>CM071926.1:133722149-134322149 GCA_016081115.2 Rehmannia glutinosa
GATGGTACCACTACTCCCAAGCCATTCAAGGAGTACGATGAAAATGACAAGGAGGCTTTTCTCTAAATGGTAAGGCCTTAAATATTTTACATTGCTCTCTTTACCGCCACCGAATATAATTGCATAAGAGGCATACGGTCAAAGACATGAAGTTTGGGAAAAAATAGAAACCATCTATGAGGGCACAAAGAAAGTAAAGCAAGCAAGAAAAACAATGCTTGTGAAAGACTTTGAAAATTTCAATATGCATGATGGTGAAAGCATATCAAAAATGGTGGAAAGGCTTGACAACATTGTCAATCCTCTTGTGGCTCTTGGAAAGGTCATCTCCGAAGAAGACAAGGTGACCAAGGTATTAAACGCCCTTCCCGGCTCATGGTCCGAAAAAGTGACGGCAATCACGGAAGCTCAAAATCTTGAGACACTCAAGTTTGATGAGCTCATTGGAAATCACCTCATTTATGAAGTATATTTCAAGGAGAGGAAAAATTCTCAACCATCCACCTCTAAATCGGGTACGCAAAATATTATTAAAGGCTTATCATCTTCTTCTAATAATGTTTATTATGCTAGTGATGAGGATGATGAAGAAACGGCGGCTCTTGTTAGAAAATTTGCAAAATTTGTAAACAAAAATAAAGCAAGAAAGCCAAGAGACAATTCTTGCTTCAAATGCGGACGGAAAATCAGGAGCACTACATAGCCGATTGCCCAAAATTAGCGGAAGAGGAACAAAAGAAGAAAAAGCCTTTTCCGAAAAAGAAAGCGTTAAAACGCGGACGTCAAAACTTGGGATGAATTACTTGAAACAACCGGCGAGGAAGGAGAATCCGAACATGATCTTATGGCTATAGACGATGATGAAAATACCGAGGTACGCTCTAATGCTTCATCTTCTTCCCTAGTTGATGAATTACAATGTGATTTTGATGAATTGCAAAATGAGTTTCAAAATTTGATTGTTAAATACAAGAATTTGAAAAAGGAGCATAAAGAGCTTAAACTAGAAAAGGATAAATTATTTACTTAGCGACTCTCTTGATAAAGCTCATGCTATTACTCTTACTATGGTCCGTACTCTTGAAACCTAAAAACAAACGCTCACAAATGATATTGAAAATTTGAAAAAGGATGTGCATCGATTCAATTTAAGTGCGGATAAAGTCACAAAAATTTTAGATGCACAAAGAGGTGAGCATTCTAAATTAGACAGTTATAAACCTTTTCAAAATGCTTTTAAGAAAAAGACCAAGGTCCAACCTTTGTACGTGCTAGTAGTCCTCGTATTATTACTTGTTTTTATTGTGGTAAGAATGGACACTATGCTAGCAAATTGTAAATTGAAGAATAATTTTAGCTATTATTGGAGACCTAAAGGTCTCAAGTGCTAACCCCATGGACCCCAAAATTATAGGGTACCTAAAAATAATTCCTTTGTAGGTTATAGGGGCTATAACAACAATGGAAGATTCAAAATGGCTCGTGGACAGCTGGATGTTCACGCCATATGACCGAAAGAGAGAACTTTTACCAACATCAAGCTCCAAGAAGAGGTATGGTCATGTTCGGCAATGGCAAAGGAAGAATTCTTGGAAATGGAGAAATTGGTAACTCTTCTTTTCTCTTAGTAATGTTCTTTTAGTAGAAGGCTTAAGTTCAATTTGATAAGTGTTAGCCAACTTTGTGACTCAAATTATAATGTTGTTTTTAATAAAGAAAAATGCCTTATTTCCAAAAATGATAAAATTATTTGTGAATGTAGGTCCCAAGGGGTGTAAGTGTAAGGTTTAGAAGGGGGTTGAATAAACCTTTACCAAATTTTCGATTTAGTCCTTTTAAATCTACAGAGTTAATTCTACACACGTGTCCTTGACGGATGTCGAATTAGTCACTCAAAGAGTTAATCTCTCAAATGACTCCAATTGAGCCGTTGATGGAGTAACTCATTGTTACAATTTAACTCATTTGTGGTTTTTTTTCGGGAAGACTTAACACCCTTAAGTTTGATTAAGCAAAATATTAGAGCTTGATTTAGTACTTGTAAATTATCAATTGATAGCAAATTTATCGTGTTGTAGATATAAGATTAAAAGTGCGAGAATTTAAATGCCGAAATGTAAATGACACAAAGAAAGTTTTTATAGAGGTTCAAGATAGGGTAATTCTTCTACTCCTCTCTTCTCCAACTCCTGGAGGAATCCACTAAGTAATGATCAGTTTACAAAGTGGTAATGTATCCCGGATACAAGTCTTGATCACAACAAATGACTTGATCCTTTGGGACTCAAATACCGAGACGCCTTGATCACTCACCGGCAAATTTCACTCGCACGACCCTTCTTCACAGGCGCACCGCTTTTGCTACACAAGCCACTTGCTCAAGCTTTTGGATTTGATCATTAAGCCCTCCAAATGCTTAAGACTTAGTTCAACTTGAACTTTTCTACAATCCTTCCCCGAAAGTAGACCTTGTTTTCAAAGGTTTCCTCTTCAACTGGTTGAAGTTCTCTTCCTTCACAAGTGTTAGTGTTGGATTGATGTACTTCAAATGTAGTTTGAGGATTGAGATTGTTTGATTTTTCTAATGTGCTTGTCTATCTCACGTATGTGTCATTCATGCATCCTCTTTTTCAAACAAACTCCTCGCCTTTTATAGTGAACTTTCAAAAATTTGCCCGTTGAAGAGATAGCTTATTTTTGAAAGTCACTTTGCAATCATTGGCTTGCGCTTCTTGGAATTGCCATTTTCATATGAATTGTTCTTTCACCTTTTCGAGTTCGACACGCTTTGGTGCTTCCCATTCGTTCATTCCAATTGCACGCTCGGGACTCGAGCACTGAGAAAGGTGGTATGGAGATATTACTTGTTTAAGTAAATCTCTTGATTTCTGCGGCAACGGTTCTTTTACGCTTATCTCGACTTGACCGCATTTCCTTGCTTTCCCAGGTGACTTAGAGTCACTTCCAATCATTGGATGACTCTTTCCGTCACTTCAACTGAGACTCGCTTTTCTTGAGCCGACTTGATCGATGCTCCACTCACCGCATCTCACCAAGCTCCAAGAGAGTTCTATCTACTCTTCTTGCCATACTCAGTTGTCTCAATGAGTCTTCCTTTAGTCTTGTCTTCTTGCATGTTGGGACGAGGCCGACTTAACTTGCCTTAGCGCCACTCTATTCATTACAATGCATTTTACAACAAAATTGGGGTGCCAACTTTCTATTCTAAGTTTTACATGGCATTCATCAAAATCTAAACAATAAAATTCCTAACAATTTCCCCCTTTTTTGATGATGCCAAAACTTAAATCATTTAAAAAAATGCAAACAACAAGGATACATACAGATAGTGTATTGACATAGAATGTATGCATAGAATAGATCTTTTTATTGATCATATCATTCATGTTCTTTACACAATTTACAAGGTGTATCGAGCACATTTTGTCTATACTTTTGAAAATAAAGAATTTTTAGCTTTATTATTGGCTGTAAGACTTACATTGTATGTATTTACATGATAAAATACACGAGTGGTTGACAAAGAACACTTCATCTCCTTCATTTCTTCTTTTTCATCTTGATCAAAGATCTTCTTCTCTTCTCTCTTTCTTCTCTCGTCACCGCTTTCTTTTCTTCTCATATGCCTTCCCGGCAAACTTCTTCATCTTTCCTTATTCTTTCCCTCGTCTCTCCTGCCATAGCCGAGTTTGTCTTTTTTTTTTTCTTCTATTCTCTTTGATACTCGGGGGCTGCTAGTTTTAGCCACTCGCAAATTTGCCACTTGGTCAAGTCCCCGCCCTTGAGATCCTCCTTTCTTTCCAGGATCTACGATTCGATATTCTTGGGCAGAGGCCTAGGTCCAAGCTTCTTCCTCCATCGCCGCTTCTTCCTCTACTCCGGGCGTATACTATATCGGGGTCTTTCTTTCTTCATCTCGATTGACTAGCAGAGTGACCAACAGAGTTTTTAAGTCCGTCATTGTCTCTAGCCTTCTTCACATAATGTGAGACCCTTTTTCCCAAGATAAGTCCTAAGCTTGAGCCATGGACATATTTGCAAAATATCCTTCAGATTCGAGCGTTTTGAATTCGTCAATCGATCTTGGCTCGCCTCCGACATCCAAAATGGCATACGTGTCTCGCAACCCGAATGCCTCCATGTTCTTTCAAGATGTTCATCACCCCGCATCCATTCTTCCTTCCACTTCCTTCATCCCCGCTTCAATTACTTTTCTTTCACCATGGATAGATACACAGAGTGTTGGAGTGGCAGAGTCACTGGGAGTTTCCCGCTTATAATGTCACCGTGATGGGACCCCGCTGGGGGTTTGTGCAATCATCAAGGTCATTTCTTTTGATCCTTCCCCTCAACGAGATTTTTCCTTTCTTCTTTTTCAAAATTTCCTCGGTGATTTTCCTTCTCACCGCTTCCTTTCTTTTCTTTTTTCAGATTTTGTCGCTTTAAGGTATTCCTCTTCCCCTTTTGGCATCATCAAAGGATAGATGAACCCTGTGGAACATGCTTTGGCAAGCATGAAGTCGAAGTCTTCGATGGTGGAATTTCGCTTCAAGTCTGTGCGTTGTATGCAACTCGGAATCAGGTGAACGAGTAGCGTTGGATTCTCAAATCACTTCATCTCACCATGAGAAGGCTGAATTTTCTTGTCATGTGTTCTTCCAATCGCCAGATATCATTTGCATTTCGCTTCACGCACAGCTTGATCTCAATTAGCGATGTGAGCTTCATGCATATGCTCAATGTGTTCCTCGCCTTCGTTTGCATCAACATTTTACTTCCACACCCAGCCTTGTTGAACAAGGTTCAAGTATCTCACCTGCTCCACACGCATTGATTCTTGTTTGTTGCCACCATTCCTTATCCCGACTGTGATGCCTCTCAAGTCATTTGTAAGGTTGGCATCTCTCGTTGTCCAGCGCATGTCCAAAGAGACTCGATGCCTCTCCATCCGTTCAACCTCGGCAAAGAGTGCCTTGAACACTTCTCGAACTTCAGCTTTGATTCTTCATTGCGGTGATGGCCATACAAATGTTTAAATCAAAATCGGCCGGAACAATGGTGCCTCGAGTGAAAAATGTGAGGTGGTCCGTGATAGCGTGCTTGCTCATTTTTCTCGACTCTTCGTGGAGTTCTCGTATCTCCGGTGAGAAAGGGAAAGATTCTACAAAAGATTCATCACCGCTAACCGGGATCTGTTCGATGATGAGCGTGCGCGTGAAGTTCTTTTGGGAATCGATCCGCCGTAGCTTGAGGAGCCGGAGCAGTGGTTTCGGTTCATTGGGTTTGGTTGTGAAATAGACCCGCCGAGCCTCACTGCCTTAACGGCCTTCGTTGGTCTGGTGATTTTTCCTTTTCAGAGACTTGTCCTCGGCCTTATCAGAATGATTATCGGACGATGATGAGATTTCTAGTGGTGGCTCATCATCAAAGTTAAAAGTTTGACGAGTAGTCTTGGGATCGATTTGCTCGTGCCTGGAACATCCGCACCAGTCGTTTGGATTTGTCATGGGGGTTGACTCACTTTTCTTCTTCTTCGCTTTCCGATCCCTGAAAAGTGACATCGTGGTTGTCCGGGAATCATGAAGTGCAACGATCTCCTTCGGGATGGGTCGATGATTGCGGGAGGGATGTTCTCTACTCAGCCTCTTTACCCCGGGAAGTCTCAACCTCCCGTGGCCTTCATTTCCTCCAGCTAGTCTCTCATCACTGCGAGGTTTGGTCCTCCCTTTCGATGTCACTGTCTTAGGGTCTTCTACATGGCATCCATTGAGTCTCAACCCCATGGATTGCACTTTCATCGCCTGCAGTGTTAACTCCTGTGGTCGTTTCCTTCCTCATTGCCTCGACCGCACGTAGCATTATTAGCCTTCGAGGCGGCTTGGTACTCTCACCGAGATAGATCTCAATCGCCCGAGCTTCGTTGATGGCAACTTGCTATTCTTCTTGTGATTGTAATTTCTCTTCTTCGCCTCCTTGCTTCTTTTAGGAGTCATCTCGCAGATCCTCCGACCTTGCCGCAGTGGAGGAGTTTCCCTCACCGGGCGCACCACGGTGAGTGACTTGGGAGTGGGGTCACTCGTCTCCGCACTGGACTCGTATTGCAATTGATGGTTCAGCACAAGGCGGTGGTAGCACACCTTCAATAGGTTGGTTGGCTCGTTGGGGTCCCCACTAGCCCAGCTTTCATTGCCATTTCCTTATCGCTTTCTTCCGAGTGAGTGGGGAAGTGGTAGCAAAGAACATCGGTGGTTATTTTTTCAACCACTCCCATTGATCGATTTCACTTTGTGTTCGAGGACTCTCCGGTCCCTCCATCGCCTTTGCTCGTGAAGGATTCTTGATTCATGCAATGCTTGCTGCATTTGTAACTCTTCTCGGGCAAAGCAGATTCTCAGTTCCTCGTCACTTTCGTGAGAAGACATCAAGGAGAGGATGTGTGTGTTCTGCTTGGGGGTGCCGGAGATAGGCGATGTCTTGCCTTCTCACGTGCTTTCGCTTCTTCACTTGCTTTGCTTTCTCCCCGCCCTCTCAGATTTGCAGTGATGTCTGCCAGCTTGTCTCATCAAGTCTTTGGGAGCACAAGAGTTAGTCCAAGGAAATTTAGCAGCTCCTCTTCTTCTTCTATGAACTCAAAGCCGTTGAACTGCTCCTCCGACTTGCTCAACTTCCATTTTCTCCACTCACGCAGACGATTTTTGATGTCCGGGTAAGGTGGAGTTAGGATCATTACATCACTATCCGCTTGGGCTGGTTCTTTGAGTTTCACTGTGTGAGCTACTGTGTCCTCGGGTTGCTCTCTGGTCGCCTCCAGAGATTTTGGTTGTTTCATCAACTATATCCGGAGACTCTACTTCTCCAAGAGTAGTCTCCGTATTTGTGCTAGCCGAGTGATCGACTCACTGGTTTCTCCTGCTCGATCGCTTGACGAGTCTTCTTCGTCTCCCGGTTTGTACTGTGGGAATTTCTGTTCGCAGGCGGTGTCCTCTCGAGTCTCAAGCGCGGGGCAGGCCGGTGTTTGTTTCTCGAGGAGCCGGCCGCCCGGGCTTGTCGGGATTTCCTCCTTTTGACGATCGGAGAAGGTATTTGTGAGTCCTTTCGATCACGCCGCAGGGGCAGTGACACTACCGCCGGGGTGTGACTTCTTTGCATGGGCAGTGAGCATGTTTGGTTTTCTTTTCTAGGCAGGGCATTTTTCTTGGCACCAGGCAGGGCGCTTTTTTTCTTGGAGAGAGCAATGTATCTTGGTCACCGATTCCCTCATCGGTGTCGCTCTCTTGGCATAAGCTCGCTCGAGCACCGAGAGGTTAGCTCAACATCCTCTTGTTAACATGGAAGGCCTTCCCATGTCTAAGAGGACTCCTTTCACCTCCAATAGCCGCCAATCACTGTGCCATATCCCGTGGATCCTCCAAATGTGCCATCTTCTTTGAAGGACTTGTTCCCCACGTTTTGGCAGAGTCTGCCAGAGATAAACTCAGCCCGGTTTATCTATCTTTTCTTCGATGATTGCAGCCATCACAACCAGCTTTGCCTTTGATAGTTGGTCAAAGCGCAAATTTGATGTCGATACATTTGGCAACTATGTCCAACAATTTGTGATAATCCTCCTTCAAAGCCAGCTTCTCTTGTTTGTGTGTATATAATTTTATCAGCAAGGTCGGACTTGGCTATTTTTTTCCATGCGTCACCCAAGTTTACATCGCCTTCCTTAATCTCGGTTTGCTCCTTCCGCAGTAGTGAGCAATATTCAACCAAATCCTTGGCGGTGATAGTCACCGCTTCCCGTGAACAGATGACTTGATTCCTTCATCGTGAATCTCAAGATTCACGAGAATTGTGCGACTCCTCCACATAGGTCATAGGATATTTCGTTAGAAACGGTTTTAGTCCGGACGCTTCCAACTTTTCAAGCGATTTTCTTCACCAGGGTGTCGCGGACCCGCTTCACCATTCCGTTTAAATCCACCGCCGAACCGGTGTGGATTTGCTTTCCTAGCTTGGTAAAGTCATAAGTTGGTGCCATTTCTCGAGGATTATATCAAGAAAAATCTTAAATTGATTTGAAGGTTGATAGGGTTTCGAGAGTATTTGCTTTGCCTTTTGAGAGAAAGATATGAACAGATTTTTAGAAGTGTGAGAGAGAAACGGACGAAAATGGTTTAAATATGGTTTATGAAAGGACGTGCAGACGGTTTTTGAATTGTGATCGAAATCAACGGCTTGGATTTCGTGACGCCTATTGAGCATTTCACGCCTCGTATTTAATGCGGCAAAGATTTATATCCAATCATGTTTAGTGTGCACTTTTATGTCTCGTACACATCATCATTATGTCGACGTGTTCCTTAAAACATTCCCGCTTAAGTCAAAACGACCGCGTTTTTGTCACTTTGCTCATAAGTTATTCAGCTTATCTCTTAGCCGATTTAACTCTACTCCTCGCATTCTCTTGGTGACTCAAATTATCACCGACTTTGGTAGTCAGTTTCTTCCGACATATTTCTTTGACATCGAATGAGCCGATTTCAACTTCTTTTCACTCCTTTTCTCGTTTCTAATTCTCTTCTTTTTGATTCGCCTCGAGTGTCACCATTCAATTAACCCCAACTCATGCTTGAGTTCTTCAAATATTGACTCACATAATGGTTTTGTGAAGATGTCACTAGTTGTTTATCGCTTGAGATGTATTCCAAGATAATGTCCTTCTTTTCAACATGATCTCTTATGAAATGATATCCGACATCTATATGTTTTGTTCTTGAGTGCAACACAGATTTTGAGTGATTGCAATGGCACTTGTGTTATCACACATGATTGGAATTTCTTTTTCTTCAACTTCATAGTCTCTCATTTGTTGTCTCATCCATAGGACTTGGGCACTTGTTTGCCGCAGCCTATGTATTCCGCCTCATTGTAGAGGTGGCTATTGAGTTTTGCTTGCTAAACCAGAAATTAGTCTGCATTTCCTAGCATTTGACAAGTGCTCAAGTGCTCTTATCGCCCACTCGCATCCAAAGATAGTCGAGTCCGAATAGCCAATTAGTTGAATCCACCTTCCTTGGATACCATAGGCCTACTTCTTGGCTTCCTTTCAAGTATCTCAATATTTTTTAGTCTGTCATATGGCTCTCTTTTGGAGCAGATTGAAATCTTGCACATACACCTACAAAGAAAGGTGATATCCGCCTCGCTTAGCCGTGAGATAGAGCAATGATCCAATAAGTGCTCGTATCTTGTTTGATCTACGTGCTTGCCATCCGCATCCATGTCCATTTTGACCGATGTGTTCATTGGTATTTTTACGAAGACTTCTCTTCCATACCAAACTTCTTCATTAAATCTCTGGTATATTTTGTTTGACTTATGAAGGTTCCATCCTTCAAATTGTTTCACTTGAAGTCCAAGGAAAAATGTCGCCTCTCCCATCATGCTCATTTCAAATTTACTTTGCATGAGGTTTGAAAATTTTTCACATAGCTCTTGGTTAGTGGATCCAAAAATGATGTCATCCACATATATTTGAACAAGCAAAGATACTTTCTTGTCTTGAATTTAAAAAAGTGTTCTATCTACTTTTCCTTTGTGAATCCATTTTCGTTAGGAATTGTGACAGGTATCATACCATGCTCGGGTGCCTGTTTCAATCCATACAAGGCTTTCTTGAGTTTGTATACCTTGTCTCCAAGAGTCTTTCGCTCAAATCCTGGAGGTTGTTCAACATACACTTCTTCTTCCAATAAACCATTTAGAATGCACTTTTACATCCATCCGATATACAATGAAATTCTTGTGAGTCGCATAGGCAAGAAACATCCTTATAGCTTCCAATCTTGCTACAGGGCAAATGTTTCATCAAAATCTATCCTTCTTCTTGGCAATATCCTTTGGCTACTAGTCTTGCTTTATTTCTTACCACAGAGCCTTCCTCGTTCATCTTATTTCGAATACCCATTTGGTTCCAATAACATTTTGATGTATGGGTCTTTGCACTAGTTCCCATACTTTATTTCTCTCAAACCGATTCAGCTCTTCTTGCATAGCTTCGAATCCAATGTGTGTCGTCCAATGCTTGTGACACATCTTTTGGCTCTATTTGCGAAATGAAGCATGTGAACATAGCTTCTTGTTGAGTTTCGATCTTGTTTTGACACCTTCTCTCATATCTCCAATGACAAGTTCGGTGGATGGTCTCTCACCATCTTACATCAGGTTGGAGTAAGTTAGCCGATTCGATCGACTTGCACCGTGTTGTTCTTTGTGGTCACTCTCGTGGTCACTTAGCCGCAAATTTTCCACCGCTTTTGAGATTCAACTATCTCATCTTCTTCTCAATTGATAATTCCGGCTTGACTTCAAAGATAGGGACTCTTTCGTATGGTTGGATGATTCAAATTTTATCGGTTGACTCTTCAATGTCTTCTCCATTTACATTTCGCTCATCGAATACTACATGAATGGATTCTTCAGAACCATAGTTCTTTTGTTGAGTATTTCAGTAGGCTTTGCTTTCAATTGAGTATCCTAAGAAGATACCCTCATCGCCTTTAGCATCAAAAGCCTTTATGTTGTCTTTGCCATTGTTGTGAATGAAGCATTTACATCCAAATATTCAAATATGCAACACTTGGTTTTCTTCCATCCATATCTCATAGGGGAGTCTTTGTCACGTCTATTTATCATACATCCTGTTTTGGGTGTAGCAAGTTGTGTTGATTGCTTCATTTCAAAATCTTTTTGGTAACCCCGCTTACCTATCATGGTCCTTGCCGCTTCTTTTTGAGGGTTCGTTTCTTCTTCTCGCAACTCCATTCACGCGGAGTCCTTGCAAACTGATAGTTCATGACCAATACCATTCTCAATACAAGATCGAAGTTATTATTCCATTGACAAACTCAGTTCCTCTATCTGATCTTATTTTGATAATGGTTTGACTCTTCTCATTTTGAATCCTCTTCATCACCAAATTGTGGTAGTTTTTGTAGAGTTTCTTTCTTCTTGCACATGAATATTGTCCATGTATATCTTGAGTAGTCATCTACTACCACCAAGGTGTATTTCTTTCCACTTATGCTGGCCGGTTCCATGGGCCAAATAGATCCATATGAAGTAGATGCAATATTCTTGTTGAGGATGGGCATGTCTTTTTTCTTTGAACGACGACTTGATTTGTTTTCCTTTCCGACATGCATCACATGTACTCTCCTTCTTGTATAATCGAGTCCTGGGAAGTCCTTCTACAAGATGACTTCTTGCTAGCTTGTTAATTGTTTTGAAATTCAGTGACTCACTTTTTTGTGCCGCGACCTAACTTGATTCAATGGTGCTTTTGCTAGAGACAAAAAGTGTGGGTGTTGCGGTTGACCAATCCACTACATACATATTCTTCTCTACTTCCTTGCAAAGACAACTTCATTTGATTCAATATCCTTGATTTGGCATACATCCATGTTGAATCCAACATTGTAGCCCTTGTCACAGCCGATCGATATCGAGTTGAAGTTGAGTCCTTCAACATATGCAACATCGTGATTTCTAATCCATTCCTCTTGATGGATCCAATGCCTCTTATTTCACCAGAGCTTCATTTCCTCCAAATAAGACTTTGGCTCCTTTGACTTCCTTGAATTTTGACAGATTTCTCTTATTTCCTCGTCATATGTCCGGAACAACCGCTATCCATGTACCAGGTTCCTTGGCACTCACTTCTTTGAACCTCGCAATCAAGGAAATTAAGTTTTTGGTACCCATACTTGTCCTGGGTCCCGAGGGGTTAGAATTGTAAGATGATCCAACCAACCTATAGCCAAATGATTTGACTCTAGGGGTTGCCATCTATCGATTGCCATAATCATAATTAATCCTGGCAAATTGCTTGGGGATTCTAGGTTCATACAAATTGTCTCTTTTGTCTCAGAGATGCCGCATATGTGTTTTAGCAATTGCCTTCCTCGGGGTAATTGTGGTGTTTTTGAGTGTAGTGCCTAGGTACATATGTGTGCCGATGAAAGCTCTTGTGCTTTTGGAATGGCCTTTTGCCGAGTTCTAGGCCTTTGCCATCCTGGGCTTATATTCCATATAAGTCTATGATAGTTCACATTGTTCCAATCAGCTTGGCTTGGATATTTTCTACCATTCCCATCATATGTATTTCTTTTATGAATTTTCTCGGAATTTTTGGTAGCTCTGCTTTTTCTTTACAGAGTATTTTCGCTTGGAGTTTTGAGGACTTGGTGAATTTCTTCTCACTGTCCTTCCAAAGACACTCAACGGGTCGTTTTCCTTTTCCTTTGTAACCAAGGCCAGTTTGCTTAGTATTGTGCTTTGGAGTGAAAGTGTGTGCAATATTTAGAGTTTTGGATTTTTCAGACTCTTCATGACTTGAAGATCCTTTTTCCAAAATTACTCTTGAGGTTTGACATGGCACAAAGGAATTAAATCCTAAGCCTGTCTTGTCTCCACATTCTCTTTGACTCATAATAAGATCATCCAATGATTTAGATGCCTTAGTGAATGAGGCAATAACATTTTTGAGGTCATTCTCCCTCTTTTCTATAGCAGCCAATTTCTGCTACTAATTTAGCATTTTCACTTTAAACTTTCATTTTCAACAAACTATTTGACTTAGAGTACTCAGCTCCTTCTTAGTCTTTTTGAGTTTTGACCTTTAAGTAGGTTGTTTTCCTCATTCAATAGTGTGTGTGAGGATTTAATGTGCTCAAAATCTTTCATCATTTTGCCTAATGAATCATAAAGATCAGAGGTGATGACGTGTGTGTGTCACTACTCACTATCACTAGTGTCCGAGCTTGTTGAATTAGATTGTACTCATCTTCTTGATCTTGTTCTTTGGCCATTAAGATCAAGGCTTCTTCTTCAGAGTCGCTTGAGTAGTCACTTCACTACTCTCGAATCACATTGTCTCTCTCGACTTGGCTGTTTCAGCAGTCTCTGCAGCCCATCATTGCCTTTTTCCTTTCTTGTCTTCTTTTTCTCAAGATCTTTCTTTCTTTCTTCTTCATCTCTCGCATTTGTTGACTACAGGATATGAGCAAATCAATGGCATAGTGACCTGGTTGTCTACAGTTCCAACATAGATATTCACTTTTGATCACTCTTTCCATTCTTGAGTTATCAGCCCTTTGATACTCAACTTTTTGATGATGATTCTCTTGGTTGGCCTATCATCCTTGATTTGGAGGAGCTGAGTGTCTTCTCGGAAGATTCACCCTTTCCTCTCTTGTAGTTCTTGTTAAAGAACTTGTTAAATCTTTTAACCATCGGGGCTATTTCTTCCGGGTCAATTGCCTCTTTGATCTCAGCTCTCTTCCCTTTTTGACAATTAGAGCAGCTGTTTTGGGTAATTTTGTCTCTTCCTCGGTCTTTTCTTCTCACTCAAACTCATAGGCTTTGAGGTCCGAGAATAGTTCATGGTTGGATGTCTTTGATAGGTCCATGGAATGTCTCAGTGCCATGACCTTCATTTCCCATTCACCGAAGACTTTTTAGGATCTTCATACACATTTCCTTTCGTGTATATTCCTTTCCAAGTGTAGACAGCTCATTTGTGATTTTCAGAACCGAGCGCCTAGTTGATCCAGATTCTCTCCCCGAGATCATTTTGAAATTTTCAAACTTCTCAGACAACCACCGATAATTTGTTTTCTTTGATTTGCTCGAGCCTTCACAAATCAATGTCACTTGTCCTGCATTTTTTGGCCGTTTTTTGCATGATTTGACTTTGTTGAACATGGCTTTGTCCAAGGTTTTGTAGAGGATGTCTTTGGCTACATTATCCGGTTGTATCTTTTTCTCGTCATCATTTGTCCACTCGTTCTTGGTTTTTCAACCATGATCGGTCTAGAGCAACATCTTCTTCTCCTTCAAACCGCAGAATCCTTCGTGACAACCGTGTTCACCTTTAATATTTGTAGAGGCCCATCTTCTATTACTATCCACATCTCATCATGTAATGCCGATAGATGAGCCTCGCATACGAATTTTCCAATCATCAAATTCTTCAATAGTGAACATAGGGATGCGTGTCAAATTTGCTTCCATGATAATGACTTTTAAAAAGAGTTTTGAAAGTTTAAGTACTAAAGCAGACTTTGAAAAGTTTGGAGATCTAGTTCAAGAACGGTGCGGAGGGTTCAATGAACCAACCGCTCCGATACCACTTGTAGGTCCCAAGGGGTGTAAGTGTAAGGTTTAGAAGGGGGTTGAATAAACCTTACCAAATTTTCGATTTAGTCCTTTTAAATCTACAGAGTTAATTCTACACACCGTGTCCTTGATGGACATTAATTAGTCACTCAAGAGAGTTAATCTCTCATTTGAACTTTGATTTGTTGATGGAGTAACTCAAATTGGCTACAATTTAACTCAATTTGTGGTTTTATTTTCACGGAAGACTTAACACCCTTAAGTTTGATTAAGCAAAATATTAGAGCTTGATTTAGTACTTGTAAATTATCAATGGATAGCAAATTTATCACAGATATAAGCAGTTAAAAGTGCGAGGAATTTAAATGCCGAAATGTAAATGACACAAAGAAAGTTTTTATAGAGGTTCGAAGATGGGGTAATTCTTCTACTCCTCTCTTCTCCAACTCCCCGGAGGAATCCACTAAGTAATGATCGTTTACAAAGTGGTAATAGTCCGATACAAGTCTTGATCACCACCGACTTGATCCTTTGGGACTCGCCTGAGACGCTTGATCACTCACCAAGCTCGCGACTCGACGACCAACCTTTCTTCACAGGCACAGGCTTTGCGCATTACTTCTGACTCACTTGCTCAAGCTCTTTGGATTTGATCACGAAGCCCTCCAAATGCTTAAGACTTAGTTCAACCTTGAACTTTTCTACAATCCTTCCCGGAAAGTAGACCCCTTGTTTTCAAAGGTTTCCTCTTCAATGGTTGAAGTTTCTTTCCTTCACGGGTTAGTGTTGGATTGATGTACTTCAAATGTAGCTTGAGGATTGAGATTGTTTGATTTTTCTAATGTGCTTGTCTATCTCACGATGTGTCATTCATGCATCCTCTTTTCTCAAACAAACTCCTCGGCCTTTTATAGTGAACTTTCAAAAATTTGCCCATTGAAGAGATAGCTTATTTTTGAAAGTCACTTTGCGATCGTTGGCTTGCGTTCTTGGAATTGCCATTTCCTCGTATGAATTGTTCTTTCACCTTTTCGTAGTTTCGACACGGTTTGGTGCTTCCCATTGGTTCATTCCAATTGCACGCTTCTCGGGATCGAGCACTCGAGAAAGGTGGTATGGAGATATTACTTGTTTAAGTAAATCTCTTGATTTTGCAACGGTTCTTTTACGCTTATCTCGACTTGACCGCATTTCCTTGCTTTCCCAGGTGACTTAGAGTCACTTCCAATCATTGGATGACTCTTTGTCACTTCAACTTGAGACTTGGCTTTTCTTGAGTTGACTTGACTCGATGCTCCACTCACCGCATCTCACCGCTTCTCCAAAGAGAGTTCCTATCTACTCTTTCTTGCCATACTCACCTGTCTCGCAATGAGTCTTCCTTCAGTCTTGATTGTCTTCTTGCATGTTGGGACGTAGGCCGACTTAACTCGGCCTTGGCCACTCTATTCATTACAATGCATTTTACAACAAAAATTGGGGTGCCAACTTTCTATTCTAAGTTTTACATGGCATTCATCAAAATCTAAACAATAAAATTCCTAACAAGTGAAAGCAATTAGAAAAGGCAATCTTTACAAAATTTGTACAAGTGATTTGGTTAGTCAAAATGTTTCTTGTCTTGTTGCCAATAATGATTTAACTAGCTTATGGCATAGGCGACTTGGACATGTTGGATACAAAAATTGCAAACTATTTACAAAAGCCAACATGTAAAAGGACTACCCAAATCAATTTTGAAAATCTTGGCTTATGTGACACTTGTCAAAAGAACAAATTAGTTAAGAGTAGTTTTAAGCCCAAAAATGAAATTTTCACTACCAAACCCCTACAAATGCTTCATCTTGATTTGTATGGGGATATTGGTACTGGCAAGTCTAAGTGGAAAACATTACACTTTTTGTTATAGTTGATGATTTTTCTAGATATACTTGGGCTCTATTTCTTACAAATAAAAGCGATGCCGTTAATGAGTTTGTTAAGTTGTGTAGACTCATTGAAAATGAAAAGGAAGATACTATTAAGTCCATTCAAAGTGATCGAGGTGGAGAATTTGACGGCGAATTTAGAGTCTTTTGTGAAACCAAGGGATATAGTCATAATTTTTCGGCTCCAAGGACACCTCAACAAAATGGAGTAGCCGAAAGGAAGAATCGGACACTTCAAGAAATGAGTCGGTCCATTCTCAATTAATTTTCACTTCCAAAATATTTTTGGGCCGAAGCCGTAAGTACCGCTTGCTATGTCATTAATCGAGTTTATATTCGTCCTAAAATGAATAAAACTCCATATGAGCTTTGGAAAGGAAGAACTCCAAATATTAGTTATTTCAAAATATTTGGATGTAAATGTTTTATTTTGAATACTAAGGATCAATTAGACAAACTTGATCCTAAGGCCGATGAAGGAATATTTATGGGGTATTCAATCAAGAGCAAAGCATATCGGGTTTATTATAAGACTAGTGGGGTTGTTGAAGAATCTATCCATGTCAAATTCAATGAAGCTTCGGGTGTTGAAAGGATACCCAATGATGAAAGTGATGAAGAGGATATCGTTGAAACCATTGTTCAAGATGAAACTCAAAATGATCAACCTTCAAGCTCAAGTGTTCCTCAAGAAGATAAAGGTGATACTTCGAATCTTCCGTAGCATTGAAATTTAAGGGAGATCACCCAAAAGATCTTATTATTGGTGATCCCCTTGATAAAGTAATGACTCGAGGAAAATTTGCCGAGAAAGCTCTTATATCTCAAAAAGAGCCTAAAAATGCTAAGGAAGCCATTGAAGATGAGGATTGGTTTTTAGAAATGCAAGAGGAGTTGAATCAATTTGAAAGGAATGATGTATGGGAATTAGTACCTTGTCCTCCATCTCAAACCATTATTGGTACAAAATGGGTATTTCGGAACAAGCTCGATGACCAAGGCAATATTGTTCGAAACAAAGCAAGGTTAGTAGCTCAAGGTTATTGTCAAGAAGAAGGTATTGATTATAATGAAACATTTGCACCCGTAGCACGTTTAGAAGCTATTCGTATTTTACTTGCCTATTCTTGTTTTAAAAATTTCAAGCTTTACCAAATGGATGTAAAACCCGCATTTTTAAATAGTATTATTCAAGAAGAAGTCTATGTAAAACAACCTCCGGGGTTTGAAAATTTTTCTAGGCCTAATGATGTTTATAGACTTTAAAAGGCCTTATATGGTTTGAAACAAGCACCCCGTGCATGGTATGATAGACTTAGCTCTTTTCTTTTGCAAAATGGTTTTACAAGAGGTAAAGTTGACACTACTCTCTTTGTTTTTGAAAAAGGGCAAGATTGCTTATTAGTGCAAATTTATGTTGATGATATTATTTTTGGTGCTACTAATGAATCCTTGTGCAAGAAATTTTCTAAGTTAATGCAAGGTGAATTTGAAATGAGCATGATGGGGAGCTCAACTTCTTCCTTGGACTTCAAATTAAGCAATGCCAAGAAGGAATTTATATTTCTCAATCAAAATATACAAAGGAGCTTTTGAAGAAATTTGGCATTGAAGAAGGAAGAACCGTCTCTACCCCAATGGCAACAAATGTCAAGATTGACAAAGATGAAAAAGGCAAGTCGGTTGATGAATCCAAATATAGAGGTATGATTGGTAGTTTACTTTATTTAACCGCAAGTAGACCGGACATTCTTCATGCCGTATGCCTATGTGCTCGTTTTCAAAGCAATCCCAAAGAATCTCATATGAGTCTTGTTAAAAGGATTTTTCGATATTTGAAAGACACTATTCAATATGGTTTATTCTATCCAAAGAATGAAAATTTTTCTCTTAAAGGTTATAGTGATTCGGACTATGCAGGAAATATTGATGATCGGAAAAGTACTTCCGGATCATGTCAATTTTTAGGCGATTGCCTAGTATCTTGGTTTTCAAAGAAACAAAATTGTGTTTCACTTTCAACGGCCGGCCGAATATATTTCCGCGGCATTTTGTTGTACACAACTTCTTTGGATGAAACAAACTTTAGCGGATTATAAATGTTCTTTTGAAAATGTTCCTATCTTTTGTGATAACATATCCGCTATAAATATTGCGCAAAATCCGGTTCATCATAACCGCATTTAAACATATTGAGATTCGACATCATTTTCTAAGGGATTGTGTCTCAAAACGAAAAATTGAGATATCTTTTGTACCATCTCAAGATCAATTAGCGGACATTTTTACAAAACCGCTATCTTCCGAGACTTTTGCATCGACGAGCTCGGTTAGGCATAATGCATATTGAATGAGGCTTACGTTTGCATTTTGCACGTTTTTAAAACTTAGGGGCGAAAAATCGGATTTTTGGTTGAAAATTTGGATTTTGGAAAACCGACGGACAGACGTGTGGGCTGAAAGGGTTGAGGGCAACCGGTCGCCCTCAACCTCGACCATTATACCGCCCTAGGCTATAATTTGGATTAAAATGGTTCTGTCTTCAGCATTCGTCACTTTAACACATTTTGGCCATTTTTCGTCCCCTTTGCCAAAATCACTAAAATTTCACTTCAAATGTATTTTCTTGTATATGTTTCATCTTTTGGACTTCATTAAGCTCGATTATCATCATCATTGCTCATCTTTACCGAATAAATGGTAAGAATTCTACTCCATTTGCTCAATTGGGTTGAACCCTTGAGATTTTGACTTATTTGCAAAATTATTGATGCTAGTTTCATATGAATGTGATGAGCTTAATATTTATGATGTATTGAATGTTGTTTGAACTGAATTGGTGATGAAAATTTTTGGATTAAATGAATTTCAAAGGCGTTATATACTTCTAGTTTTATTCAATGCACGCCAAGTGTTCGACAAAATATTTCAATGAAAAATTCATCATCTACATGATTCTCTCGATTTGAAAAGTCTTATAAGTATATAGAGATCATATTTTATCAATCAAATGAGCATTTGCAAGACAATTGATCAACTTTTCCCTTTTATTTGGAATTTAAGCTTCAATTTTCAATAAGCTCGATAAATCGATAAATTTAAGACTTTGATATGAATATATGATGTTTTTATCGTGCTAACATTCTTTTTGATGATTCCAAAGGGGAGAAACAGGAAAAATGCTCATACGCTCAAAGAAGCGAAAATAAGCTTGCAAGAAAAGCTATAAGCTAGGGCTCTTGAAAGCCATGTCGTGAACAATGCTTAGTCCATTTGATGTATTGTGGACTTTTATGCTTGACTAATGATGTTTTTGTGACAGGGGGGCTTATAAGCTCATGGAATTCAAGCTTAAGTTGTGAAAGCTAAGCTTTTAGCTTTTAGTTGTTGCTTGTATACTTGTTCTTTATATGCATGTTGATAGGGGAGCTTGTGCAAAAATGATTTTGAAAAATCTTTGCTCCTATCCTTGTGTGCTTGTACTTATGATGTATCTTGTTTGCAATTGATTGTTGTTTTAAGACCGGAAAATTTGTTTTGTTTTAAAATCGACCTTCTAAAATTGTTTTGGTTTGTAATCATCAAAAAGGGGGAGTTTGTTAGATAAATGTTTTTATCAAGATTTTGATGATTTTGTTTTAATAAGATTTTATACCAAAACAATATCCTTATATGTTGTCCAAATACTCCTAAATGATTTAAAATGTTTTTACTAATTTTTGGAGTATTTCTTAGAGTTTTTAATTTGATAAAAATTGGATAACACTTTTGATGGTTTTGTTTAACTTGGTTTTTACACCAAAACTATGTTTATAAATGTTGTCTAAATACTCCCAAATGATTTAAAATGTTTTTACTAATTTTTTGGAGTATTTCTTGAAATTTATTTTTGAAAAAAATCGGACAACATTTCAAAGGGGAGGTCGACCGGTCGCCCAAATGGTCGACCTGTACCTGAAGGAAAGAAAACACGAAACAGAACTTACAGGTCTTGAAAAAAGAGGGAGGGGCAGGTCAAGGGGAGGTCGACCGGCCGCACCCTAGGCGGCCGGTCGCACCCCCGCAACCCCTACGGATCGCACTATTTTTAAAAAACGGTCGAATCTTTCAACAGGCAACCGTCGCCTCTATGTTATTTTTTGACAAAATTCCAACCGTTTGTAACTGTGACAGCAAGATTTGCTTTTCAATTTTGTACAATATTTCTACATCTTGTGATCTTCTTTTTGTAGACAAAAGTGAAGATAGATGAGCCTATGTTGGGAGCCTATGTTGGTGAAGCTTCCCTATAAATAGAGGATGAATTGAAGACACAAGACACAACACATACAAGCAAAATACACAACAAGAAATCGCAAATTGTTCAAGCTTTCATTTTTACATTCTTGTTGTAATAGCCTAAGTACTTTCACTTGCACATCTTTGAGGTCTAGGCTTTTTGATTCTTGATTACACTTGCACTCAATCTTTGTATTGGTTTCATAGAGTTGTAATCTTGAATTTTGTCCATCATTCAACACAAGACATCCTTGTGAGTATTCTTGTGGTAAGAATACACTTGGGTGATTTAGGTGATAGGTGTTTGAAGAGTGTGGTACTCTTCAAAGGTGGTGAAGGAAGATTGTGGTAATCTCCTTGAAGGTGTTGTAAGAGGATTGTGGTGATCCTCAAGGTGTTGTATTAATTGTGGTAATTAATAATTTTTTTTTTCTTTTTGAAATCCATCCCGGAGATACTGGGGTGGTAGAGGATTAAGCCCTAGGTGGGTTGAACCTCTTTAAATCAATGAGTGTTGTTTAATTTCCGCATTTACATTCTTGTCATTTACTTGTTGATTCGAAAAAGAGAGTGATTTGCAAAAAATCGGCATAATCTATTCACCCCCCTCTAGATTATCGTAGCCACTTGGACTAACAGAGTGCATGTGTGTGCTGATAATAGCTCTTTGGCCTTTGGAATGACCTTTGCTGAGTTCTAGGCCTTTGCCATTTAGGCTTGTATTCCATAGGTCTTTGCTGATATTTCACATTATTCCAGTCAGCTTGGCTTGGGTAGTTTCTACCATTCCCATCATATTTGTTCCTTTGATAGAACTTTTGGGTGTTTTGATAGCTCTGTTTCTTCTTCACAGAGTACTTCCTGTTTGGAGTTTGCTGAGGAACTCTGCTGGATTTCTTCTCAGCTGTCCTCTCAGCATACTCAACTGGTTGTTTTCCTTTTCCTTTATAACCAAGGCCAGTTTGTTTGTGATTGTGCTTAGGAATGAATGTGTGTGCAACATTTGGAGTTTTGGATTTTTGAAATGCTTCATTACTTGAAGATCCTTTTTCCAAAATCACTTTGGGAGCTTGATTTAGCATAGAGGAATTAAATCCTAAGCCTGTCTTGTCTCCACATCTTTTTTGGCTCATGATAAGGTCATCCAATGATTTAGATGCCTTAGTGAATGAAGCAATCACATTTTGAGGTCATTTTCCCTCCTCTCTATAGCAGACTATCTCGCTATTAGTTTTGCATTTTCGACCTTGATTCTTTGTTCTCATCGGCTATGTGACTTAGAGCACTCGGCTCCTTAGTCATTTGTGAGGTTTCGCTTTTAATGGGCATTTGTTTTCCTCATTTAATGTGAGTGTGAGGATTTAATGTGCTCAAAGTCTTTCATCATTTTGCCTAATGAATCATAAAGATCGGTGGGTGATGAAGTGTGTGTGTCACAATCACTATCACTAGATTCGAATGAGATGAGTTAGAGTGTACCTCATCTTCTTGGTCGGAGTTGGTCTTGTTCTTTGGCCATTAAACAAATCAAGGCTTCTTCTTGAGTCACTTGAGTAGTAAGCTTCACTACTTTCCGAGTCTTACGTGTCCTTTAGCTTGCTGTCTCGTGAACTTCTGCGACCAACATTGTCTTTTTCTTTTCTTGTCTTCTTTCCTCAAGACTTTTCTTTTTCTTCATTCCGGTATTTATTGACTACGAGGATATGGGACGATCAATAGCGAAGTGTCTGGTTTTCTGCAATTCCAACACAAGTTTTCACTTTTTGATCGCTCTCTCATTTCTTGGGTTGTCGACTCTTTGATATTCGACCTTTTGATACTCGACTCTCTTTGGTGGCCTATCTTCCCTTGACTTGGATGGAGCCGAGTGCCTTCGGAGGATTCACCTTTATTTCTTTTGTAGTTCTTGTTGAAGAACTTGTTGAATCTTTTAACCATCAAGGCAATTTCCTCCTGGTCAATTACTTCTTTGGTCTCGGCTCTCTTCCCTTCCTTGACTATGAGAGCGGTGTTTGGGTACTGACTATCTCCTCTTGATCCTTTCTTCTTAGCTCAAACTCATAAGCTTTGAGGTCTGAGAATAGTTCATGATTGGACGTTTTTGATAGGTCCATCGAGTGCCTTAGAGCCATGGTCTTCATTTCCCACTCGGTTGGGAGGCTCCTTAGTATCTTCATACACATCTCCTTCGTGTGTATTCTTTCCCAAGTCTTTGAGAGCTCATTTGTAATTTCGGTGAATCTAGCATCCGGTGGTCCATTGTTTCACCTCGCAAGCATTTTAAAGTTCTCAAATTTTTGAACAACAACGGATAATTTATTTTCCTTGATTTGCTCGAGATCCTTCACAAATTAAGGTTAGTTTATCCTGATTTCTTTCATTTGTTTTGCAAGATTTGACTTTGTTGAACTTGGCTTTGTCCAAAGTTTTGTAGAGTATGTCCTTGGCCACATTGTCCAAATTGTATCTTTTTTCTGTCATCATTTGTCCATTCGGCTCTAGGTTTTTCAACCATATTGGTCTAGGAGGAGCGACCTCCTCTCCTTCACCGCCCAGCAAGCAGCTCCTTTGCAGTGTGTTCACCTTCATTATTTGCAGTGGCCCATCATCTATCACTATCCACATCTCATCATGTAAAGGCGATAGATGAGCCCGCACACGTATTTTCAATCATCAAATTCCTCAATGGTGAACATAGGGATGCGTGTCAAATTTGCTTCCATGATAATAACTTTGTTACTTTAAAAAATGGCGTTTGAAAGAACAAGTGTTAGAAAAAAATTCTTTGAAAGATTGGAGATCTAGTTCAAGAACTGGTGCGGAAGGCTCAATGAACCAACCGCTCGATACCACTTGTAGGTCCCAAGGGTGTGAGTAAGGTTTAGAAGGGGGTTGAATAAACCTTACCAACTTTTCGATTTTAGTCCTTTTAAAATATTTGAGTTAAATACACGGCTAAGTCCTTGGTGGATGACTAAGTTAGTTAACCAACAGAGTTAGCCACTCAATAGACTCGATTGAAATTTGTTGATAGAATAACTCGATTGTTTAGTCTAAACCTTAACTTGGTTGTGATGAGATTTTTTGGAAGACTTAACACCCTTGAATTTGGTTTAAGTTTGTTTTAACACTTGATTTTAGCACTTGTTAATTATCGGTTGGAATGCAAATTATCGTGAGATATAATGTAATATGAGAAATGAAATGTTGAAATGTAAATGACACAATAAATATTATAGAGGTTCGAAGATGGGGTAATTCTTCTACTCCTCTCTTCTCCAACTCCTGGAGGAATCCACTAAGTATTGATCAGAGTACAAAGTGGTTACAGTCCAGATACAAGTCTTGATCACACAGCTAACTTGATCCTTTGGGACTCGATCGGAGATGCCTTGGTCACACAGTGGCTTCTCGTCCGACTCGGCTTCTTCTTCACAGGGTGTGCCTTTGCACTCTTGATTCACTTGCTCAAGCTTCTTGGATTTGATCACGAAGCCCTCCAATAACTTGAGACTGGTTCGACCTTGAACCTTTCTACAATCCTCCTTGGAATGTAGACCCCTTTTGATTCTTCAAAAGTTTCCTCTTCAACAGTTTGAAGTTGTCTTTCCTTCACAGCTTGGTTGTTGGATCGATTTCCTTCAAGTTTAGGCTTGAGGATTTGCTTGAATAACTTGAGAATATTTTGCTTGGTTACAGCTCGAATGTTAGCTTGAATGTTCGTAGTTCAGGTATGCAAGGTCACCTCTTCTCAAATTGATTCCTCAGCCTTTTATAGTGCTCTTTCAAAAAATCTGCCCATTGAAGAGATAGGCTGATTTTCAAAAGACACTAGTGGTCGTTGGTTTGTCTTGTTGCAGTCCTTGAAATTGACATTTCCTCATATTAAATGAACCTTCAGCTTTTCAGAGCCTGACACAGGTGCATTGCTTTCCATTGGTTTATTCCTTTTGCACGCTTCTGGGACTGAGCACTTTAGAATATTGCAGCATGGAAGTATTACTTATTTAAGTAACTTCCTTGACTTACGTACAGCGGATCCTTTTGATTGCGCCTTGACTTGATGCAGTAGTTCCTTAACTTCCCGGATGACTTCGAGCCAGCTCCCAATCATTGGATGACTCATCTGTCACTTCAACTTGAGACTTGGCTATCTTGAGTTGACTTGACTGACCCTTCACACAACTACATCTCAGCTAATACTTCTCCAGTCGAGTTCCTGTCTTCTCTTACTTGCCATACTCAGCTGCCTCACAGCGGAGTCTTTATTTTAGTCTCCAGTTGACTTCTTGCATATTTTAGGCATAGCTGACTTGACTCAGCTCGAACAGCCCTATCTATTACAATGCAAATTACAAAGAAAATGGGGTGCCAACTTTCTAGTCTAAGTTTTACATAGCATTCATCAAAATCTAAACAATAAATTTCCCAACAGCGGCGAAGCTCTGCGTGTTCCGCTGGGCTCATGCGATAATGTGGTCGATTAGGCAACGAAGCGCCAGGCACGAGATCAGTTTGATGTTGAATATCACGAAGGGGTGGAAGACCGACTGGGAGCTCCTCCGGGAATAAATCTGAAAATTCCTGGAGTAAGGGTTGCACCACCACTGGGGGCGTCGATCCATCAGAAAATTCATGTTCCAACAAGACGTATGCGTGTCTGCATGCGGACAATTCACGTTGAAATGGGGCGCATGATAAAAAAAGGATAGATTTATCAATGTGAGGAGCCTCAAATTGCGGGACAGAAGGATGTAGAATGATTTTGGAGCCTCCAAAAATGAATGTGTACGTATTGTCATGGCCATCATGGAAAACACGACGGTCAAATTGCCAAGGGCGTCCTAAGAGAATGTGACACGCATCCATAGGGACCACGTCGCACCAAATGGTATCTGAATATTTACCCCCAACGGAAAAGGTGAGAAAAACACGATTTGTAACTGAAACCAAGTTCTCACGTTGTAGCCAGGCTAATTGATATGGATAGGGGTGAGTCGTCGTGGAAAGTGCAAGTTTAGACACGACATCTGCCCAGATGACATTCTCACAAGAACCCGAATCAATAATGTACTTACAAACTTTGCCATTAACCGTGCATGTAGACTGAAATAGTTGATGGCGCTGGGCATCTGTATCAGGCACACGAGGCGCCATAAAGGAACGATGAAGCACTAACGCAGAACCAATGTCGTCCGTTAAGTGCTCCTCGGACAAAACAACTGAAGGTTCCTCGTCAAAAATAGGGGGACTGTCATATTCTCCTTGTTCAACATCATGTGTAAGAAAATTGCGGTCTCCACGCGGTTTTGGACACGATGAAAGACGGTGTCCGGGCTCGCCACAACCAAAGCAACGGCCAGATTGGGAGGAACGAGCAGTACTTGGTGCGTGGGGTTTAGTGCCATGATTATCTCCTGTGAGAGGCGGCAGAGGGACTGTAGGTGGTAGAACACGACGGTCAGAAGGTGCCGCAAATGGTCCACCGGATTGATGGCGTGCAAATTGTTTTTCCAAGGCTAAGGCACGCTGATAAGCTTCGGAGATGGCAGCTGGAGAAAATAAATTGAGCATATCTTGAAACGGTAGCCGGAGGCCTCCAATGTAGCGAGAAATTTGTTGGTCAATCGATTCACAAATATCATTGTGCGTAATCAACTGGTAGAAGTCCGTAGAGTACGCGTCTACTGTGCGTGACCCTTGACGAAGAGACTGTAATTTCTGATAGAGGACACGGTGGTAGTTAAACGGCAGAAATTCGCGTTCCATATGTTTGCAGAATTTCGACCAACTCAAAATTTTGGGTTTCCCCTGGCGTGAGCGCGATAGTTTGAATTGTTGCCACCAGGTGGTAGCTCGCCCTTGAAAACGAGTGGCGACTAAAGGGACGCGCCGATCATCGGGCACAACTTTAAATTCAAGTAATTCATCAACGGCGTGCATCCAATCCAAAAGATCATCCCCATCCACATCACCGTGGAACTCCGGAATTTCCAATTTAAATCCAAACTCCCAACGACGGTCGTCATCGTGATGTGGCGGCGCACGTTCTAAAGGCACGAACGGATATCCACAGATATCGTGTCATCGTCGTCAGCAGCAACGGCAGGGTTCGCACGACCCTCACGGTCCTGACCCCTTGGTGGACCGCCGACAAATCCCTCCTGGCCATGATCACGAGCGTAGGGAAGGAGACGCGAAACTTGGTCCAAGAAGGTCTGCTGTTGGAGACGCATAGCAGCAACATCTTGGGAGAGGTTCTCAACCTGCTGACTCAAGAGGTTAACATCGTTGGCACGAATGGCGTCTTGTCGTGGAGGCATCTTGATGATCGTAACTGGTCTCTGGATACCAACTGACGCAGCACAAGCGTAGAACAACGAAGAAACACACAACTTTTATTAAAATTCAACTCAACTGCTTTGTTAAACAATGAAAACCCTATTTATCTTAGGGCTTAAAAGACTCCTATCACAACCTGACTTCTAACAAAACCAAACTAACAAAACTCTTAAATCCTCATACGAGAAGACTCTAAGTAAATAGAAATAATAATAAAAGTCCTACGCAATAAAACAACTAACTGCATGCATGAAAACAAATACTCAGACAATATTTCATTTGTGTTTTGCTGGGAATACTGAAGCAACTTTAGCTAGAAATGCTAGCGTGGTCTCATCGCCATCACCCATGGACCAAGGAGGGCAAAATGGATATGCACACATGTGAAGATGATTATATAATGAGGATGGAACATATGAGAAATAGGGATGACAATTTCGACCCTGTCGCCCTGCCCCATTTGGGTCGCCCCGCTCGTGCCCGGGAACGGGGAGGGGCGGGACAGTCCGGGTATCACTTCCGCCCCGCGGGTACTCGGCCCACCCCGCATATATTTTTTATTTTAAAAATATATTTTAATATATATTTTGCACATATAATATATATTATAATATAATTTATATGTATTCTTATGTTATACCTAATATTTATAAATTGATAATAATAAATTTTGTAAATAATATTTTATAAATATATATTTTTTTCTATTTTTTTATTTAATTTAATTTAAAACAAGGCAGAATAGGTCGACCCACCTTGCCCCGTTCTAGGCACAGGGCCGGTGCCGGTCTGAGTCTTGGCCGATCCACCCCCACCCGCCCCATTTGCCATCCCTAATGAGAAAGAGATGATTATATAATATTATATAATATGAGGATGGAAGGTAAATTTGTAATCAGATTGATAATGTATTGGGCCCAAGGCTCAATCATGGGCTTTAAACACAAAACCCAAATGGGTTATGGATGGACAGGTTCAGCAAATGATATGTCTTTAGTGAGAGCAACGCCCGTTAACACACTAGTGATTTTGCAAAAGTACTAATAACATGATTGGTAAGTGGGAATGAAAGGAGCATTTCGGTTCATTTCCACACGGTATGTTTTAAGCTTAGAATGCCCATTCCTATATAAATTCTTATACCTAATTGTATGAGATTAGTCATTCTTTCCATCCCCATGGTTTTAGTCATTCCCAATCTATCAGGAATAAAATTATTTTATTTTGAAAATGATTATCCTCTTATGAAACTCATAAAAATACCATACAAAACTAAACCTATACCAAAATTTAATATTTATTTTTATTTTCTTACAATTGCATTTTCTTTTTATTAACACGCTTCTCACTCTGTTTTTGTGTGTGTTTTCTTTCAATATAAGCATTTAAATATTCGTAAAAATAGACACAAGGAAAATTTAATCATGAACTGTTTGACAATTTGTGACCTAGTAAAATAAAATTGTGTCCTCAATACAACATGAATAATTTGCGTGAATTCTTAACCATCTAAAAATAATTCCACTATATATATATATATATATATATATATATATTTCAAAAAAGTAATTATTTTAGATGTAAAGATAAAGTTCATAAACATAGTTGATATCATTGTTTTCCACAAAAAAAGTTTTGTAAAGGGTAATTTAGTCATTACAAGTTTTTCATTACATTCCCATAATTTATTTTTAATTACCAATCATGAAATTAGAATTAAGTAAGAAATGAGGGCGCGATTGGATATGCTTTCATTTTGAAAATTTTCATTTTGCTAGAGAATAATGGTAAAAAAAATTTTGGAAGAAAAAAATAATTTTTGAGTGTGATTCGATGTGAGATGAAAAAGTAATGATGAAAGTTGATTTGGTTTAAAATAGTAAAAAAATGAATGAATATATTAGTAGTTAGAAATATGTGAGTGAGTGAATCGTGAAATTTGTGGGAAAATGTGTAATAATAATTAGTTTTTTGTGAAAGAATGTGTAGATGTAATTGGTATGTGAGGCCCCAGATTTTTATACCATAGATTACACGATCCACATATATTTCCCAATATATTATTTTAATATTCCAGTTAATTATTCTTATATTCATTATTTATTTTACATGATATGATATGTTATCAATATTAACGTTACTTAATTTATTACCTATTTGCGTGATAATGCAATTGATTTATGTTATTACTTAAATTTGACGACTATTATCATTTTCCTTACAACTTGAGTCGGTAAAATGCTATTTAAAATCCATTCTTTATTATTTGAAAAATAAAACTCTTGTCACCATATTTTTTTAAATGACGACGATACTTATATTTAGTCATTTTCCATAAATCTACTATTGCTCAATCGATCAAAATAATATTTTATTTAAAAGAAACTACGTCTTAATTTTTAAGATTTTAAAATATCCATTTCGATAAATTCAATATTTTACTACAAATCTATTATCTCGAGTTAACAAAAAATTATTATGATTTTTGAAATTCTTGGTATAAATTAAAGTAGTATTTGAACCTATTTTATTAGAAAATAATTTTATGATTTACAAGCAAACTATTTCATTTGTGGTCTATTAAAACCATCTACTACTAAGTTGATACATTAACAAAGACAATGACTCATGTTTTGAAAGTTCATCTTTTAAAATTTCAATTTCTGAAAGAACAATATTCGAGATTTATTTTGTTAAAAATCCGATCTTTATATTAAAATAGCTAAGTGCCTCATTCTTGATTTGTTGAATTAATTACTGCTCGATTTAGCTAATAGATATATCATTTATACTTAGAATTATTTTTATTTTATGGTGTATATTGATAACACCTATTTTGACTTCTTTAATGATTGTCGATTTCTTTCAACTTTCAACAAAATATATTAACCAGTTGGATTTCTCTCTTAACAACTAATTATTTTTTTTGTAGCATAATTATATTTATTTTATTAATTTCGAAAATTACATTTATATATTTTGAAATAATTTTTATAATTTGATTAATTGCTTGATTAATATATTTGACTTGCATTATTGGTTCTAATCCTATTTAATACCTTAGATTATAAGTGATGATGCTACTTGGGAATTATTAGACACCTTATAACTAGATGACTAATTATATAGGTAAGATAAATATAAGATTTGATTTATATGAGAGGAGATACAAGCCTTGTCTTTTCCCTTTTATCTTTTTACCCTTGTCTTATTCACTCCAACTTGCAAGCTTCCCCAACCCCAAGAGACAACTCTTGCATTTTTCCATTCAAGCATGAGCCACATTTGCTAGCTTCCAAAAACACTTGAGTGTCTAGAGTGAAGAGGCTAGGATGAGAACTTCGTTATTTTGCTATACATAATCTCATTTCAACACTTAGTCATTTTCACCACACAATACCCAACTCTCTCCCTCTCAAACCCCATAAGGCCAAAAATCTGGAAAATGGAGGGATATGACTGAAATTTTAAGGAGTAATATGCTTGAAGATTGTGATTTTTAAGGAGCTTTCAAGAAACAAGAAAGGTAAGAACTTCATAGGTTTTAAACTCTTCCTTATTTCTTTTTCTCTCCATTTTTTCTTCACATTTTGACACCCAAATCTCTCAAACTAGGGACTGCCCTAAGAAGCTTGGGACCTTAAGGAAGTGTTCTAAGAAAGAGAAGTTACCTAGACCAACTTACTACCAAGAGACAAGAGGTGGGTGAAACTCTTCTAAAACTCATGATTTTTGCATAAAATGGCATGAATATATGTGGTTATATTTTTTATATATATTTCTGTAAAAATTTCAGTTTTTATTTATGGAAAATTTCGAAAATTATATGTTTATGTTGTAATTATGATAAAAGTGATTCTTGTTTAGAAAATAGCTTTTATATGCTTATATGCCTTCTTTATATGTATATCTTTAAAATAGCTGAGAATATAAAAAATATATTTTTAATATATCATGTTAATATTCTGGACTTGAGGACTTGTGAACAAAATCGGGTTTGGGCCTCTTTTGCAAATACGGCAAAATATAGGGCCAAAGATGCTAAAATCAAAAACTGTGAGAACCCACTGGAAATTTCGAAACATTGGATTGAAATTACTAAAATAATAAAGTAAAAATGAAAAATTATAATTGGGACCCTCCGGGCCAAGCAAATGCGAATATACGAAATTTTAGACACTAAATTGTAATTTTCCAAACCTTAAGGAGCTAGACTGTAAATTTCGAAAATTTGGACAGTTACTGTCCCAAAAAATTTATGAAATTATTTTAATTAATATTATGGACCTTTAGTCCAAATTTCATGGAAAACGGGCTTGAAACGAGCCCTTAACGGTAAAATTGCATTTGGGGTTAAAATGGAATTTTTCAGAAAATCGGTACTAAATCTGAGAATTTTTCGAAACTTCTTTTAACCCATATACATACTACCACAAAGAAATTATTAGACCTGTAATCTCGTTAATACCTTTTCCGGTTTAAGAGATATCTATTTTTAAAAGTATTGGGTCAAAAATACTAATTTGGAAAGATTTTGGAACTGACCTATAATTTTTGGAAATATGACCCCGAGACCCTAAAAATATGATTACTTAGAATTTTTAGAAAAATTAGAGACTGACCTTATCTTTTTCCGAGTTCGGGATCACAACTTATGAAATTTTAAACCCGACATAAATTTCCTCTTTAATTAAATATTTTATTTTAAAATATAATTTACCAAGGTCTTAGGAAATTATTTTATTTTCTAACTTCAGTTTATTTATATAAATATTAAAATATATTTTAACTAAAAAATTCTATTTTTAAAATTATTATCCGAATTTATTCGGGATTTTCATATCGACTAATTGTCCCGTTAATAAGGCGACTTCCTCGTCCGCATAATCCGAACCTTATAAGACTTCAGTATAATACACTGAATTAATGAATAGAAGCGGCTAGGTTACCCCTCCGGTATCTATGCCGTGGCAATGACTGACTGATTGAATATCGGACGCGACTAGTCTATGAACGCACCGGTCCTACTGACTGACTGACTAGGTTGGCGTCACACTTTCGTGCGCAACCAACTGATATGAATTGACGAATTTGTGGAATGGATAAGTCGCGTATGGGATGGGTAGCTTGGCTACAGTCTCATGCCGACCTCCATCGTCCAACTCCCAACCTCGAGCCGAATAGGAGAGTCTGGCGGGCGATTGGGTCGTAGGATTCTGGATATAATCATGATTATGACGTTCTCCGAGCTTAGCTGGCTCCACTGTGGAGACGTCGTGCCAACTGGGATAGTGGCTATAGCCCTATCGACAGGAGGGATAAGGTGTACTGTTTGGGGAGATGATGTTTGATCAACACTTCTCTGCCGTATAAGGTGGTCTGGGTTGGCGTCACACTTTCGTGCGCAACCAACTGATATGAATTGACGGACTATCTGGGTTGGCGTCATACTCTTGTGCACAACCAACTGATATGAATTGACGGACTGACTGGGTTGGCGCACACTTTCGTGCGCATCCAACTGATCTGAATTGACGGATTGACTGTTAAATAATACTAATAAAATTATTAAGTATATGAGAATGTCATTGCACGTTTCTTGCATCAAAAATTCATGAAACGATTTTACTGCATAAAGTATAAGCCCCACTTGCACACACTCACCACACCCACTGAGAATTTTTGTCTCACTCCCACCTATTTTTCCAACCAGAGGATGAGGTTTCGCCAGAAGAAGACCATGGCGAAGATTCGAAGCTACCGGTTAGCTCTTTATTGTGCTGGACTGTTGAGACAATTTGAATTTTGTGGTTTCTTTAATGTATGGACAAATACTAAGAAATTTTCTTGTAATAGTAGGGCGTAAGACCCGTAGGGAGTTTGATTGTGATGAGAATTGTATTTTATTTTCTGATTCCGCTGCGACTGTACTCTGACTTAGTTTATTTAATATTCACTCTATTTTGGGATTTTGCTATTTCTGTTTGGGTTATATTAATGAATAAATGGGCCGGCATGGTAAACCGGCATAAGTTAGACCGTCCGAGTCACGACTCCCGGTTTTGGGACGTGACATGGTAAGAGAAAAAAATGAGAAAAAATAAAAGTGAGAGAATAATATATTTTTTAAAAATATTCATAAACAATCGCATATTTGGTAAAATAAAAATTTTCAGTAGAACGAAAATGAAATCTCTTCCACATCCAATCGCAACCTGACTTTTTCATTTCTTTCTCACTCCTTGTTGGGGTAAGTATTGTTGATACCAAGCATAAGAAAAAGAATACATATAACATTCCATTCCATTTGTTATTACATTCATAAGTTTATTCAATTCCTATCAAGTTTCATTTATGCCAATCATGGGTAATTAATTCATAAAGAATTTCACGTGGGCTAACTATTGCACTTATGTGTTATGCGAACTCGTTTTCGTTCAACTCCACTAATATATTCTTAATTCAGTCAAAAGAAAATAAAATGATCCATGCTAGTTCAAACCAATTCATAAAGAAATTTCACATGGCCTAACCCTAAGATTTAGTTCGCATCAACAATCATTGCATGTACAGTAAAAACTGTATGCGTTCCATCTGTTTCATATTGAAAACAAACATTAATCAACAAATGTCTTTATTTTTAAACTTGAATATACTGAAATATGAAATGAGATTGAAATTGAAACAAACGAGATGACAGTGAACACAAACAAAACATATATTAGAACCAGATTATTAGAATTATGATCGACAGTTAAATTATTTTGGGAAAATTGCAATTTTGGTCCCAAAACTATAGAAAGGTAAAAAATTGGTCCCGTTCAGATTTTATTTGGCAAAAACACCCTGTAACTCCTTTACCTTCTCAATTTGAGGACCATTTTTGCCGGAAAATTAAATTAATTGGGGATTTTGGTCCGACCAATTTGTACATGCTGGATATATTTAATTTACATGGCACTGACGTGACCATGCCCAATTCAAGTGGCACTTGCCAAAGTGGAAAAATAAATTATTTTTAATTATTAATATCTTATTTAATTCAAAATACTTAACTTAAATTAAAAATATATATTTCATTGATTAAATAAAAAATAAAAAATAAAAAAATTATTTTTCCGTTTCGTTTTTCTCTTCCTTTTCTCCATTTCTTCTTCGTTATTCTTTCTCTACACAATTTCTCCGTAATTCTGGTGAAACAATCAACCGCCACCGCCACCTCATGCTAGCTTAACTCGCTCCATAACCAAGAAGACGTTGAGTGGTCCTTCATCGTCACGATTCCATGGCTTTGTTAACCTGTGGTTGTCGTTTCTAGGGATCTGAAATGGAGATTTAACAAAATACTTTTGTTAAAGAAGAATAATTTGATGGTTCTGTTGATTGAATTAGATAGAAATTGAGCAACACTAATGAGTTAGGTTTTGATGGCGACGACCGTAACCGTGGTGGTTTGGAATAGGGAGGAGGAATGAACAGTTTTAAGGAAGAACGCAACAGAGAAGAAAAAAAAAGAAAATTAAAGGAAAAAAAAGAAATATCATTTTCTATTTGGTTAAATATTTTTTGATTAGCTAGTGTTACAATTTTACTTTTCTAAAAGAATATTACAGTTTTACTATCTAATTTGCAATTGATTAGTTGATTAATTAATAATTGATTTATGATATGAATAATATTAACTAAATTTATTCATTCTCAAAAATCAATTTAAATTTGTTAAGTATTAAAAAAGAGTTTTTTTTTTAAATATTATTGCCTATTTTTATATTTAAATATATATATATATATTTTTATTTAATTTAAGTATTTTCAATTACATAATATATTATTAATTGAAAATAATTCATTTTTCCACCTTGGGCGTGACCACTTAGGCGTCATGTCATTTAGATCCATCTAGTGTGTTCAAATTTGGCCGGAGGAAACCCAAAATCCCCAATTAATTTGATTTTCCGTCAAAAATTCAATTTTCCGGCCAAAACAGTCTTAAAATTGAGAATGTCAAGAAGTTATAGGGTGTTTTTGCCAAAAAATATTGAACTGGACCAAATTGCTACTGCTCTATAGTTACGGGACCAAAATTGCAATTTTCCCAATTATTTTGGATTGATTCATTGAACATTAGTCTGTACTTTGTTGGGAAAAGGGGAAAAAAAGGAAGCAATTCCAAAAAATGAAACTCTGAGACAAATCAAAATCCTTCTTCCACTCCTCCTTTTTTGTTTTTCTTTTTTTTTTTCTCTGAAACCCTACCCGCTTTTACTCCGTCAACTTTTTTCTCTTTTTCTTCCTCATGAAAATGGGGGGAAATAATTTTCAGTATTTTCAGTTTCAATAAATTTGTCTCCAATAGGTGGGTTTTACTTGTCCCAAATGGGTGACTTCTATTTGTCCCCAATAGATGTCTTTTTTCTTTTCAGTAAACAAGTTTGTCCTATTTGTGGGATTTTAAGTTTGTTCAGAAGATTCAGATGAGTATTATCTGATGATATGCGACAGAAGCGAGATCAAGTTCTTTGGTACGTGTGTGCCTTTGTTGCGAAGTTCTGATTCTACAGGTTAGTTAGATCTGTTTAGGTTTAAAAATTTTGTTTTAGATCTGTATAGGTCTATGATAAGTAGGGCTAGCTTATAACTATTTTTTATTTAATGTTATAATCAGTTGTATAAATGAATGAAATTCATTTTAATTCTAAAAAAAAAAAAGTTTGTAAGAAGGAGAAAATAGGACACAAAGTGAAAGACCATGCAAGAAAACTAGTAGACAATGACTTCATGGATAATTCTATATAAGGACCACGTTCATTGAACACTACACAATTTCATTTTATGATTAAGGGATTAGAGATAGAAAATTGAAGATTCTTCTGAGAGACTATATTGTATACTATCGTAAATCTAGTCTAGATTTTTAATTCATTGGTTATAATTAGGATGTGTTCTCTTTTATGATATTTTACTTTCATTATTACTTTTAGTCTTGCACAAATCAATTTTACGTTCTAGTTGTCCAAACAAAATTAGGGCTTGATAATTTTGGTACTGAAAGCCTCCACTCTAGTGATAATAATACTTTAATTACTTATCACGCTGTTATTTGTTTAAAACAACGTATACCTCTTTTTTTTTGGTAAAAAAATAACGTATACTTGCAGGGACAGACGCAGAAATTTGTTCTTGGGGGTGCGAAATCTTAGGTCGGTGCAGATGGTGCCGCCGCACAGGAAGCCCTTTGGCGATGACCCCCGAAGTTTTTCTTATATATTTATATATATAATCAATGCCGGAGATAGGGGCCAACCCGAGCCCGAGCCCCCTCCTTTTCTTTTTTCTTAAAAAAAATTACTAGGAAAATTTTTTCAAAAATAATATTTAGTTAATATTTATTTGTATTTTTTTAATTTTTTTGTCTGGTCCACCCCAATTTCTTGCATCGGCCCACCCCATAATTATATATAATGGCGTAGCTAGGAATTATTGCGGGTAGGCCGATACACGAAATTGCGGTGGGCCAAATAAAATAAACTAAAAAAATACACATAAATATTAACTAATTTTTTTTAAAAAAAAAGGGTGTCAGGACCCGGGTTGGCCTCCCCTTATCTCCGCGGTTGTATATATTATTTATTGCTCTAGGTCCCTCGAAGCCTTGGACCGGCTGTGCCAAAATCAAATCTAATATAAATAAAAACAAAATATACAAGCTTTTATAACAAAATTACATGGAAATTGGGGGGAGGGAGGGCAAAATATGTTGGTTTATATTTTTATATAATATATTAATTTATTAAATAATATATTATAGGGGTTCAATCACTAGACGAGGAGGGGCGGTTGCCGCCACCAGCCCCCCCTGTGTCCGTCCCTGTACACTTGCGTTTACGAAACTCGTAATATAGGATTTGCCACTTTATTCTTATATTTGTGGAGCATCGTTTTTTGAATAATATTTCTTGATGATTATGTCTGGGATTTTTATTTTCTAACTTGGTGGATGAGATTATTTGATTTCTTTTAAGCCAATGGCGTAGCCAGGAATTATTCTGGGGTGGGCCGATACGTATTGGGGTGGACCAGATAAAAAATCTAAAATAATACACATAAAAAATCTAAAAAATATACATATAAATATTAACTAAAAAAAAAATTTACCAAATAATTTTTTTTAAAAAAAATTGGGGGGAGGGAGGGTTGGCCCCCTATCTCCGCCAATGTTTTAAGCTTACGTAGGGTAGGATATTCTATGGTTAGATCGATCCTCCAAGTGTTGGTAGTATTGTGCTACGAGTAAATTACCATGTAATTGACATTTTAAATAAAATATTATTTTTATATATTGAGCTTGCATATGTCCATGAATTGTTTGACATTATAAATTGAGTGTTTAAGTTGTTAAACACAGAAAGATTCAATTTATAATTCAATTCAAAGAATTAAAGTCCACGATCGGTAAATAAATATGGACAATTTATTTTGATAAGATCGTCTCAATTTTATTGAAGTTTATCTTGACTTTGGTAGTAAAATTGTTAATACATTTTCTAAATGTATTGGATTGGACCACGTGAAATTAAATATTTAATTGACCAATAGAAATTTAATTTCACTTGATTATCGTACATGACACCTTAATCCTGAGTGGGTAATGAACTTTGATTACTAACTTGAAGTTCTTTGAGGCATCAATGAGTGAGATTAAATTGATGATCAATATCTCGATACTTTGGGAATTAAAGTGAAATAATAAGGAACATATATTCACAATATGGAATCCGTCACCTATTTAATAGGCATGATCATGATCTCATGTGTTCTTCTAATAGACAGTAGAATCTGAGCTCAGTAAATCGACATTTGTTGTTGAATTCATGATGTGATGGCAATCACATGAGACTGTCAGATAGAAGATGAGGATTGAGATTTATAAATATTAGAAAATGGATTTTGGTCATTTTATCCTATTTCTAATATTTGGTTGATCAACGGGGGTGACATGTAAGATCGACAAATCAGAGGATTTAATTATTGGCTTCAGTAATTTTAATTAGATTAAGAGTGCAATCTTATCCCTTTAGTGGAATGGAATAAGATTAATAAATTATTTTGATTGATCAAGAGTTGATTGGATCTAAATTAATTTATTGGAGCTTAGTCTAATTGGGTCCGATCAGGTCCCTTTGGTGGCTCTAGAAAAAGAACCGGAATAAATTATAAGAGTTATAATTTATTAGTGCAGTGTATTTAATTAAGTAGACTAATTGAGATAATTTTGGAAAGAAGATAAATCATATGATTTGCCAATCAATATGATTTGATTTGCCAATCAGAATATTACCTAAAGTAATACTTTCCTTTAGCAAAAGTTTCCATAGTTAATTATTTCTTCTTCCTACTTAATAACATCTATCGATCATTTTGTGCCCACACACACAAGAGAGATTTTGACTGCATTCTTGAGTTCTTGGAGAACACCGAAGAAGGCTTGAGGGTTTGGAGCGTGGAATCTCTGCAAAAGATTTTGAAAGCACGCTACAAGGGTAATCTCTATTCTTTCTTGTTTGTACAAATTAATTAATTCATGTTAATACGCATTATGATTCAAGATCCTATTTCGGATTGCTTTGATCACATAAAATCGATTTTTGTGATTGAGCAATCTCGTTCAGGCTAACAATTGGTATCAGAGCCTATGTTTTGGTATTATTTTGCGTATTTTGAATTGATTAATTTGTTTATGCATGTGTTAGTTGAGCGGTGTTAGGGCTATGTGATTTATTTTGTTATTGGATTGAATGAGTTTTGATTGTTGAACAATTTATGACCCTAGTTTTTATTGTGGAATATATGTATTTGTATTTTCGAGTCTTGTAACAAAAGGGTTCGATTACGTCTCCATGTTTTCCCTTTTGATTTAATTTATTGCGCATAGAAATATATTTTTTTTTTGTGTGTAATTTGTTTCTGTCGGCCGAGAATCAAAGTTTTAAAACATGGAGGACTTGTTCGAAATGGAAGAAAAGGACCGATTTGCATCTTCTCCAAAAATTACAAGGCACCTTGCTGCAATTTTCCAAAACCACCATTGAAGGTGATGGAGAAGCTTTCACACGAACCTACAGATCTTCATGCGTTTCTTGGAGAATCCAGAAGACAACCGCGGCAGACATCACAACCAAGAGAACCGCCGGAGATCTTTGACGAAGGGGTGCCGACGGGATTAATCTGGGTGGTTGCGATGCTTGCTGTGGCGGCGGAAATCCGATGATAAAGGCTTGGCCACGAGTTTGGTGCGGCCTGGCTGCGCGGTCAAGTGGAATCGTGATGAGCCGATGGAGAATCGGATGCAGCGAACGGCGAGACGAAGAAGACGATGTTTGTTCTTCAGTTTTAGATTATTCCAGAATTAAAAAAAAAAATGGAAATTATCATTCTGGAATTGGGCAGCTGGAATGGGTTAGTTCTTGGGCTTGTAGTTTCAAGTCCAGATGACTTGTAATGGGCTCATGGGCTTCATTTGGACAATATATTTTCACCGCAGATTTTGAAGGAGTTCAAATAAACGGTTGGACACTTGCAAATGGAAATTGAAGAATTGGGCCGGGATGTGGCTCAATTGGACTTTGATTTATTTGTATTTTTGTGTCTAGGATGGGCCATAAATTTGTTCTTAGTTTTAATTATTGCTTTATTTGCTTTAATTATTTTATGAATTAAATGTCATTCATATAACATGACATATAGATCGCATGTACACCGCTCTAGGTACTATATTGTCATGCATAGTTTTAATATTTATTTTCTTTTCTAATTTTTAATTAGATTAGAAAATTTATATTGTGATTAATAATTGGACCAATTTTTTTTAAAATTTGGTTGGGAATCATTAATTTTTTTCTAGAAACCCAATAGTTAAAAATATTAAGTGAGAGAGGGTGCACTATTTTAGTGAGCCCACGGTCTCCTCTATCAGCCCATTAGTAAGAATATATGTCTGTCTCGTGCCAATGTTATTGGTCTCCCTATAGGAGGGCTACATTGTCTCGGTTACTAGATTGGGTCCATTTTTATGATGATCAATTTTTAAGTGTTAATTAATTATGATTACCCTATAGGTAACGTAATTAATTTGGTACTTAGAAATAATCAATATAGAGGTTATGCACTTAAATCAAAGACACCGTGGGAAATTCCTATAGAATATCCAAACGATGTCAATGATGGCCAAATTATGCGGTACTAAATTAATATTGCATGAATTGCTAGATATATTTAATTTAGTGGGAGGGTTCCAGCCTAGCCATAAATTACATTTATTTCTCCTATAGAGGAATATGTTTAAGATTTTGGGGTTTTAGGTTATCGCCACATTGTAGTAGTTTTGGGTCTACTCATGCTTTTCTCATGCATCATATATGAAATTCTTTTGTTGTATGCAAGCTCATTTTATTTTGAATTTTATATTTCAGAAAAATGTCTGCTCATTCACTGTCCATGATATTATCTAAAAATCAACTAGTTGGAGAAAATTTCATTGATTGGAAAAGAAATCTAATGATTGTTCTCACTGCGGAGAAGCTAAAATTTGTGCTAACTGAACCATGTCCCACTGTTCCCACTGCGGAGTCCTCGGCCGAACAAAAGGAGGCTTATGATAAGTGGACTCATTCTGATGAGATGACCCGCTGCTACATTTTAGGATCTATCTCAAATGTATTGCAGCAGAAACATCATAGTATGAGTACTGCTACTGAAATCATGGAAAGCCTCAGGGAAATGTTCGAGCACAAGGACGGCAGGCCCGCCAAGCAGCCATTAGGTCTATAATGAACATGCGCATGAAGCCTGGGATGCCCGTGAGAGATCATATGCTTGCATTGATCGCTCAGTTGAACGTGGCTGAGGTTTTAGGGGCTGAGATCAAATCGGAGACTCGAGTTGACATGGCTTTGGAGACTCTCCTAGAGATGTTCTCGAGTTCAAGTTAGTTATAATATGAACAAGCTTAACATGTCCCCCCGACCGAGCCGATGAAAGAGCTCCAAAATCCGAGAATGTTTTAAAGACCAAGAGTGGTGATGCATTTGCTGTTACTTCTGTTGGACCTTCCTCTTCCAAGACGAAAGGCATTGGAGGAAATAAGAGGAAAAAGTCCAACAAGAAGGGCTCACAACAAAAGGCTAAGAAGGCTAAAACAGATGGCAAGCCTAAGGGGGAGTGCTTCAATTGTGGAGAGAAGGGTCACTGGAAGAGAAACTGTCCGAAATACCTAGCTTCCAAAAAGCAAGGTGATGGTGAGTTATCTTTTATTGAGTCATGCTTAGTAGTTGATTCTACCGATACTTGGATATTAGACTGGAGCCACTAATCATATCCGCAATACACCGCAGGGGTTCCAAGTAACCAGGAGCTCAATGAAGGAGAACATACTCTCGGGGTTGTACGGGAGTTGTGGTGTCTGCAAAATTTGTTGGAGTTGTTTATCTTTATTTTAGCAAATAATAAACATTTGGTTTTGAAGAATTGTTATTATGTCCGGATATTACTAGAAATTTAATTTTTGTTGCTTTATTCTTTAAACAAGGATATTATGTCCATTTTTCACCGATGGCGGTTGATATTACCTTGAATAAAGCTCTTATTTGTAAGGGACATGTGAATAACGATTTGTATACTTTGAAACCTTCTGACAACTCATTGCACCACACTACATCTAACAAACGCATGAAGTTATCTCCTAGTAATGAGACTTATTTGTGGCACCTAAGACTTGGTCATATTAACCTTGATAGGATTCAAAGACTAGTAAGGGATGGTCCTTTAAGTGGTTTAAAGGTAGAATCCCTGCCAAGTAGCTGGTAAATTAAAATTGGAACTGGCTATGTGAATCTTGTCTGGAAGGTAAAATGACTAAGAGGTCCTTTACTTCTAAAGGGCTTAGGGCCAAACAAGTCTTGGAATTAGTACACTCTGATGTATGTGGACCCATTAATGTCCAAGCTAGAGGTGGATATGAGTATTTCATCACTTTCACTGATGATTACTCTCGATATGGTTATGTTTACCTAATGGCTCGCAAGTCTGAAACACTTGAGAAATTCAAGGAATTCAGAAGTCAAGCAGAAAAGCAATTAGGTAAGAGCATAAAGATACTTCGATCAGATCGAGGTGGAGAGTATCTATCCAACGACTTTAGAACATACTTATCAGAAAATGGGATTTTATCCCAGTTGAGCGCACCAGGTACTCCCCAACAGAATGGTGTCTCGGAAAGGAGAAACAGGACCTTGTTAGACATGGTCAGATCTATGCTTGGCTTCTTTACTCTTGCTACATCCTTTTGGGGATATGCTATACAAACTGCAGAGATACTTATTGAATATGGTTCCTTCTAAATCTGTCCTAAGACACCCTGGAATTGTGGAACGGACGTAAGCCCAATCTAAGACATATCCGGATATGGGGATGTCCTGCACACGTGCTTAAGGGAAAGATGGGAAAATATGGAATCAAGATCGAGGTATGCATTTTTATAGGTTATCCTAAGGGAACAAGAGGATATTACTTCTATAGTCCTCAGGATAAAAAGGTATTTGTCAGTACAAATGCAACCTTTTTAGAAGATAGATATATAGAAGAACGTGAATCAAAGAGTAAGGTCTTTTTAGAAGAGATGAGGGAAAACCTTCCCAGTTCATCTATTCTAGAGATCCGCACTGAACCTACTCAATTTGAATTCACATTTTACTACCGTTGGTAGCTGGATCTAGTGGGAGACAAACAGAGGCTCCACCTATTGTACCTACTAGATCTCCAATACCTGAGACGGAAGGAGATCATGTTCCCATTGTTCAGATACCTCTAGGTGCTGAAGTTGAGAATGAGGGGCATCGTGAACAAGAGTTAGTGGGAGAACAAGAACCAATTCCAATCATCCAAGAGCCTCCACCGGTTAGACGTAGTGGGAGAGTCATCAGACCGCCCTCTAGATACTTGCTCTATGGAGAGTCTTTCGAGGCAGTTTCCATTGAACAAGAGGAGGATCCCACTTCGTATAAAGAAGCTATGGAGGATATAAACGTTGATCATTGGAGGAGTGCTATGGCTTCAGAAATGAAATCTATGTACACTAACTACGTCTGGGATTTTGTAGACTTGCCTAATGGGGTAAAACCCATAGGGTGTAAATGGGTTTACAAAAGAAAGAGAGGGATAGACAGAAAGGTAGAAACCTATAAAGCTAGACTGGTCGCTAAGTGGTTTTACCAAATGAGAAGGAATCGACATGAAGAAACCTTCTCACATGTGGCCATGCTGAAGTCTATTCGGATCCCCTTGTCCATTGCAGCTCATTTTGATTATGAGGTGTGGCAAATGGATGTCAAGACAGCTTTCCTTAATGGAAGTCTTGACGAGTGCATCTATATGATGCAACCAGATGGTTTTATCCAAAAGGGTCAAGAGCATAGAGTATGCAAACTGAAAAAGTCCATTTATGGACTTAAACAGGCGTCTAGGTCTTGGAATATCAGATTTGATCAAGCTATAAAGAGTTATGGTTTTGATCAAATCTTGATGAGCCTTGTGTCTATAAGAGAATTAAAGACAACAAGGTGACTTTTCTCGTGATGTATGTGGATGACATTCTGCTCATTGGGAATGACATAAGAATGTTAACATCTGCTAAATACTGTTGGCACAACAGTTTGATATGAAGGACTTGGGAGAAACAAGTTATGTTCTAGGAATCCGCATCTTTCGAGATAGGAAGAACAAACGGATTGCTTTATCCCAAGCTTCATACATTGATAAGATACTGGAGAGGTTTGCTATGCAAAATTCCAAGAAAGGCCAAACACCTTTCAGACATGGAATTCACTTGTCACGGGAGCATTGCCCGAAGACTCCTAGTGAAGTGGAATACATGAAGAAGGTTCCTCATGCCTCAGCTGTAGTAAGCCTCATGTATGCTATGCTGTGTACCCGACCAGATATCTGTTATGTTGTTGGAATTGTCAGTATATATCTGTCAAATCCAGGACCAGAACACTGGATAGCTGTAAAGCATATACTCAAGTATCTTCGCAGAACTAGAGGATATATGCTAGTTTATTCAGCTACAGATTTGGTGCCCGTGGGTTATACAAATTCTGATTTTCAGGCTGATAGGGACACTCGTAAGTCCATATCAGGGTCAGTGTTTACGTTGGGTGGTGGTGCTGTCATTTGGAGGAGCATCAAGCAATCATGTATTGCTGATTCCACAATGGAGGCAGAATATGTGGCAGCTTGTGAAGCAGCCAAAGAAGCCGTGTGGCTGAGGAACTTTCTGCTAAGCATTGAGGTGGTTCCATCTACATCGCAGGCCATTACATTGTACTGTGACAACAGTGGTGCAGTGGCAAACGCAAAAGAACCCAGAAACCATCAATGTGGAAAACACATCGAACGAAAGTATCACCTTGTCAGGGATATAGTTCAACGAGGAGATGTGTTAGTAAGCAAGATATCATCCGCATAAAATCTTGCTGACCCCTTTACCAAGAGTTTACCAACTAGAAGTTTTGAGGGGCATATTGAAAGTATGGGTGTACTAGACATGTCTCATTTACTCTAGGGCAAGTGGGAGAATGTTGGTAGTATTGTGCCTACGAGTAAATTACCATGTAATTGATATTTTAAATAAAATATTATTTTTATATATTGAGCTTGCATATGTCCATGAATTGTTTGACATTATAAATTGAGTGTTTAAGTTGTTAAACACAGAAAGATTCAATTTATAATTCAATTCAAAGAAATACATTTTCTAAATGTATTGGACTGGACCATGTGACATTAAATATTTAATTGACCAATAGAGATTTAATTTCACTTGATTATCGTACATGACACCTTAATCCTGAATGGGTAATGAACTTTGATTACTAACTTGAAGTTCTTTGAGGCATCAATGTAATTAAATAAAATATTATTTTTATATATTGAGCTTGCATATGTCCATGAATTGTTTGACATTATAAATTGAGTGTTTAAGTTGTTAAAACAGAAAGATTCAATTTATAATTCAATTCAAAGAAATACATTTTCTAAATGTATTGGATGGACCATGTGACATTAAATATTTAATTGACCAATAGAGATTTAATTTCACTTGATTTATCGTACATGACACCTTAATCCTGAGTGGGTAATGAACTTTGATTACTAACTTGAAGTTCTTTGAGGCATCAATGAGTGAGATTAAATTGATGATCAATGTCTCGATGCTTTGGGAATTAAAGTGAAATAATAAGGAACATATATTCACAATATGGAATCCGTCACCTATTTAATAGGCATGATCATGATCTCATGTGTTCTTCTAATAGACAGTAGAATCTGAGCTCAGTAATTCGACATTTGTTGTTGAATTCATGATGTGATGGCAATCACATGAGACTGTCAGATAGAGGATGAGGATTGAGATTTATAAATATTAGAAAATGGATTTTGGTCATTTTATCCTATTTCTAATATTTGGTTGATCAACGGGGGTGACATGTAAGATCAACAAATCAGAGGATTTAATTATTGGCTTTAGTAATTTCAATTAGATTAAGAGTGCAATCTTATCCCTTTAGTGGAATGGAATAAGATTAATAAATCATTTTGATTGATCAAGAGTTGATTGGATCAAAATTAATTTATTGGAGCTTAGTCTAATTGGGTCCGATCAGGTCCCTTTGTTGGCTCTAGAAAAAGAACCAGAATAAATTATAAGAGTTATAATTTATTAGTGCAGTGTATTTAATTAAGTGGACTGATTGAGATAATTTTGGAAAGAAGATAAATCATATGATTTGCCAATCAATATGATTTGATTTGCCAATCAGAATATTACCTAAAGTAATACTTTTCTTTTGGCAAAAGTTTCCATAGTTAATTATTTCTTCTTCCTACTTAATAACATCTATCGATCATTTTGTGCCCACACACACAAGAGAGTTTTTGACTGCATTCTTGAGTTCTTGGAGAACACCGAAGAAGGATTGAGGGTTTGGAGCGTGGAATCTCTGCAAAAGATTTTGAAAGCACGCTACAAGGGTAATCTCTATTCTTTCTTGTTTGTACAAATTAATTAATTCATGTTAATACGCATTATGATTCAAGATCCTATTTCGGATTGCTTTGATCACATAAAATCGATTTTTGTGATTGAGCAATCTCGTTCAGGCTAACACCAAGAACATTTTCTTGATGATGGTGTATTTGTAACCTAGCATATGTATATACATATATGGTGCTTTTTTTGGCAATCGTTTATTTATGGTCAAATAGAACTAATATTAATTGATATGAAAGTTTACTTGGAAACACAATGATATTAAGTGGTAGCAATAGTTCCTTGGTATTAGAGTATAAATAACAACAGTTAGTTTGTAACAGTAGTTAGTTTAATTGTTAGTTAATTATGTTAGTTATTTAGGTTGTTAAAGAGTTAGTTAGCACTGTTACATTTCACTTGTTTACATAATGAATGTAGCTCATGTACATAAACAATTCTTTCAATTCAATCAATGGCACATTATTCTCAAACCATCTCTATAGATTAGTTTAACATGGTATCAGGCTGGTGACCGGCGGCAGCTCACCGAAATCCTTTTCTCATGGCCAACGCTGCGTCTTCTTCGTCTGCGTTCTCTCCGATCACATTTTCTCATCCAATTTCGTCCAAACTGAATCATGATAACTTTCTCATCTGGAAAAAGCAGGTGATTGCTACAGTTCGTGGTCATCGTCTTCAGGCTTTTCTTAGCTCCGATCATACATCTCCTCCAAAATTTCTCCCTTCCTTCTCCGATGGTGGTTCTGCACACATTAATCCTGCCTTTTTAGGATGGGAGCAACATGATTAGCTAATTCTCTCTTGGATACTTGCCTCTGTCAGTGAAGATATCCTTACCCGGTTAGTTAATTGCGATTCCTCTGCATCTTCTTGGCACACATTGGAGATTCATTTTGTTGCTCGAATTCGTGCAAAAGTGAGTCAATTTAAATTGCAATTACAAAATTAGAAAAAAGGATCTCTCTCCATCAATGAGTATGTGCTTAAAATTCGTCATTGTGTTGATATGTTAACACTTGTTGGTCATCCAGTTACAAAAAATGATCATGTTGATGCTATTTTGGAAGGCTTACCTGGGGAGTATGAAACGTTTGTGCTATATGTTACTACTAGAAATGATGTTTATTATGTATCTGAAATTGAGTCCCTACTTCTTGCTCATGAAGCTCGCATTGAACACTCTACAAAGTCAATTGAGACTGTTATGGCTAATGTTGCTGTTTCTCAGAATCCTGTTATGCATTTAAGTACTGGTAATTTTGTTGGTTCTCAGCACCATGGTCATAATTCCATTTATGCTAGGGGTAGAGGTTTTGTACATCGAGGTAATTTTCATGGATTTCGTGGGAATAACAGATTTCATATAGGGTGTGGTTACTCTTCAATCGTATAATGTGTCAGTTGTGTGGAAGAACACATCATATGGCACCTCAATGCTATTATAGATTTGATCAGGACCTTGTCACGCCCCAAACGCGACGCGACGATGATCAATCAATTAAACAGAAATAATTCAACATTCTAAACCAATGATACAAAACTCCAAGTGAATTAGAGTCTAATGCAGCGGAATAAAATACACACAAGTACGAATTACATCTCAAGGTCCAACAATATCCGATTACAATCCATCAAAATATCCGAATTTAAACTTACAGTCCAAACTAAAACAGAATGAAGGAGTTCAACAATAACAAAAGCAAAGAAAATGTCGCTCGACATCAATGATTATAGGAACTAGTACGACAGGCGGAGCACGGGATTCAGTCCGTGGTAGGTTCGACGTCTTCAACGTACTCCTCATCTAAAGGTTAGAAAACAGGATGGGATGAGAGTAAAATCTCAGTGGATGGGGTGATCGTGTGAGAGTGTGGTGATGTATATAGTTAATGCGAGAAAACGGTTGTATGAAAACGCGTGAGGTATGATGCATGTTTTCACACATAGTCCACAAACATCGTGATAAATATATATTAAGTAATATACTTATACAGTTTAAGAAATAGTTCGTGGTCACACAAACACTATGATTCAGGCAAGACAGGTAGGATTGTGTACTGAATGTAACGCCAATCCTATGCAAACGAGTAAAAGTTGCGTACGGATTTGTAGCGCCAACCAATGCAATACAAGTAGCAGTTGCGTACGGATTTATAGCGCCAACCAATGCAATACAAGTGGCGGTTGCATACGGATTTGTAGCGCCAACCAATCGGGTCCGTTTAACTCCGGAATCGTGTGGATCAGACAGCGATTCCTTCGTTCTTCCTTGTAACTCCCCGTTCTAGATGGTCCAAGACCTGTCACCTTATCACTTCATAGGCAAAGACAAAATCTACATTGGAGCTTGCAAGGCTCGGATTCGTCATAATCATGATTATACCTCAAGTACTACGACTCGCTTCCCTTGGACAAACTCCGTCCCTCAGTTGCGGGATTAGGACGATGGGGCCAGAGAGTAGAATAGCAGCCGAGCTGCCCGATTCCATCCCCGACGTATCCATTCTGACTGTGAGCTCGACACACCAAGTTGACTCAGACAGGAAAGTAAGTACACGTTCAGGTAGTCAACCAGGCAGTCGGGTATTATTGATTCAGTGAAGTATTTTAGGAAAGTTTTCGGAAAATCGTGAGTGACAATTATGGCGTTGGTGGAGTTATTTGGATGAAGATAATTATCGGAAGGATAAGAAATCTTTGATATCTTGAAAGATTAGGTGGAACATAAGTCCCGTTATAGATTTGAAATCGCAAGACGAGGAAGTCGCCCTGCGATCGTGTATTATTCAGTCAAGACGATCCGATAAGACAAGGAATTTTTGAGAAAATAAAACATTTTTAATTCATTATTAAAGTCAGAGGGTCCGGGGCTGTTTTTTTAAAAGAAAAAAATAATTTGAGTTAAGTCCTTGTTAAAAAGAAAATTTACAATTAGCCCCATTTTGTAAAAATCACTACTTTTGGGGTTAAAAGTTAAATAATTAAATGTCCCAACCTTGAAAAATTATGAGGTCAATTCCTAAATTCTCTAAATTATTCAGATATTCAGGTTTTTAAAGTTTGGAGGTCGAGTTTTTATAAAATTCTCACATTGGCCCCAAATTTGTTAAAATTGTCATTTCGGGCTCTAAGTTTAAAATAATTGGAACTCACAAACCGGAAGGAATTTTAATGTGATTCCAGTTGTAAAATGTCACTAAGCTCAGTGGGATATTGGGACAAAAGCAGTTTTTAAAAGAAGCAATTATAGGTCCCTTAACTTTTGAAAATCTCATTTTTGTCCCATTTTGAAATAATTGCCTTTAAGGCTTTTAGGGGTCCAATTGTTATGAAATTTGAACATTGGGTCCATGATATAATTATGTTATAGTTAAATTTGTATTTCCAGGTGCATGGACTGCATAAGTCCCGGAAATTGTATTTGGTCCTCAAGTTTAATCTTTTACAATTTGGTCCCTCAATTTCTATAAAATTACTTTCCAAGCTCTAAACATTTGGATTTTTGGAATACACTTAAAATATGTTATTTCCAGTCCCTTAAGAGTTAAAATTTCAAATTTTAAAATTAGGGTCTGGTACAGTTTCGAAATTTGCAAAATAGCCCTTAAACTTCTAAAATTTTACAATCTAGTCCTTGGGCTTTTAAGGGTTGATTTTATTTATCTAAAAACTCTTAAAACTTTATTAAAATATCAAAACATAATTTTTGAACCTGAGTTCAGTCCCAAAAATCGAAAATTACAGAGGGGTCCCTTAAGTTTTATTTTCTTGCAATTAAGTCCACCAACTTTCCATTTTTATATTTTAAGTCCAAAAGTTGAAATTTAATCAATTATGCTCGACTTGTACATGTTATAAATCATTCAAAACATAGATTTCAAGAGTCATACACATACATATCCTTCTCATACAAAATTTCATCAAGTATAACAATAAAGTGTACATGTATGCCCTATTTTTCGATAAATCGCATTTTTGAGCAACACTTGAGAATTTTTCCATATTGATACAAGAAAATAGCATGCAATACATAATATATATCTCAAGTGCTCAAAATCAAAATACTACATGCAATTTTAAGTAAAACACCTAGAAGTTGAAAGGATTTTTCCACCCACCTTAAAGATTGATTTGTTGGTGAAAAATGGAATAAATCACTCTTGATGAAGAAGTGACTTAGGTCAGCCCCTAAGTCAAGGAATATCAAAAAATATAGAAGTTAGAAAAATGAGGTTAAAAATTTAAGGAGAAGAAGAAGGAGGTGAAGAAAATTGGTAAAACTACACTTACCTTGTGTAGTAGATGAAATGAGACTAGTAGATGTCTCAAAATGGGTTTCCTTGCTCACTCTTAAAACAACTCTTAAGGTCAGCCCCTAAAAGTCCAAAAATGAAAATGGAGTATCAAAATTTTGGAAAATAGAATAGAAGAAGAAAATGTACTAAAAATCCCATTTCTTACCTTATAGTCCAATTTCTCTTCAAAATCTTCATAGTCTAGTCAAGATGGTTCCAAGTCTCTATTATCTTCAAGTTGTCTTCTAAGTGTACCTCAAACCAAAAATCAAACTTAGGTTAAGAAGTGAAGAGGATGAGCTAGAAATATCAAAATGGATTGAAGAAAAAAATTCCTTACCTTGTAATAGTGATAGTTTCGAAAATAAAGAAGTAAGAAGAGTTTTTTTTTAAGTGTTTGAAGAAAGAAGAAAGTGTTTGAAGATATGAAGAAAGTATTCTTGAAGATATGAAGAAAGTGTGTTTGAAGATATGAAGAAATGTTTGAAGATATGAAGAAATGTTTGAAGATATGAAGAATGTGTGTTTTGAAGATATGAAGATTGTTTGAAGATTTAAATAATGTGTGTTTTGAAGATATGAAGATTGTTTGAAGATTTGAAGAAGAAGATGAACTTATGCTTAGAGAAAATGTTGGAGGATTTTTGGAGAGAAGTTGGAGAGAAGATTTGTATTTTGTTTTGGTTAAATGATGAGTTAGGATAATAATTAGGGAAATTAGGACATAAATTAATAGCTAGGTTACTTTCTTATGGACAATTGGCCAAAAGCTAGGTTTTAGGAGAATCATTTTGTTTTGTTTGACCAAGATGTAGTGGGATTTTTAGAGAAACTTTTAAATTGTAGGCTTGCAAAAATAGAAATGAAATTATCAATTTATTTGTCCAATAATTAACTAGTTGGGAGATACAAAATGAAAAAAATAGTGGTAGAAAAAATTGAGTTAATTTCCCCATTTAAAGTGGTAATTTCGAAAATTAGGGGAAAAAAATATTTGGTTTCTTTTCTTTATAAAATTGAGGGAAAAAATATAAAATGTATAGATATCCATAATTAAATATTTAGAAATTTAAAATAAAGATGTGAAATAACAAATGTGTATCCCAAAAATAAATTAAAATTTGGTTTGGATAAATTATAGAATAAGAAGAAATATTTGAATAAGGATTGGAATATACTCCTAAATTATCGGGATCTAATATTTCTAAAGTCGTAGTTAACCGACCAAGTATTAGTACTAGAGGAGAATATAAAATCATTACGCTCGAAAATAAGGAAGACGTAATTGACATTGGAAGAAATAAATAAAAGTCATGCCGCGTTTCATTAATAATGGGTTTGTGATAGCCGAATAAATAATCACTACATAACACCGTATCTCACGTTGTTAAAATTCGGGGCCTCACAGACCTAATCAGTCTCTAGGTCCTTCTCAGTCCTCTCATCGCCCTCCTACATCCCACTCTAACTTCAGTTTTCAGGGGAATGTTGCTCACGCTCAGGTTTTAGATGTTTCTCCCCTCCTCCAATATCATCCTAGTCCTGGTCATGAAGAGTAGTACCCTGACTCAGGTGATACCAATCATATTACAGATGATCCACATAACTTGATGGTGTATGCTCCTTATCATGGCAATGAACATGTTATAATGGGTAATGGTAAGGGATTAAGTATTCAACACATTGGCTCTTCTTCCTTTTCCTCTTCTTATTTTTCCAATCATACTCGTAATCTTACTCAAATTCTTCATGTTCCTCAGATTACAAAGAATCTTCTTAGTGTTTCCAAGTTCTCAAGAGACAATAATGTGTACTTCCAGTTCCATGTTGATTTCTGTCTTGTGAAGGATTCCCTTACTCATGCTATTCTTCTAAGAGGTCACCTTAAAAATTGGGCTATATGTCTTTCCTCAACAACATCTTAGATTGTCTTCTAGTTCCTCTGCTAATAAGTCTGTTGTATCCTCTCTTCGTAATAAATACATTTCACCATCTTCTTGTAATTTGGCTTCTACTGCAGCTAATTTTGGTGTATGGCATAAGAGACTTGGTCATCTAAGTGACAAACTTGTTCAATCGGTTCTCTCTCAGTGCTCAATTTCTTCTCTTTATAAAAAGCCAGCTTCTTCTCTTTGTCAATCTTGCTGTTTAGATAAAACACACAAGTTCCCTTTTCCCCATTCTAATACAGTGTACACAACTCCATTACAACTCATTCACTCAGGCCTATGGGGTCCTTCCCCTATGATTTCTTCTAATGGATACATATATTATATTCATTTCATTGACACATTTTCTAGATTTACTTGGGTTTATCTTCTCAGACAAAAATCTAAAGCTTTCACAGTTTTTATCAATTTTAAAAATCATGTTGAATTGCAACTGGAATATAAAATCAAAGCTATTCAAACCGATTGGGGAGGGGAATTCAGATCTTTTACAAATTATCTTACCTCTTATGGCATAATTCATCAACATCCTTGTCCCCATACACATGAGCAAAATGGCATTGCTGAAAGAAACCATCGCCATATAGTTGATACAGGTCTTACCCTTCCTGCTCAGGCTTCTCTACCCATGAAAATCTGGGATGAAGCCTTTAGAACCTCTGTATATCTCATCAACAGACTCCCTACACCTTTCCTTCATCACAAAAGTCCTCTTGAAGTCCTATTTCATCAAAAACCTCTTTACTTATCTCTCAAAACTTTTGGTTGTCTCTGTTTCCCCAACCTAAGACCATATAATCAACACAAGTTTTCCTATAGATCATCTCCTTGCAATTTTCTAGGATATAATCTTAATCACAAAGGCTATAAATGCTTGAAAAACTCAGGGAAAATCATTATCTCAAGAGATGTGTTTTTTGATGAAACTCAGTTCTCATTTGCTTAGTCTGTGCCCTCTTCTATCTCTACTCCATCTTCCTCCTCTTCTTCTTCAGTTCCTCTCTCTATACAAACATACAATGGTTCCCATTTCATTCCTCCCTCCATTCCCAGCTCCCCTGCTTCTTCTTCATCTCCTAGTTCTTCTCCTCAAGAGCCCAATGTGTCTGATTCTAATTCTTTACCTATTAATCATGATAACTCTGTTGTTGTTTTTGAGCAGCATGTACCTACAGGTCCTGTTCTCAATACTCATCCTATGCTTACAAGAGCCAAAAATGGGGTGTTTAGACCTAAAGTGTTTGCAGCCACTGGCTAATCACCTGATGCTAAAACTGTTTTGCTTGATGATAGATGGAAGCAGGTAATGACTGACGAGTATTTGTCTCTCTTGAGGAATAATACATGGAAACCTGTTCCCTTGCATAACAACAAGAATCCTATTGGATGCAAATGGGTGTTCAGAGTGAAAGAAAACTCTGATGGCACTATAAACAAGTACAAGGAAAGGCTTGTTTCTAAGGGATTTAGTCAAGTTGCAGGCTTTGATTTTACAGACACATTCAGCCATGCGGTTAAACCTACCACCATTAGAACTGTTCTTACTTTGGCTATCAGCAGGAAGTGGTCAATGAGACAGCTTGATATTGCAAATGCCTTTCTCAATGGGGATTTGAAGGAGGATGTTTATACGCGACAACCTTTTATAGTTTTGAAGATCCTAACTATCCTCAGCATGTGTGTAAACTACATAAGTCCTTTTATGGTTTAAAACAGGCTCCTAGGGAGTGGTTCAACAAACTTTATCAGGTGATATCTTCTTTTGGTTTTTATTCTACGAAGTCTAATCATTCATTTTTTGTGAGACACAACACAAATATTCTACTTGTTCTTGTGTATATGGATGATATTCTAGTCACTAACAGCAATCCACAAGAAGTTCAGTCCTTTATTAATAATCTCAGCAAAGCCTTTTCTTTAAGGGATCTTGGCAACATTGATTACTTCTTAAGGATTCAGGTTTAAAGCACTCGACAAGGGATTTGTCTCTCAGGCTAAATATGTCAAGGATTTACTTGGTAAAGTCAAGATGCAGAATGCAAAACCTATTCATTCTCCTATGTCCTCAGGTGAAAGGTTGTTTGGTTATGTTATGGGGATGATATTATGGTTAATGCTCAGCTCTACAGAAGTATTGTTGGTGACTTACAATATGTTACAATAACTAGGCCTGAAATTTCTTTTGCTGTGAACAAGGTGTGTCAATTTTTGCAGAGGCCTTTGAATTCTCATTGGAAAGCTGTTAAACGCATACTTAGATATCTTAATGGTACAGTGGATTATGGTCTTCATTTCTCTCTAGATCTTTCTTTATAATTTTACTTGGTGGGATATCGTAATGCTGACTGGGCCTCCAACTGTGATGATAGAAGATCTACTACAGGGTATTGCTTATTCTTACGTTCCAATCTTATTTCTTGGCAGTCCAAAAAGTAACATACCATCTCAAGGTTATCAACCAAAGCAGAGTATATGAGTGTAGCAAGTCTTCTTGCATAAATTACTTGGGTCCGTGGATTTTTACAGGAATTACAAGTTCATGTTACTAAATCTCCTGTAGTGCGGTGTGATAATTTGAGTATAGTGCAGCTCACAGCCAACCCTGTACTTCATGCATGCTCGAACCAAACATATCGAATTAGACCTTTATTTTGTAAGAGAGAAAGTGCAGCAGAAACTTGTTAACATTAGACACGTCCCAGCTGTAGATCAGATCGCTGACATTTTTACTAAAGCTGATAAAGGTCTTTTTATGCATGTTTTATGTGTATATTTGAGTAGAATTTGAGTTATTTTGTTGTTACTTTCGTTAGTTTTTGATTGTATATTGTTTATACTTTTTGTGAGGTGCTTTTATTGGTGTAGATTGACCATTCGGGGCTAATTTTGGTGAATTTCGGACCATGGATTCATGTCAAAACATACCGGGGAGTTTAAGGATGCAAATACGCTCGAAATTACAAGCCAAGCGCGTCATTTTGGGGCCTTTTTGGTCCAACACGGCCAGAGGGTGTCGGGCAACACGGCCATGTTCAAACAGGCTTAAAAATCACAATTTTTAGGCTTGGACAGACTTGAACACGGCCTGGCCGTGTCGTACAACACGGCCATGTTGCGACATACGACATGGCCTGGCCGTGTCGTCTGACATGGCCATGTCGACTCAATTTTCAAAGCAAATTTCAAGCAAAGACGCCGGGCGTGTCGGGCGACATGGCGTGTTCGGGGGACTTTTTACAACTTTTCCATGCGAAAATTATGGAAAACTCACCAACCAAGCTTTTTGACCACTTTTGTACACCTTTAACACCCTATTTTGCTACAACATGTCCCCATATTCCCTCAATTATCATTTGAATACAAGAATTCACCAACCCAACAATGAATTGGAGCATTTGTTTAACAAAGGATGGCATTATTAATGTGTTCTTGCACAAAAATAATGTCTATAAAAGCCAAGAGTATGAGTTGGGGGAATCATTCCATTCATTGTATATTCATTGATTTATTCTCTCTAAGTTACAAAGCAAAATACATTGAGAGAAGAAAAGAGAGGTAGAGTTGGAAGTTGAAGAGCATTAAGGAGAAGGCTTGGAGCTCAACATCATCAACCAAGGAGGAAGTCTTGTATTGGTCTTGAATAAGAGCTAAGTACACCATGTTCATTTTATTCAAATCATCTTGTGTAGTATACTCTTTTATCAAAGCCATGTGTAGCTAAACTCCTAGTGTTTGAATGTAATGAACTCTAGAATGGATTTGTGATTAAGGTGTGTATGTTTTTAATAAAATCATCATATTTTGTGTGATTCACTTATATTATGCTTCGTTCATTCGAATTGATATATGTGATATTGATTTGAAGTTTATTTTTCATCCGGGAAATCGAGAGATTCATGGTGAAATAGAACCTATATAAGTGAAAAGAGTTGCATGCAATCCTAGATATAGGACGACATAAATCTTCTGGATTAGGGTCAAACCTAATATGGGAATTCACAAATCGTTATAATCTTTGTCTTGGGGTTTTAACTAGAAAGAGATTTCAGTTAATCAACTTGAGATTAGAAGTTTTTCGCCTTGAGAAAGGGTTTAACTTAAATTGGGAATTTCTACGGTCCACAAGACATGAGATTTTATTAAAAGAGGTTGGTTTTTGCTTAAGGGCTTACGGTTGTACTTTTAACTTGTCAAATCACAAAAACATTCTAGAGGGATTTACATTCAAACACATTTCTATCTCTTGAGTTCTTATTTTAAAAATATTCCTTCATTTTTACAATTTGTAATTTGTTTTCCTTTTTCATCAAACAAAAACTCGAAAATTGTTAGATTAAATAACAAAAAGACGGTAATTATTAGTACTTACAATCCTCGTGGGAATGACACTCGGACTCAATAATCTATACTATAAAATGATAGGTGCACTTGCCTACGGTTTTAAAGGTAGCTTTTGAGCCATCAAGTTGTTGGCGCCGTTGCCGGGGATTGTAATATTAAGAACACCTTATTTTTGTTAATTTAATCATTTTTTTTTATTTTATTTCATCATTTGTCTTTCTTTTTATCTATCTTTGTAAGTCTTGGATTACACTTATCCTCTTTATTTACCGCAGTGCATGCATGCCTACTCGCCGAATTTGAAGCGACACGCTGGTAGCAACACACGGAGAGAAAGTACTAACACGACCACGAAGAGGATACTAACGAAAGTAAAGATTTCGTCATCATGGAGGATGAACAAAGAACTATGTATGACAATGCCAAACCATCCATGGACTGCACGTCATCTAGCATTGTAAGGCCATTGTTGCCGCCAATAATTTTGAAATCAAACCGAATGTCATTCAAATGGTGCAACAATTCATTCAATTCGACGGCCTACTGATTTAAGATCCGATAATCATATCGCAAATTTCCTCGAAATTTGCGATACATTCAAAATCAATGGGGTCTCTCGATGATGCTATCCATTTACGCTTCGGGACGGGCTAAACAATGGCTAAATACTTTGCCAAAGGAACGATTACAACGTGGAACATCATGGCGAAAAGTTCCTTTTGAAATATTTTCCACCGACCAAAATCGCACGATTGAGGAATGAAATCTCTTCATTCACTCAAGAAGATGACGAGACCTTGTACGACACTTGGGAGAGATTCAAAGAATTGTTGCGGAAATGTCCACATCATGGTCTTCCTATTTGGATGCAAGTCCAAACATTTTACAATGGGCTACTCGTCAACAAGGCAAATGATTGATGCAATGGGTCGGGGAACTTTGAACAATAAAACACGGAAGCGCCCAAGATCCGATAGAGGGAATGGCCATGAATGGCTATCAATGGCAATCTGCACGAGGTAAACCTAGCAGGTGGGTGTTTATAATGCAGATGCGGTGGTTACACTAGCCGCACATGTCGAAGCTTTGACCCAAAAGATCGACGATCTAGCGGCTCCTAAACCACCACCACCGCATGTTTTATCTTGTGAAACTTGCGGAGGATTGCATAATCATCGTGGATCGCCCACACACAATACCTCAAGCCGAACAAGGCTAATTACGTTGGGAATCAAGGCGAAATTACCCAAGTAATCCTTACAAAGAACACATATAATATGGGTGGAGACAACATCCTAATTTCGGTTGGGAAGCCAAGGCCAACCACGACCTAATCCCAATCTTGATCTACACACGTCTCCTGATTTCACCAAATCAAGGTAAGCCTAACTTGGAAGATCTTATAACAAAGTTTGTGCAATCAACAGATACCCGATTCCAGGCGGTGGAAACATCCTTGAGAAATCAAGAGGCATCTATCCATAACTGGAAAATCAAATTGGCAGTTGCGAAGATGATTTCCGAAAGGCCACAAGGTAGTTTGCTTAGGGTAATACCGAGCCAAACCGAGGGAGCACGTAAAGGCAATCACCATCATTTTTCCACATGAGCATGATTATGCCAATGCCGCCATGCAGAAATACGTGGAGGATGACATGCCCAAAGAAAATCTCATGAAAAAGGAGGTTGCGAATACAAGCCCAAGATCCCCACTGAGTCTAACCGAAGAAGATAGAAGGGAGGACAAATTTGGTAAGTACTTGATTCTTTCAAACAATTACATGCCAATATTCCATCTGTTGACCCTCATTCAAAGCATGTTAGGGATCTTAATGACATCATTCCTAGTGAAAATAAGCTTAATAAATTATCAAATGTGCAATTGAATGATAAATGTCCTTCCAATGAACTACCACAAAAATTTAATGATCCGGGGAAGCTTTATTATCCCTTGCACAATTGATAGTTTACCTGTTGATAGGGCACTAGCCGACTTGGGAGCTAGTATCAACGTGATGTCTTATGAAACATTCAAACATGCGAAATTAAGTGAACTTAAACCTATTAGGATGGACATTCAATTAGCCGATAAATCGATTAAACATCCTAGAGGTATTGTTAAAGATGTGCTAGTTAAGATTGATAAATTCATATTCCCGATTGATTTTATTATTCTTGACATGCATGATGATATAGAAGTTCCCTTAATTCTAGGGCGTTCCTTTTTGGCTACCGCTAAATCTCTCATTGATGTGCATGATGGAAAGCTTACTTTGAGAGTAGGGGGTGAACAAGTTATCTTTAAAATTCCTTTGAGAAATCCTATAAATGATACTTGTTTTCCTATAAACTTGATTGAGACAAGGATAAATGATTCTTTGCTTGATATGTCTTCTAATAAATCCTTGAAAGTATGTGATGTTCAATGTGCAAAAGTTTCCACAGATAAATCCCATTTTGAGAATAACATGCAGAAAAATAGGACCATGAAGGTCAATTGTTCGAAAATCGATACGGGTGGCGATGTTGTTCAAAGAGATAAAATTTTCCATAAGTTCAAGGCTCCGCCCGATTAAATCTTCACATTCAGGTGAAATGGTCCAGCTATACGACGTTAAAGAAGCGCTACCCAGGAGGCAACCCGATGTTTGTGTGCAATTGTTTTCATTCATTTTTATTTTTTTTATTTTATTTTCTTTCAAAATAATCACAAGTCCTTAGAGTCATTTTCAAATAAAAAAAAACTTTTGAACATCTTCTTGGTTGTCCTAATTGGGAATATTTGAGATTTCACGGTATTCGAGTTGTGTGTTGCTTAACTTTGATTAGGTATGAAGATGCGGTTGAAGGTCCCGTGCAAAACAACCCAATGATCGCCCAACACCGATTCCACTATTGTAGTAAGGTCGTATTTTTCTTTTTCCACCTCTTTTATATCATTCTAATTTTTTTTAGTGTGTTGTGTGTGTTTGTCCATTTCTTTCTTTCACATTGAGGACAATGTGAATCCTAAAGTTGGAGGTGGGTACAATAACATTTTCGGAATGCTTGTGTGTTTGGTTTCAAAAGATGTGATTTTTTTTAACAAATTAAATGTTTGCTAGTCAATAACTTGGCCCAATTATACCTATATTAACTTGTTAATTTGTGTTTTCAGTGTGAAACAATTGATTGTCTAGGATAGATTGACGTGGATGCGGACTAAATTTTGACGAGATTTCCAACACCATAAATATTTGATGTGTTAAGGCATATACGACGATACTTAGTGCTATGAACTTCCAAGAACTCATGATTTAGTAGTGGTTAACTAGTTGTTAAACCAAGCTTGTGAATAAATAAAAAAAAAGAGAAAAAGAAAACGAAAAAAAAAAACGGACCAATCGAGGTTATACTCCTCTATTTGTTGTTGCTTACTAACTAGGAGCATTCATGAGCCCCATGTTTGTCTTTTACATAAAACGGCGACACGAATATGAGTATGGAAAACCACCCTAGGAGTGTTTGAACAGAAATTCAAAATATAAACCTAGTGGAAGCATGTCTCGAAAGGTCCCAAAAAAAAAAGAACGAAAAAAAAAAGGAGAATGAATACTCCTTGACTTCTCATTCCAATAAAGTTCAAGAAGCTTGGTTATATGACTAGTAAGCTAACTACTATGATCCATTGAATTCTTGTATTTTCATGGTGTTATTGAATTGAAGTTGTTCATAACTATCGATTTGTGGAGTGATGATTTCAAGTCGAATAATGCTGCCGATATTACTGATCTTTCTTGACAGTCGATCGCTTTACAAAACTATGTTTTTACTTAATGGTTAATTCAGGTTGAGAAGGCCAAGAACTTGACTGCTTATGTTCAATATGTTGAAAAAAAAATCATCTTTGTATGTTGTGATTTATTGAATCCCTCTTTTTGATATAATGTTTTGCTTGAGGACAAGCAAAGTTCAAAGTTGGAGGTGGTTTGATAAGGGGGTTTTTATGCATGTTTTATGTGTATATTTGAGTAGAATTTGAGTTATTTTGTTGTTACTTTCGTTAGTTTTTGATTGTATATTATTTATACTCTTTGTGAGGTGCTTTTATTGGTGTAGATTGACCATTCGGGGCTAATTTTGGTGAATTTCGGACCATGGATTCATGTCAAAACATACCGGGGAGTTTAAGGATGCAAATACGCTCGAAATTACAAGCCAAGCGCGTCATTTTGGGGCCTTTTTGGTCCAACACGACCAGGGGGTGTCGGGCAACACGGCCATGTTCAAACAGGCGAAAAATCACAATTTTTAGGCTTGGGACAGACTTGAACACCTGGCCGTGTCGCACAACACGGCCATGTTGTACGACATGGCCTGGCCGTGTCGTCGTACGACATGGCCATGTCGACCAATTTTCAGCAAATTTCAAGCAAAGACGGCCGGGCGTGTCGGGCGACATGGCGTGTTCGGGACTTTTTACAACTTTTCCATGCGAAAATTATGGAAAACTCACCAACCAAGCTTTTTGACCACTTTTGTACACCTTTAACACCCTATTTTGCTACAACATGTCCCCATATTCCCTCAATTATCATTTGAATACAAGAATTCACCAACCCAACAATGAATTGGAGCATTTGTTTAACAAAGGATGGCATTATTAATGTGTTCTTGCACAAAAATAATGTCTATAAAAGCCAAGAGTATGAGTTGGGGGAATCATTCCATTCATTGTATATTCATTGATTTATTCTCTCTAAGTTACAAAGCAAAATACATTGAGAGAAGAAAAGAGAGGTAGAGTTGGAAGTTGAAGAGCATTAAGGAGAAGGCTTGGAGCTCAACATCATCAACCAAGGAGGAAGTCTTGTATTGGTCTTGAATAAGAGCTAAGTACACCATGTTCATTTTATTCAAATCATCTTGTGTAGTATACTCTTTTATGAAAGCCATGTGTAGCTAAACTCCTAGTGTTTGAATGTAATGAACTCTAGAATGGATTTGTGATTAAGGTGTGTATGTTTTTAATAAAATCATCATATTTTGTGTGATTCACTTATATTATGCTTCGTTCATTCGAATTGATATATGCGCAATATTGATTTGAAGTTTATTTTTCATCCGGGAAATCGAGAGATTCATGGTGAAATAGAACCTATATAAGTGAAAAGAGTTGCATGCAATCCTAGATATGGGGACGACATAAATCTTACGGATTAGGGTCAAACCTAATATGGGAATTCACAAATCGTTATAATCTTTGTCTTTGGGGGTTTTAACTAGAAAGAGATTTGATTAATCAACTTGAGATTAGAAGTTTTTCGCCTTGAGAAAGGGTTTAACTTAAATTGGGAATTTCTACGGTCCACAAGACATGAGATTTTATTAAAAGAGGTTGGTTTTTGCTTAAGGGCTTACGGTTGTACTTTTAACTTGTCAAATCACAAAAACATTCTAGAGGGATTTACATTCAAACACATTTCTATCTCTTGAGTTCTTATTTTAAAAATATTCCTTCATTTTTACAATTTGTAATTTGTTTTCCTTTTTCATCAAACAAAAACTCTGAAAATTGTTAGATTAAATAACAAAAAGACGGTAATTATTAGTACTTACAATCCTCGTGGGAATGACACTCGGTACTCAATAATCTATACTATAAAACGATAGGTGCACTTGCCTACGGTTTTAAAGGTAGCTTTTGAGCCATCAAAAGCTAACTCTAATACTATGTTTGAGATTATGAGAAACAAATTTAAAGTTTCTGAAGCTACCTTAGGTTTGCAGGGGGGCTATTAGAGTATAAATAACAACAGTTAGTTTGTAACAATAGTTAGTTTAATTGTTAGTTAATTCTGTTAGTTAGTTAGGTTGTTAAAGAGTTAGTTAGCACTGTTACATTTCACTTGTATAAATAATAGTTGTAGCTCATGTACATAAACAATTCTTTCAATTCAATCAATAACAAATTATTCTCAAATCATCTCTATATATTAGTTTAACACTTGGAAAAAGAAACAATTATATCATTTACCACATACGATATTGATTACATGACTGTAGTTTCCCTTAACAAGTAGAGCAGAGCGCAAAGCCTTACGTTTGACGTGATGGGGGCAAGCACGAGGGGTTTCGAAAAGGCACATATGCACCCCATAAATCTAGTGACTCGGGCACATGTCCCATAGTCATTTCCTTTTTCTTTTCCTATTAATTATTTATACTATATTTAAATTTAAAATTTATGTATTAATTAGGTTAAATTTAATAAAGTATACTCCCATTAATAATTTTTGATACAATCTGTAATTGTATTTATTTTGTGCCTAAATTATAAAAAAGTCTGAATTTGTCCATTACACATTTGATAATATGGATCACTTGTATCTCAGCCGGTTAGGCCGTCACACCATTGAAGCTGCAAAGCGACTGTGAATCCTAAGGGAGATACCTAAACGGCGCCATAAATCAACAATAATTAATCTTAGAGCATTGTCCAAAAGACTCTTCAAATTTAAAGAGCATATCTTGCAAAATAAAGAGCGTCTTTAAGTTTAAAGAGTGATATTTTTGACATCTTTCAACATGCACACTCCTTTTATTTGGATCTTTATTAAAAAATTTGTGTGTTTTTCCCGGAATTTGTTTTTCAAAGTAGTATTAAAAATGCAAGAAAAAAAATAGAATATTGCAAATAATTAATCATTTTTTGGCTTTCTAAATTTGGAGATTGAAAATTCATCTTCTAAATTTAAAGTTAAATAAATAGTTTGTTGTATATGAGTTTTGGTAGATGGCTTTTCAAAATAAATAATATTTTTTGATTAGAGAATTTTTTGAGAATGCGACCGCAGAATTTTGGGTCTCATTTGGGTTCTTATTTATTTTCAATTTTTGTTAGTATACATGTTTATGTCGACTGCTAATTAATAGAGATTTTTTTTTTTTTGAGAACCTAATTAATAGAGATTTTGGCTGCTTATTCCATCACGCATTTGGCTCCGTATTTTGACCGACAAATTAAAGAAATCTAAAAAGTCTTAACAGTGGAATTCCAACTTCAAAAGTTTGCCATGGCCAACCCCATGTTACCACTTTAAAGCAGCAATCATGTCTAATCAGAATCTGAAAATTGATCCAAGTCTCTACATATTATTATTATTATTATTATTATTATTATTAGTAGTAGTAGTATATAATAGTAATAACAATAATAATAATAATTCCTATTTTAATTGTATATACAAATTGATACGAATTGTATGAAACTTTTTTTTTTCGAAGCAACGACTTGTATGAAACTTAGTGACTTCAAATATTTCTTGAAGAGTTTTGGACTTATATATTTCTTGCTAATATTAAAAGAAGTAAATTTCACAATATTGTCTTAAGACCAGGTACAAAAGGAGTTTAATTTGATTATGAGTTGATTTAATACATTAATTTGGAGATCAAGATTTTGCTACATTAGCATCCAAAATGAATAATAATAATAATAATAATAATAATAATAATAATAATAATAATAAAGAAAACAAGAAAAAAAATGTAATTGGTCAAAGAGAAAATTACCCTACAATTCAAAATTTCGTCATTATCATGATTGTCATCTAAGTTACACAATTTTCAACAATGGCCATCGAGACAACATTAAACTTGACTAACAAAACATTGGTTAGACATGACTAGGATTTGGACAATAATGCCCCTACTTTTCTACCCCTTCTCCTTGGTCCTTCAATGATCTAAATGTACAAAACCAAATTTTTTAAGTCAAACCCAAAATTTTCCTGAAATTCTCATATCAACCCCACTCAACTTTTTAACTTTTTTTTTCTTTATGAAACTTCATATATAGGTCAAAGACGCCCTTATGGAAAAATCAAAATTCCCAACTCCCTAATTATGTTTTCCACTAAAAAGTAGCCTTCAAAATTCTGGTAAATCTGGCATGTCCCCAGCTCTAATGAAAAGATTGTACCAAAAGTCCATGCTATCATCACTTCTTGCATCCTCCACATTTTGCATCAATGGAAATTGAACATACTCTTCGGTTTTGTCCGTGCTCGGACAATCAACATCGTCCTTAGATAATTCTTCCGACCAAAAGCTCTCATCGATCTGAGGAAAATACTCAGACGAGTAGTCCATTTCTTCGTTTTTCACATCCTTCTTCTCGATCGACGAATCTGTCACGGACGACATTTCGCTAGAGCATTGTTGAGGGCTAGTAACAATATTTTGGTCCGAATTGGAATTTTCCAAAACTTTGGGGTCACATTTGGGAATTGGAATAATTGAGTGTCTCTTGGAGTCCTGAGAAGACTGATGAATTTTCAGCTTTTTCTTTAAATGGGTGTGCCAAACATTTTTTATCTCATTGTCTGTTCGCCCCGGTAATCTTGCTGCAATTGCAGACCACCTGGAAAACCAAAAATAAAATAAAATTACATAAGATATTAATTTGCACGAGTTTGAGAAAATATTTTTCTCATAAATTAATGACAATTAGCATAACGAGGTAATAGTTTAATTGTAGTGGACAAACATTAAATCTTGTGCCTGACTTTAATTATTGGGGCACAGAATCCTAAGGAGATAATAAGCCACTGCGTGCATGTTGTCTGTAACCAACATTTAATGATTCTGTACATATAACGACATTTAAATTAATGTTTTAATTACTGTAATTATAGGGAATCACTTCAGAAATTCTTGATTATTCGTTTGCTAAATTCCAATTTGCACGTATAAAGAGAAGGGATCAAATAATATTTTTTTCTTAATTAAGATATCATTTCAGGCACAGACAAACAAATCTGTAGTTTGTCATATTATGACTAGTTTGATTTTTTTTTTAAATATATTAAAAAACTAACGAGTCATTTTTATTTGAACGTAACATAAATATATTTTTCATTGTAGGTGCTGTTGGGTAGGGGTGTCAATTTAGAACCCGACACGCAAATCCCGACACTTAACCTAAACCTAACACTAAAACTAGGTATGGGTCCGGGGCCGTGGGTCCAGGTCGAAATTGGGTCGGACCCGACTAACCTGTCAATTAAACAGGTCGGGTCCGGGTCAACCTACTATGACCCATTTAACCCGTTTGTGAATTTAAAAAAAAATTAAATAAATAATTAATTGTAAGAAAAAACAACAAACAAGACATATCTTTAAAACTCAAATGATAAAACCTCCTTAATTATGTATTTGTTATTATTATGCATGTCTTTTTGAATATTGTCCTTAAAATATGATTAGTATGTTATGTTATTTATGCAGTTTTGTTACTTTTTTTTTGTATGTTGTGAATTGTAATATTGTTTATTGATCGAATAGTGTATGATAGTGATTGATTTTGAAAAAAATAAATTTATTCAGTTAAAACTTTTAAATGTATATTAAAATAATTTTATTATACGGGTTAAGCGGGTCGGGTCCGGGTTACCTGTGAAATAAGCAGGTCGGGTCTGGGTTCAAGATTCTGACACGAATAATTAAACCTGGCCGAAGTCCGGTTTGTTTTTGACACGCGAACCTGCGAACCTGGACCCATAAACCCGGACCCAACCCAAATTGACACCCCTACTGTTGGGCATGCAACTTGTAGATTTAAAATATTAGATGACGTAGTAATCTATCCAAGAGATTTCTTAAATGACCAATCTCTCTTGATAATAATAATCATATTAGAGTTATTTAAATATTTTATTACAATTTTATGCCGAACCTCATCAATTACCTTTTTATATAAATTAACATAGATCCAAACATGCACGATCTGCTTTTTATTACGAAGTGAAAAGCTTTTTTATATGTTTGAGCATATTGTTTTTTTTTTTTTGAGCATATTGTTATTTTGTTGAGAGTTCTAGTTCTTAATAATATCACAATCCGAATTACTAAAAAGCGTATTACATGATTGAGCATTTGTTATATATTGACTATTGTGTTAAAATTTAAAAGTTCTAATTAATAGTAACACATGACAATTCGTTTTTTTATTTTGGAACAAAAAATAATTTATAAAAGTTCAAATATTTTGTTTCCACTCTGAATTTACTGCACCCATCTTGACACGAAAATTATGTGATACAAGATACAAGATGGGTTAGTCGATTTCTATAGCCAAGAGTGGAGCCAGGAATAAAAATGGGGTGGGCCGATACACGAAAATGAGGTGGACTGATATACACGAAAATCATATAAATTATAATTAAAAAAAATTAAAAAAAATCTGGTGTAAAATTTTCTTTCTAGAAAAATAGGGGGGAGTCGGGGCCCAAAGTGGCCCCCTCCATCCGTCCTTGTCTATACCGTTGAATCGACACATATACACACATCCACCTGGTGTATGTTGATCCAATATATGGTATAGTACCCACTTGGATGAACAATCACGACAAATGAATTAATTGTTAAAACGAAAAATTGGGAGGAAATTAAGGAATCATGCAAATTGTGAGTGATGAATGATTTCCTTGGAAAATGGAAAATGGCGTGTTGGTGTATGTGAATGGTCAAAATAATTATGTGCATTACCATAGTTTGCTGTGTATTCAGTGCAAATTAAACACTGCTTTCTTTATCTAAATTTCATAAATGTAATTTTAAAAAAATCTCATTTTATTGCAGAATTAAAATAGTTGAAGGATAAATTAATTACCTGTTTCCAAGCATTTCATGTAAATTGATGATGGTTTCTTCTTCTTCTTTGCTGAAATTTCCCCTCTTTATGTCTGGTCTCAAATAGTTAGTCCATCTCAGTCTGCAACTCTTTCCACATCTCAACAGCCCTGGAAAATCAATCACAACATAAACACAAAAACTGTAAATTAATTAAACTTTTCATAATTCCAATGTATAATCTGACAGGGTTTACATCCTTGATCAAAATAGTTAAAGAGTTAATTACAAAAATTGCCTTGAAATTTAGCCTAATTAGCAAAAAAAAAAAGTTACCTTTCAAAATTACAAATACTTTTGACATTTGTTTCTCTTTTACAAATTGCACGGTCCGAAAAAGTATCTGTCAGCTAAATACAAACTTTACGGTGACGATTATGACACTTTAAAGGAGTAATTGTAATTCTAAAGGGTAATTGGGGAGTTTTTTGTAATTAGATTTAACAAACCACGGGTAGTTTTTGTAATTATTCCTACTAAAAGGGGGAAAAAACATACACACTATGTTCTGATATTAACAAGATTGGATAATTTACGAATTCAGATATTGACATGAACACTATTCAGCAATTGATCAAATTAAGCTTCTGAAAATGTAAATGATTTTTTTTTTTTTTGTAGTGATGAAATAAAAATAATTAATTAACCTGCTTGTTTGGGGAGTGCTCGCCAGTTTCCATGGCCATTTTGCTGAATAAAAGAGACCAAAATCTGATCTTCTTCAGGGCTCCAGGGACCTTTCTTCAGTCCCATCTTCTCACAGCAAGGAGCTCTCACCATTCTTGCAAATTTTTGTGATAATATATAGGGAAAGTGCTTTTTCCTCTCTTTAACTAATATCAATATTTGCTTTTTTATTTGCTTTCTTTTGAAGGATTAGCAAAAAAAACCCACCCTGTTTGAGTAGTAAAGGAATAAGAGTGTTTGTAAATGCCAAGGGTGGGTATTTTCCTCAAGCTGGTTAACAAAGGGTAGCATCTTCTTATATCCAACAATTCTTGGATAGTATATTAAAAAAATATGTCTTAGAGGTAGTTTCCAGGAAATTGTTCTCATCTCTCTCTTAGGTTAATTAATCCACACTTCACGTATAAAATATTTGGAAATGAGACTCGGTTAATAAGTGTTTACCAGTAAGAAATTGTCATGGTGTGATTTGAAAAATTCACACGAGAAAGGGATATCCACTACCCAAATTTTAATATTTATCAACCCCACATACATCACTTCTTGAACTAAATTCTTCATTGGCCTATTTGCCCAAATCTATAGTTCCAGTTTGCATTGCCTACCATACTAGTAATACTCTTTTTTCCCTTCGACAATTCATCTTCCAAGCTTACACCCACTATAAATAAAGATCAAAGAAAATATGTAGGTAAGTATTAAGATAATTATAAAGCATAAGTAAAATTGTTGTACATAAGGAGTTGTAGGTAAATACTTACCAACACAATTTAAAATTTTTAGCAAATACCTACAATATTTCTATCAATAAATTTAATAAATACTATTGATTTGTCGGAAATTGATCGATATAATTTGGGAAAAAAATAATATTTTTTATTATGTCGGTATTATGTAAATAACTACAAAATTTAGTAACAAAATCATTTATGATGGTTTTTTATAGATAGCTGCAAAATTTAGTGACAAAAGTATTTCTGTCGGTAAACTTTATCGGTAAATTGGAAGGTTTTTTTTGTAGTGGATGTAGTAACTCCGACCGTTATTGTAGTGCTATTAAGTTGACCCGCCGAGTTATGGTTGGATCAACTGTCTGCCACCAAGATCCTCCCCAAAAGAAAGCCGGAATGCTTCCCCATGATTGGAAACACTATAAAGAAATCCAAATTGAAAATATAAAAATCATGACAAGGGAGCGTGAGCGAAAGAGTTGTGTTATAATAATGGTGGTCTGAAAGTTCACATGGGCTTTAGATGTGCCTTGAACGGGAAACGTTTGTACCCTTCTGCTCTTGTCATCTTTGGCTTCGCACACTTTTGTTGAGAGAGAGAGAGTGAGGACAATTAATTTTCTACTATGCATATCTCAAGATCAACATTAATGATAATTTATTTGAAGAAATAATTAAAAAAAAATACCCTCAGGTTTGGGTTAATTATATATAACAAACCCAGAGATGTTTGAAATTAAAAAAAAAAAACCTTTTTTAGTTTGATTCTTACATTTGTTTGAGTGTGATTAAAGGGTTAAATATAAGGGGTTAATTGCATTATTTTTATAAATGTAAGAGTAATGTTTGAAATGTTTTTGCTTGTGAGGAGAGTAAATACAAAATGCTCAAATCTCACAGTTGTTTCTATTTTTCATAAAACCTTGTTTTTTTTGGTAATTAAAACCCAAGAGAAGGGCTCTTGTGAGAGAGATCAGTGAGATGGGTCGGATCAGATCGCCATGAAATCAGGTCTACAGGAAATTCGCGATCAAGAAAAAGTCAATGGTTCACCAAAATTAGCATGGTAATACTTTTTGAGAAAAAAGTAATACTTTTAAGACAAGAAATACTTTTGAGCAAAAAAATAATACTTTAATTAGAACCACATAAGATTTTTGATCAAAAAAAGTGATACACTGTGTTAAATATGGTGATGAAGATAATGGAAATGGGTGGTGACTCCACATAGTGGTTAGGTGAGAAAATTGACATGATTTTATAGAATAAGTGATACTTTTTTTGTTTAATGTATAATATTTTTCAGCTAAACATGTAATATTTTTTCACTAAAACATGTAATACTTTTTTACTTAAATGTGTAATACGTTTCATTTAATATTATAATACTTTTCAATTCAAAGTGTAATACTTTTTCACTTATACATGGAATAATTTTCACTTAAAACTATAATACTTTTCAGTTCAGCATGTGATACTTTTCAGTTAATGTGTAATACTTTAATTTCACATAAAAATCGTAATACTTTTAATTTCGATGTGTATTACTTCTCAGTTCAACACGTAATATTTTCTTACAAGTTCAATATGTACTTTTTACTTAAACATGTAATACTTCAAAAACATATGCAAAATACCTTTACTTCAACAAACATTTCGCGAAATTGAAAACACATTTTCTCATCGCACATCCACTATGAATCAAAACCAAATCACAATCAAAATCAATAAAAAAAAGTAATACTTTTCATTAAAAAGTATTACTTTCACGACCGTCTTATATGAGTTCCATCATTTTTTTATGATGCTATTTATCACGAAAAAATATTACCATAGACTAACATGTTGGCAACATTACAAAACAACCAGTTTTCAAAGCATCTCAAACATTAACATGCGAAAACATCAATCCATCATTTTTTTACGATGTCATTGATTTCGAAAAATATTACTATAGATTAAATGTCAGCTACATCACAAAACAACATGTTTTCCGAGCATCTCAAAAAATAATATGCGAAAACATCATTCCATCACTTTACTATATGCCATCGACTGTGAAAAAAATATTACAATATACTAATATATTAGCTACATCACAAAAGATTTCTCTTCAAGGTAGTCTCCATTTCCTTTTTATCCTGAATCTTCTGCTTCAATCACCTTTCTTCAAACAAAAATCAACTATTTTTTGCAGCATGTGCAATCTAACACCATTAAGATCATTCAAAAAATTCTTGGATATATTTGTGTTCTCTGTACTCGTCGTATCAAAGCCTTCAAAAATAACATATAACAACAATAATACATTTGAACAAAAAAATTGACTACAAGAAAACAAAACAGAGTATACAAAAAAATTAATAATACACTTATATATAAATAATACATTTATGATGGCTCGGAAGCTAGTCCTAAAAACAGCCTTGATAAGTGCACATATCGTTTATAGCAAAGCTAAACGAGTATCCAGTGTCATTCCCACGAGAACTATGATTATTAGTAATTACCATCTTTTTATTATCTAGCCTAAAAGTTCGCCAAATAGTTTGTTGTAAAATAATAATAAAACGAAAGCAAATAAAAGTGGAAGAGGCAACTAAGAGCACAAATGATATCAGAGACACTCGGATTAGAAGATGATGGATAGATGATACGTGTAAAATATACGTGCATTTAAGAGATTATTTTGATATATAATTGATGCATTTGCATGTATATTTAATGTGTTTTACTTAGTTTTCTATGTTGGGCGTGATACTGTGTACTCATGTGAATTTTGCAGAAAGTTGAGCTAAATTGGACAAAAGGTAATAATATGTCAAAAGCCAAGGTACGAGCAAATATGTGAAGGAAAGAAGCATGGACGGTCGAACAAAAGAGAATTTCCTTCAAAAATGTCCAAACGCGCTAACAGTTTCCAGCACTAGCAGGGTTTAGTATTTTGGCCATAACGTTCACTACAAAATTAATATTGAGCTGATTCAAGTGGGTATGGAAAGATAAGAGAAAGTTGCTACAACTTTCATGAAGACCCCATGAGCAAATTCGTACATTTAACAAGTCACAAGACCGTGTGAAGTGCTTCAGCGATTTTCAGAGACAAAACCAAGTCGCACGGTCTGGACGTGTAGACCCACACGACCATGTGGGGTGACCGAGTGAAACCCCACGGCCCGTGTGATCTGTCTGCGGCTGATTTTGAAGTCCGAATCCCTTTAGAACTCTACTAGTAATCTCTCAAAGCACCTATATAAAGGGACCAAGGCCTGAACAAATTTTCATCATTGAACATCATCTTAAATCATTCATACAACATAGACCACACAAAAATACACAGGATTACAAGATCAAAGGTCTTATGAGAGAGGAGGACTAGGTTACGAAGAACACCATAAGGCCTTTCACATCTACGGGAGCACAAGAGCTTCGTAGGCTTGGAAGGAGGATCCACCCTGACAAGAAGTGGGTTTCTTTCTTAGTTTAGATCTTTTGTCTGTGCTTAAACGATGTCACAATATTGATTTCAAGTTTGTCTATGAATTTGTTATCAATGTTTGGCTAATCTTTCGGATCTTAGGGCATAATCAAAACTGTGGATTCATGTTAAATCTTGATTAATTATTTTGTTAATTGATTCATATGTTCTATTTTACGAATTCGAGTGCTTATTCTTGATTCTTTTTTATTTGGCCAATAATTTGCATGTCATATTTGTTAGTGCGAGATTTGGGAGAGGAGTTCTAACAAAGATGAAAATCGAATTCAGACATCAACGGGTGTAACGAGTCAGGAGACCTACAACTGTTTGTGGAGAGTCATTCAATTCATAGATCTTTTGGGAGTTAATAATAGTTGTAACGTATCGAGAGATCTACAATTGTTAGTAATCTACTATTTATACGCCATCTAGGAGGAGGAATAGACTAACTTAGGAATTGAACCCATAGAATTGTATAAATTGGTTATGTGAAACATTAATTGGATTTAATCTTGAAAAAGCATGTTGAGATTATGTACCTAAGGTTGCTTTCGTTGTTGTTGAAAATGCTTGTGGGGTTCGAAAATTTATTTCTTTTTATTTTTTTTATTTTTATAAAACTCTTGATATCCGATCGCTTCTATAAAATTGGAATGCGATGTTATTATAGCCTAAATGTTTCGTAGTCAATCCCTGAGGAATACGACCTTGCTTGTCATTATTCTATAAACTACAATGTACACTTGCAGTATAGAGATCCAAATATTGTTGGCGAACAAGTTTTTGGCGCTGTTGCCGGGGGTTGAAAGATTCTACTTAGATATAGTAATAAGTAGTTTAATCTTAATTGAAGCAAAAAATTTGTAACTATTTTTTTGATTTTTTTTTGTAAATATTTTTTATATTTTTTTTCTATTTTAGTAAACAAAAAAAATCGAATTTTTTTTTCTTTTGTGAATTGTAAATATTATTTTTTATTTTTTTATTTTTGTAAATAATTTTTTTTATTTTTTATTTTTTCTTCTTTTGTAAATATTTTTTATTTTTTATTGTTTTGTTTCTAATATTGTTTTTGTTGACTGCGAGACTGAAATCTTTGGAGACACAAGTATCCCAAATCGCTACTACAGTGGGAGGTAGAGATATCAATAAGGGCCGGCTCGTCCTGGGCCTGCCCTAGCCCTAAGAAGCCCTAATCCTTAAGGGCTAGGGCTAAAAAGCCATGAACTCATAAGGGCTTGAAAATCTAAGCTCAGCCCTAGCCATATAGGGCTAGGGTCGGGCTAGGACTGGCCCTATGACTTTTTTTTTTCAACATTTTTGATGAAGTTATTCTGTCTAAATTAAAACATTGCATCATGATGCAAAAACTAACTTGCGAACTTCTTATTTTATAAAATAATGCCATGTAATTCTTAGATTCCATTTGCATTAAAATATTCAAAATTTGTCATTTTTATTTTCGTAATCACGTAGTCTATACCAAATATATTTTAGTTCTTTATAATTATTAACGTACTAAATAATCATTACCAATTACATACCAACTTTAATTTTGTACTTACTAAGTTATTTAGTAAGACTAAATTATAAATGAGATCAAATATCAAATTTGATAATTTGTTAAAATAAATGGTAATTAATAAATGAGATCAAATATTGGATTAATAATATTACAAGCATAACTTTTGAATATAAATTTACAAAATACAAAAAATTTATCAGGAAAAAAGCCCTAAAGGCCAGCCCTACCTTAGCTCTAGACGGCTATAGGGCCAATTAGGGCCGGGCTAAAAAGCCCTCATGTTATAAGGGCCTACGAAATATAGGCCTAACCCTTAGATCTTTAGGGTTATTGACATCTCTAGTGGGAGACCAACATTAAAAGGGCAAATTTCCAAGCGATACTGAATATAATACGAGAAAACTGTGCAACACTATTCGTCTGATGGATGGTACAGAATATGTGGGCTCAACGATTTAAACCGACACAGTTCAACGACAATGATGTTACAAATCTGAAGTCTGGCTGAAGACGTAAAACTTAGCGCTTTGTGGGAGGCAACCTAAGAGGCGTCTCGATAAACTACGGGGTTAAAAAAAGAGAAGAAAATTACATCACACGGTCGTGTGAACCAGGCCACACGGAAAACAAAGACGAGTCACACAGCCGTGTGGGATCGAAGAAGCAACATACGATATTCGAAATTTGTAAGTAATTTTTATGCATTCCGCTTTCTTTTGATAATTTCCTCATATGTTTGGGAGGATGCATATTTTAAATTTGGGGGGGTTATCAAGAAAGCGTAAATTAGTGTTGTTGCATTTTGCATTGCATATAAAATTTCATGTAGAGCATAAAATTTGCATTAAAATTTTCATAATTTTCAATTTTTCATTTTTTTATTTTTAGCAAGTTATTGCTTTAGCACGTTTAATTGCTTTTGTGTGTGATTTTGATCAAGATTTAGAAAGAGTACTAGGCTTTTGTATGGTTTGACTATGAACATTTGATTTTATGAGATGATATATTTTTGTGAATAATGCGATGAATTGTTGATGAGATATCTTTTACTTGGTTGGCATTAATTAAGGAATTGGGTATTTGAGCATGTTGCGAAAAATAAGCCTATGAGCTTTTGTGCTACAATTTCTTTCATATTATGCAGTCTTATATTTTTTCTTGAGTGTGTCATTCATGATTGATATAACTCTAGAACTTGCTTTGGTATCTTCATTGAAGCCATGTGTCTGTGTGCAATTTTTGAAAATAATTAAGGCCATCTTTGTTTTAGCCTACTTAGCCTAAAAAACCTACATATGAACTCATTATTCCCTAGTTAGCCACTTTTGAGCTTTAACTTTTTATTGTTAGCCACATTTTTTTATCTTTAAATTGAAAAAAATAATTTTATCCCTAAAAATTACTTGAGCTCACTGAAGATGAATAGTTCTGGGGTAGTGCATCCGAAAAATATTAGTAGTTCCTCGAAAAAGTATTAGTAGTTCCCTGGAGAGTATTTTAGTAGTTCTCCTAAATATAATTAACTTTTTCTCTCGGAAAGTATTAGCAGTCCCTCGTAAAAATATTAGTAGTTCCTTGAAAAAGTATTAGTGGTTCCCTGGAGAATATTTTAGTAGTTCTCCGGAATATAATTAATTTTTTCTCCCGAAAAGTATTAGCAGTCCCTCGGAAAAGTATTAGCAATCCTTCGAAAAAGTATTAGTAGTTCCTTGAACAGTATTTTATTAGTCCTTCTAAAAGTATTATTTTTTCTCAAAAGTATTAGTAAACCCCCAAAAACGTATTAATAGTCTCGTGAAATATTTTAGATTTTTCCCTTAAAGATATTTTCCATAAAGTATTATATTTTACGTAAAAAGTATTAGTAGTTCCCCTGAAAAGTATTAGCCATTCCCATGAAAAGTATTAGTTGTTTCCCCTGAAAATTATTACTAGTCTCCCTCAAAATTATTATGTATAAAAGCTGAGGTAAAAACAAAAGCAAAATCAGAGTTCCATCTTAAGTTCTTTATTTCGATCGGAGAAGTAATGGAGAAAAGTATTAGATGTGTTTCAATTTCAGATGATACTCAGATGAACGTCCTAAGCTCTACTAAATATGGCTATGAATCATCCACCATAATCTCTGGAGGAATTGCATCGGTCGGTGTCTAGTGGGACACATTATGTTAATCTCTATCAGCTTGCTCAGACAACATCATCAGTTTCTGAAGAGTTGACATCCAAATTATCCGATAAGTCCTCCAAAGATGCCATGAGATCAGCGGCGGAAGGGATTACTGCATGATAGCTGAAGATTTTCTCGAATCGATCTGTTGAGTTCTCATGGTCAAACATAGAAAGTTCCAATGGGAACATAAAAAAGAAAATTGTGGGTGGTGACCCGAACGACGATGACCCAAACTCAAAACATAGCCTGTTTCAGTGCCACCGCTGTAGAAAAGGAGAAGGAGGCTCGCGTAAAAATTCTTTTTTTTTAGAAGATTCATGTCGGGTTTGGGGGATACGTCTAATTGACTTAGATCCGTTAGATCGTCTAACAGGAGACCTGCTCATATTGATATATCTCCATACAATATCAAACCAATTAAAAAAACGTCCCATACGCTAAGAGAAAATAAACTCTCTCCTAAAATTTCTCTCTACGGTTTTCTTCTTGGAGCATCACCAAAGTTATCCAAGGGTTTAAGGTGTGCATATCAATGTAAATAGCTCTCATAGTTCCACACACCAATGAGAAAGACGATGAGTAATCTTATTCGTGGTGTATCAAAAGAAGGCTTGTAGATAAACTTAATCCTGGCTAAGTGAATCGACAATTCTGCTGCAAATACGTACACTAGAACCACTTTATATGTCAAATATGTGATTTATCTTTTGGGTCATATTTGTTAATAGGGATAATTGCAAAAATCCCCCTAAGATTTAGACTAATTACAAAAAAAAACCAACAGGTTTTTGAAAATTACAATAAACTCCTTGAGTGTTTGATTTTGTCTTAAATTTAAGAGGGCAACTCTAATATATTGATAAATGTAAGGAAAGATTTTGAAATATTTTACATATAAAGGGGAAAAATGTAAGATGGAACAAACTTAAAGGAGGCTTTTGTACTTTTCGAAAATCCTTTGAGTTTTTTGTAATTAGCCGAAACTTAGGGGGGTTTTTGTAATTATCCCTAATGGTATTGGCATGTACCTAGTAGTTCAAGAACGTATGAAAAGCTAATGGCATGCTTGCATTACTGTCCTAAAAATTCATTACTTACATGCTACTTAGTAAACTCAAGTACTTTACTAGGGATGTCAATTTCGGACCTGACACGCAAATCTGACACGAACCTAACACGAAATTAATGGGTATGGGTCTAGGCTTCATGAGTCCGGGTCGAATTTGGGTTGAACCCAAATAACTTGCCAATTAAATAGGTCGAGTTCCGGTCAACCTATTATGATCCATTTAACCCGTCTAACCCGTTTGTGAATTTAAAAGAAAACTAAGTAAATAATTATTATAAGAAAAAACAACAACGAAGACATATTCTTAAAACTTAAATGTTAAAACCTCCTTAATTAGGTATATTGTTATTATTTCGCATGTCTTTTTGAATGTTGTCCTCAAAATATGATTAGTATATCATATTATTTATGCAAGTATGTTATTTCTTTTTGTATGTTATGACCTGTTATATTTTTTATTGATTGAATATTTGTGTCATTAGTGATTGATTTTTTAAAAAAATGTATTAAGTTAAAATTATTAAATATAAATAAAAAATAATTTTATTAAACGGGTTAAGCAGTCGGGTTTGGGTTACTTGTGAAATAAGTAGGTGGGGTATGAGTTCAAGATTCTGACACGAATAATTAAACAGGTTGGGTCTGGGTTGACTATTTCTGACACGCGAACTCACGAACTCGGACCCAATCCAAATTGACACCCATAATTGTACCTGAGTACCTCAAAAAAAGCGTCTGTAATAAAGTAATACTTTGTTGGATATAGAAAGGGGATTTTAAGGGCGAAATCATATATCTAAGACAAAAACTCTGGTCAGACCACCTAACGGGACTTTTCCGTTAGAAGGATCCAATCTGACTTGTGATCTCTGGATCGGTGATATTTTTATAATATTAGACAGTAACAGTAGTATCGCTAATCGCTATGACCGTTAAAATATTAGTTTTTCTACTGAAAATATTAGTAGTACCTCTGAAAAGTAGTAGTAATCATTTTGAATAATATTTTTAGTAATCCTCGTTAAAAGTATTAATTTGTTTCCCCTTAAAAGTACTAGTAATCCAATTAGGATGTATTAGTAGTCTTCTTGATAAGTATTAGGCACTGACGTAATATTAGACAAGTGACGTAGTACCACTAGGGCCCTTAAAAGTATCAATTTTCTTCTAAAAAATATTAGTAATACTTATGAAAAGTATTAGTAATCCCCTTAATAATATTTTTAGCAGTTCTCATGAAAAATATTATTTTTTCTCTCTCAAAAGTACTAGTAATCCTCCTAAAATATATTAGTAGTCTCCTTGAATATTAATCCTCCTAAAATATATTAGTAGTCCCTTTGAATAGTAATCCTCCTAAAATATATTAGTAGTTCCCTTTAAAAGTATTAGACTTTCCAATGAAAAGTATTTTGTAATTTCCCTGAATGTATTTTCTAATTTCCCCCAAAAATTTTAGTTTCTCACCTAAAATGTATTAGTAGTCTCACTGAAAAGTATTAGTGAATATTTTTTAGTAGTTATTTGGAAGAATATTAAATGTTGAATTGAAAAGTATTACATGTTGAAATAAAAAAGTATTACGATTTCAAGTTAAAAGTATTGCACATTTAAATGAAAAGATATTACACATTGAACTGAAAAATATTATGAATTTGTAGAAAAGTACTACACATTTAAGTGAAATGTATTATTAATATACAAGTGTAGGTCCCAAGGGGTGTGAGTAAGGTTTAGAAGGGGAGGGGGGGTTGAATAAACCTTACCAAATTTTTGGTTTTAGTCCTTTTAAAATTACAACAGAGTTGACTCAAACAAATGTGTCCTTGAGGGACAACTAAGTTGGTTATTCAGCTAAGTTAGCCACTCAACAGACTCGATAGAGCTGTTGATAGAATAACTCGGATGTTTAACCTAAACTTAACTTAGCTGGTTTGGTTTTATCAGCGGAAGACTTAACACCCTTTGATTAGATATTAGCTTGTCTTAAACACTAGATTTTTAGCACTTGGTTATAAATCAGTTGGATAGCAAATATGATTCTATCAGCAGATATAAAGTAAATATGCAGGAAGATAAATGTGCTGAAGTAAATGACACAAATATTTTTATAGAGGTTCAAAGATGGGGTAATTCTTCTAATCCTCTCTTCTCCAACTCTTGGAGAAATCCACTAGTAACAGATCAGTTTACAAAGTGGTGAACAGTCTGGAGACAGCCTTGATCACACAGCTGGCTTCTCTTGCGACTCAGCTTCTTCACAGGGCACCTGTCTTGCTACTTTAGCTCACTTCTCAAGCTCTTGGATTTGATCATGAAGCCCTCCAACAAACTTGATACTGGTTCGATCTTGAACCTTCCTACAATTCTGACTTGGAAAGTAGGCCCCTTTTGATTCTTCAAAAGTTTCCTCTTCAACAGATTTGAAGTTGTCTTTCCTTCACAGCTTGTGTTGGATCGATTTCCTTAGAGTTTCAGGCTTGAGGAATTGCTTGAATATTAATAGAATATTGCAGGTTGAATGCTTGAATAATGCATGCTTGTTCGTGGTTCGGGTAACCTCTTCTCAGTAATTTCCTCAGCCTTTTATAGTGCACATTTGAAATTTTGTCCGTTGAAGAGATATGCTAATTTCAAATGTCACTTTTGGTCGTTGGCTTGTCTTGTCGCAGTCTTTGATATTGACATTTCCTCGTATTAAATGTCTTCGCAGCATTGCAGGTGCCTGACACAAGGTGCAGTGTTTCCCATTGGTTTATTCCTTTTGCACAATTCTGGGACTAACACTTTAGACCTGACAACTTTGATATATTACTATATTGAGTAATATTCTGGACTTTAAACAACGGATCTAAGTCAGTTGTCTCGACTAGACTGTTGTCTTTACCCCAGGTGACTTGAGTCAGCTCCAATCTTTGGATAACTCAACTGTCACTTCAACTTCGAGACTTGGCTTCTTGAGTTGACTTGACTGACACTTCTTACAGCTGTGATTATGGGCTTTATTTCTTTTTTTATTTACATTTTTACAATTTTTATATACAAATTTAAATTTTTATTTAATATATATATACAGATTTAAATTTTAATTTATTTAAAGTAACGAACATTTTAACAATTAATTAAAAAATATAATTATAAATAAAAAACGTAATTATTAATAATAAAAATATTATAACGTAATTAACATTTTAGATATTAAAAAGGTATTGTATATATTTAAATATAAGAAAACATTATTTACATAAATTTTAAATATAAACAATTTTATTTTGACACTGTTAAATATATATTTTGCAGAAAAATATAAATTAAAAATGACTAAATTTTCATTGATCTAACAATAATATTGTACATAATATAACATAAAGTGTTCAAAATTTTATTAATTGTACTAAACTTTAAATTATTTATTATTGATGTCATTTTGTAATAAATTTAGTAATTGTTTTTTTGCAGATTATTTTATTATATTTTTATCTTTAGTTTAGTTTAATCAATTTTTTTTATTTATATGACTTTTGAGTTTTTTAATTATTTTTATTTATCTTGCAGAAAATGGGAAAAAGTCTATGAATACATCGTCTAAACCATCGACAAGAATGGCCAATCATATTTCGTCGAGCAATATTGTTTATCCTTTTTTAAACTCCCTTTTTACTGACATCACAAACGGTATACATATTTTATGTTTATAATTTATAGATAGATGTGGATGTTTATTTTAATATTATTTTAATTTTAATTGGAATAAATTTAATAATAAATATTAGTCACACTTTCAACGATATTATTTTATTATTTTTTTACAGACCAGAGAGGGGTATTTGGTGTTGGAACTCATACACCATCTACGAATAAAATTTCCACGAGTTCGTCGAGCATCAATGTTACTGCTATTTCGAACATTCCGCTCAGTGACATTATAAACAGTATATTTAGTTTTATAATGTATTGGAATAAATTAAATAATTAATATTAGTCACACTTTAAATAATATTATTTTTATCTTTTTTTACAGATCAAAGAGGGGTATTTGGTTTCGGAATTCATACACCATCTACGAAAAACTTTTCCACGAGTTCTTCGAGCATTAATGCTACTGCTATTTCGAACATTCCGCTCAGTGACATTACAAACGGTATATTTAGTTTTATAATGTATTGAAATAAATAAATTAATTAATATTAGTCACACTTTCAATGATATTATTTTATTCTTTTTTTTACAGACCGGAGAAGGGTATTTGGTATCGAAACTCAGACACCATCTATGAATAAATTTCCCACGAGTTCGTCGAGCATCCATGTTACTCCTATTTCGAACTTTCCGCTCAGTGACATTAGAAACGGTATATTTAATTTTATAATGTGTGTGAAATAGTGTTGTTATGAAAAAGCTAATAGTTCATGATAATTAACATATTTAAATTGTTCTTTTACTTCAGAAAATAGTAGAATATCTACGAGCAGAAGTTCGACGCTATCTACAAAAATGAATTCAATAAATCCATTGAGCATGAGCATTACTCCTCTTTCCAATATCTCCCTTAGTGGCATACCAAATGGTAATTGTTTTAACTTTAATATGTTAAAAGAGTGTTGTTAAAAAAGTTAATATTTATTGATATTTAATACATTAAATTGTATTGAAGTATTGTAGTACATCATTGATAACTTACGCGATTACTTTTATGCAGGAATGGTATCTAACATAAACATGGATGAATCAGTTGATGCCAATATTAGTAGGAGTAACATCGGAATGAGTGATGATAGATTGGATTTAAATCACAGTCTCAATCATCTGAATGATACATCTACACTAATAAACAATGGTGCATTTATAGTAATTTGGTATAAATTTAATTAAAATTAGAATTATATTTAATGAATTTTACGTGACAAATACTTAGCAAAATGGAAATTAATCCATTGTTTTTTTTATTTATAGAGTATTGGGATATTGCTTTGTTTATACGAGGAAAGGATACGGTCCCACGTGAAATCCGTCAATCCTCAACATTCTTTATCTTGTAGTCATGGGATTATCCAACTTCCTCAACTAAGACAATCGCCAATTTTCCTTCGTGATTTAGTGTTTGGAACAACTGATAAAAGCAAACACTTTCAAGAGAATATACGGTCATATAATAATATGTTCTGTTTTACATCGATGGGAGGTAAAATTGACACTGATATAAACAGAGGTAGTGGACCTCCAGTCTTTAGGATGTACGGGCAAAACTATCACCTAATCGGAAGTGTAATGTCGACTGATGGTTCAATGCCTAAATTTGCACAGTTCTACATATATGACACGGAAAATGAAGTATCTCACAGATTAAATGGTGTCAGGTTTGTTGTTCTTTCAATTAATATTGATTAAATAAATACAATTATTCTTATTGTTTATGTATGTCATGCTATAATTTGAAATTTTGATATGTTTTGTAATATAGGCAGGGAATTGAAAATAATAATCTACACAGAGATATTGTGGATGTAATTTTGAAAAAAATGCTTGTGAACATAATGTATTTGTAAAAACCTTCGAGGAATAGCGAGAGAGAAGATCCAAGATTGTCGACATTCAGATGTTAGAATGAGTTTGATTGGTAAAAGGAACAGTGATGCTAAAAGATACAATCTTCCATCGAGTTCTGAGGTAGCGGCTTTGATTGTTGGTGATTTCGATCAGGCTTTAGGAGACAGAGATATTTTGATCGAAACAAGAACGGGGAAGTTGCAACGGATAAATGAATTAAATGCTTCATACTTGGCCTTACAATATCCTTTGTTGTTGCCTTTTGGGAAAGATGGGTTCAGAGAAGACATCCCATTTTCGGACCTAAAGAAAAAAACGCAAGGTGGAAGGAAAACAGTTAGCGTTCGAGAATTTTTTGCTTATCGGATGCACGAAAGGGAGCAGGAATCTTCAACTATTCTTTCATCAAGAAGATTGTTCCAACAATTTGTTGTCGATGCTTATACGATGGTTGAATCGGCCAGATTAAAGTATGTTCGTTTACATCAAAAATAGTTACGTTGTGATATATATATATATATAAGGGTCTTGCAGATGTTGTGTTGAATGAAGACACTGATCCCAACACTCGAGGAAAATGAATTATACTGCCTTCGAGTTTTACTGGAGGTGCTCGGTTCAAGATACAAAACTATCAAGATGCAATGGCTATATGTCGATGGGCGGGTTATCCAGATTTATTTATAACATTCACCTCAAATCCAAAGTGGCCAGAAATCGTTCGTTTCCTTGAGACTAGGAACTTGAAAGCCGAGGACCGTCCCGATATTATTTACAGGATTTTCAAGGTGAAGCTAGATGCGATTATCAATGATCTTTGTGAGAATGAAATGTTTGGTAAAGTCGTAGCAGGTTGTATAGATTTTTCAATAGTTTGTTTTATTTATTTGTATAGTTCAGCTATTTTTTTTCTTTGGTTTTCATTGTACAATAATATGCACTATAGAATTCCAGATACATGGATTGCCACACGCTCACATTTTGCTGTTTCTGGCGAAAGAAGATAAATTTCCAAATGCAGACGACATAGATAAAATTATATCAGTCGAGATACCCGAAGAATCGGAGGATCCATTTTATTATGCTGCGGTAAGGGACTTCATGATTCATGGTCCTTGTGGTGATGTGAGAAAAAATTCTCCGTGCATGGCTGATGGTCGCTGCACAAAGCATTTTCCTAAAAAGTTTGTTGACGCAACCTGTGTTGATGAAGAAGGTTACCCACGATATAGACGTAGAAATAATGGAAGAGTTGTTATGAAGAATGATGTCCCTCTTGACAATTGATTTGTTGTGCCGCACAATCGTCGTTTGTTGCTTAAATACGGTGCACACATCAACGTAGAATGGTGTAATCAGTCGAGATCTATTAAATATTTGTTTAAATATGTCAATAAAGGACATGATCGTGTGACCGCATCATTCTATCAAAGCAGTGGCGATAATGAATCAAGAAAACATGTTGATGAAGTGAGCATGTATTATGATTGTAGATATGTTTCATCATGTGAGGCAGCATGGAGGTTATTAGGATATGAAATACAATATAAGTATCCTCCTGTTGAACATCTTAGTTTCCATCTTGAGAACAAGCAACCGATGATTTTTAATGACTCTGAAAGACTTGATGATGTTTTGCGGAGAAACACTATTAAAGAGAGCATGTTTCTTGCTTGGATGGAAGCCAATAAGGTATATCCTGAAGCTCGAGAGCTGACTTATGCTGAAGCTCTTACAAAATTCACATGGAAAGCAAAAATTAAGAAGTGAGTTCCAAGAAAGTGTGGAAATACCATAGGACGTGTTTACTACGTCCCTCCTGGTTCTGGTGACATGTACTATGTGAGGTGCCTTATCAATGTAGTCCGTGGTGCTACCTGTTATGATAATTACAAGAAGACGCATGGTGTCCAACACTCATCATATCGTGAATCTTGTTTCGCTTTAGGTTTGTTAGAAGATGATAGAGAATATATTGATGGAATCACTGAGCGAGTCATTGGGCATCTGCAGAGCATCTTAAAAGTTTGTTTGCATCACTATTATCATCGAATTCTTTGAGCAGGCCTGAAGTGGTATGGGAGAAATGTTGGGAATATCTTTCGGATGATATTTTATATAAAAGACGACTCCTTATGCAACATCAAGGTATACAAACTACCACTATATATACACTTCTTCATTAATTATTAAATTTATATAGATATACATTCGTTATTCTTAATTTTTATTTATAGTTGTTTTATTTGTTAACGTTTTTTTTAATGTTTTGTTATTTTCTTATAGAATTGGTATTGAGTGAGGACCAAATCAAGAATCTTGCCCTAGCGGAGATTGAAAAATTACTGCGCAGTCGTGGTAGGAGCCTACGTGAGTTTGATACTATGCCTTTTCCAGATGTTGATAGTGTTAGATAAATGTTTTTATCATGATTTTGATGATTATGTTCGATTTTATTCAAATAAGTTTTTAAACCAAAACTATGTCCCTAAATGTTGTCTAAATACTTCCGATCAACTTAAAATGTTTTTACTACTTTTCGAGTATTTCTTGAAGTTTATTTTCAATAAAACATTGGACAACACATTTGTTTAAAACTCGACCGGTTGCCCTATAGGCAACCCGCACTGAGTTGAGCCGAGCCGAGAAACAAAAAATGGGACGTAAGAAAAACAAGGCAGGCGACCGTCGACCAGGTGGGCGGCAGTGCGGTCGGTCGGTCGACCGCGGGCGACTGCACTGGGAGTTGGATTTTGTTCCAGACTTCTCTGTTTCGTAAAATCTTCAAGGAAACCGAAACCACACTAAGAGGCGACCGGTCGCACCCCCCTTCGACCGGTCCCCCTGTGTAAAAATTCACAGAATTCAATTTCAATCTTATCTCTGTGCGACCGGTCGAACCCCATGTTTATCAGCAAACTATCCGTTGCGTTTTCAGACAACTTTTCCCTATTTTGTGGGATTGATTTTTAACAGCTATATTGATCATTTTAAATGGTTTCTTTTGCAGCAAATCACTCCCCAAGGAGGAGCCAATGTCTGGAAATGAAAGCCAAGTCCTCTCCTATAAATAGAGGCTTCATTCAAGCAACAAGATACAACACTCCATACAAGCAAAGAGCAATTGAGCAAACACTTTCATATATCTTGTTGTATTAGCCTAAGCACTTTCACTTGCACTAATTTGAGGTCTAGGCTTTCAATTCTTGATTACACTTGTACTCATATTGTATCAATCATTATTGAGTTGTAATCTTGATTTTGGTCATCATTCAACACAAGACATCCTTGTGAGTATTCTTGTGGTAAGAATACACTTGGGTGATCTAGGTGATAGGTGTTTGAAGGTTGTGGTAATCTTCAAAGGTGTTGTAAGAGGGTTGTGGTAATCCTCAAGGTGGTGAAAGAGGGTTGTGGTAATCCTCAAGGTGTTGTATTAATTTTTGGTAAATTAATAAAATCTTTTTTTTCTTTTTGAAATCCATCCCGGAGATACTGGGGTGGTAGAGGATTAGGCCCTAGGTGGGTTGAACCTCTTTAAATCAACGAGTGTTGTTTATTTTCCGCATTTACATTCTTGTTATTTACTCGTTGTTTCGAAAAAGAGAGTGATTTGCGAGAAATCGGCATAATCAATTCATCCCCCCTCTAGATTATTGTAGCCACTTGGACTAACAGATAGTACTGATACATGCCGGGATAGATTGGTATACGATGAGTTAAGATACGATCGTAAGGCTTTGGCCGTGGAGCATAGAAATCTTATTTCGAACCTGACTGATGAACAACGTCACATGTATACTGAAATTATGCGTGCAGTTGACTCAAATCAAGGTTGTAGGTTCTTTGTATATGGCTATGGAGGGACAGGTAAAACATATTTGTGGAGAGCTTTATCTTCGGGATTGAGGTTAAAAGGACTAATTGTCTTGAACGTTGTATCGAGCGGGATAGCGTCTCTACTCTTGCCCGGCGGAAGGACTGCACATTCTCGATTTGTCATTCCATTAAACCCAAAAGAGGGTTCGACTTGCGAAGTAAAACTAGGGAGTCCGCTTGCTAAATTGATTTTTCGTTGCAAACTCATAATATGGGATGAAGCAATGATGAACAAACATTGCTTTGAGGCGGTGGACCAAACTTTGAAAGACATTATGAAAGTTGATGACGCGCGTAATGGTGAGATCCTATTTGGAGGTAAAACAGTTGTGTTCGGTGGAGACTTCAGACAGATACTGCTTGTTGTGCCTAAGGGAAGCCGGCAGGACATCGTCAATGCCACGATTAATTTGTCCTATTTATGGAAAGATTGTACTGTTCTCAGACTGATTAAAAATATGCGTCTTCAAAGACTAGGTGAAACTGATGATATTGTTGATTTGGTTGGGTTTTCGGAATGGATAGCAAGCATTGGAGATGGAACGCTTGGAGGAGCTAATAATGGTTGTGCAACCATTGATATTCCTGAAGATACTTTGCTCGAAGCATCTGGTGATCCAATCTCAACTATTGTCGAAAACACCTATCCAATGTTCAAAGATGCTACCGATGATCCGACATACTTGAAGAATAGAGCTATCTTAGCGCCAACCCTCGATGTCCTTGAGTCCATAAATCAATATATGACTTCATTGAACTCATCCGAGGGTCACACTTATTTGAGTTCTGAGAGCACCTGTAAATTGGACGCCAATGTTGACTTCTTGCATGATCTGCACATGCCAGAGTTCCTAAACAACATAAGATGTTCCGGTGTTCCTAATCATGAATTACATTTGGAAGTTGGGACTCATGTTATACTTTTGAGAAACATAGATCATTTTATTGGATTGTGTAACGGTACGAGATTGGTGTCACGAGACTTGGTGCACACGTGCTCGAATCTAAAATTCTAACAGGTGCCAATGCAGGCCAAAAAGTGTTGATTCCGCGAATGTCACTGACCCCTTCTGATCTCAGGATACCTTTCAAGTTTCAGCGGAGACAGTTTACTTTGATCGTTTCATATGCTATGATGGTAAATAAGAGCCAAGGACAGTCTCTTTCTCACGTCGGGTTGTACCTAAAGATTTCGGTTTTTAGTAATGGCCAGTTATATGTTGCAGTTTCGCGAGTTACCAATCGCAAGGGTTTGAAAATATTAGTTTGCGGCGATGATGCATCTAAAAACAAACAGACATTTAACGTTGTGTACAAAGAAGTATTTCAAAATGTGTAATTCAAGCTTTGATGTTGTTTCATTGTTTCACGCTTTATATTATATATTTTTTATATATAGATTATATTTCTTATATGGATTCATTTAACGAGCAACACCACTCTATTGTTACACATCCCGTGCATCGTACATTGCACGGGTGAAACACTAGTATTGAGTAATATTCTTGACTTTAATCAACGAATCTAAGTCAGTTGTCTCGACTAGACTGATGTCTTTACCCCAGGTGACTTGAGTCAGCTCCAATCTTTGGATAACTCAACTGTCACTTCAACTTCGAGACTTGGCTTCTTGAGTTGACTTGACTGACACTTCTTACTGCTGTTCCACAACTGACACTCCTTTAGTCGAGTCTTTGATTTCCTTCTTGGCCATACTCAGCTGACACACAGCAGAGTCTTCAATCCAGTCCGCAGTTGACTTTTTGTATTCCTTACATAGCTGACTTGACTCAGCTTTCTCAGCCCTATCTATTACAATACAAATTACTAGGAAAATGGGGTTCCAACTTTCTAGTTTAAGTTTTACATGGTATAATCAAAATCTACTCAATAAATTTCCTAACAAGCAAACCCCTAATACAATTTTGACTCACCATCTGGCATTCACATCCTCAAAACACAACAAAAATGTAAAATTTTAACATGTGCTTTTACTTTTTTCATTCTTCTTCCATTCAGAGTACTCCCTCCAACAACTCATTATACTCCAAGGCAAAAACATCAATCACCCAAGCCAACAATAAGAAACGAAAAAGAAAAAGAAAAGGAATATAGAAGAAAGAGAGGTGTAATACATAATCTGTTTTCTCACATTAAACTTCTACAAATGCAAAGAAAAACCAGCAAATATTTTCTTGTTACGGATAAAGTGCACGAAAAGCACACACATATGATGAAGCACCATATCGCAAGGAGGACTGGTGTCGCTGCTTTCCACTCACCGGGCACAATTGGTGTCCGGCAGTGGCAGTGTCTCACGACTTTGGTCGCAGAGAGAGGTTGTGGTGTGTTAGGGCACGAACGAGAAATTTTCTTTTTGCATTTCCGTGTGCGTTCTTTTTATAGGGTTTTGTCTTCTTTTATTTAATTGTACCAGGTTTTGGGAGTTGGGTTGTTGGATCGGGTTAGACTGTATCCGTCTAAAAGATTAGTTCCGTTAGACCTTCTGATAGGAGGCCTCCTCTATATCTAATATATTTATTTATCTACTTTCTTTTATTTTTAAAAAAATAAGTTGGGGCAAAAACTGAGAAATTTTCAAAAGAAAAAGAAGAAAATGAATGAATAGGAAAAGGAGTTCACATTTATTGACTTTTTGAGTTTAAAAAATATTAGACTTAGAGATACTTTGGCATGAATCGGGAGGCAAGCCGAAATCTCACGACCAAAAGAAATCATTGGTGGAATTAAGCCTACTTTTTAATACTATTTATAAGTTATTTCATTTTCACATAAAGCTGTATTATCTTTATGAGGTCCCATTTTGAAGGATCGTCGTACCCACATAAGTCAAATCCTAGTCTTTACCTTAGCCGAAATGGTCCTTTTTTTTTTTTTTGTTTTCTCTTTAAAAGGGAATCCGCAATTACTATTATTTGAGTACACACTGGTGCATAGTAAACCATACTATACAAATCTTATATGCACTATAGAGGTGGAGATTCTAATTTGAGACTTCATACACCACTAATTACCCATGATGGGCCATTGAAATGGTTTTTTGTGGATCCATATGCTTCCAGGTGATTTATTTGGAGAAGTTACCATTTGATGGAATAAAATTTTAGGAATAACATTAATTTCTAATTTTATCTTGAGGTGATAATTTTTACTATATATGTTTTGTAAGTTTTTATTTGTTAATGTATTTAAAATATAAAAAGAATATTTTTAGTAATATAAAATAAATAATAAAATAATCCTGATGCATAGTGGGTCTTATTTAATTATGGAAAAAAGAATGAATTTATTTTAGATAAAGGGAAAGAACGAATAATTTTTTTTTTCTTAATAAGTTGGGAGTACTGGTTGGTGGAGAGGGAATAAATTTCAAAGAAACTAAAAGATATAGGATTCAAACTCTAGTTAACACCCTTATAAAAGATGGACGATACCACATGAGCTACAAGCCCGTGATACGAACAAATATATAGTTTGGGGAAAAATATCCCCGGATTAAACTCTACCAGTAATTCTTACTCCACTTTGTCTCAATATTTTTTATTATATCTTCAAATAATCTATCATATTATTTTTTATAATTAATCTTAAATAGTGATATTTGGTATATAATGTCAAAATATTCATTTATATATGTTTCATTTATTATCGCAGTTAGGAAATAGTCGAGCAATACAGACCAATAATTTAAGATATAGAGGATCATTATTTTTCAATATAATAGAATCATCATAATGAATATATATACATCTCAGATCGGTTTAGACTTCTAGCTAGATAATGAAGCACAAAATCAAGCACATTTGGTATATGCAATTGAATTATTGATATTTGAGAACATTGATGGAAAATGGGAAAACAATGACACATTGGAATGCATATGGCAAAACTCCATTAAATCAATTAAGAAAATAATAATTCAAAAAAGAGAGATAATATATGTATATATAGCCATTTATAAGACTTTAAGCAAGGTTCATGAGATGAAACAAATTGCTAAGAAGAAAGATTATAGAGTACTTTAACTATAAATATCAACATAATAATAGATAGTATTGTACGAATTGCTCACTAAATAGAATTTTATTTTGTTTAAACAATTAACGAATTTAGTATCAAAAGTTATAATTGTCAGTAATGGTACAACTTAAATATTCACACGTACAATTATCTAAGCCCAATAATTGTCATATGACAGCCACAAAGGACAATTTTCTTATTGTTGTACAAAAATTACAAATATTAACAATTATACAACTATAATAAACTAAACTTTACGTTACATTTAGTTTCTCCCCTTGGTGGGAGTAGGTTTCTTCCATTGTGGGAGTAGTTTTCTCAAGTCTAGGAGTTGCTAGTTGATTTACTTTTTCGTTGTTTTTTTTTTCTTCGATCTATTCAGATATTAGTAGAAATGTTCTTCTGGGGCCTCATTCAGAGTTCTCCATCAGATTTGTGGTATATCTGCAAATCTGAAATGAGTTTGGCGCGGATCGTCCAAACCTTATTTGGAAGTGCAAACACTCCTTCATCCAACCGAGAATCATCACTCATTGAGTTCAATCTGATGCGTTATAATCTATTTTTTAAATATGCGTAAAAATATATAAAAGAAAGGAAAAAGTCCTGATCACAAGCCAATCATGCAGCTTAAGTATGAGCCTCGTTAAAACCTATCAAGGAAAATAGGTACCCTTGAAATACAAAATATCCACACAAGAATGCATAAATAAAAGCAAACAATTACTCTCAAATCGTCATTATTAGACGAATCCACTTCATCAGCATAGTCCTCCCACCTTTTGGTAGCAGCCACGTTTAAGGATTTGAAGCTATCGGATTAAGCATCGTTCAAAAGGGTGAGATTATGAATTGGATGAGTCGAACCTTGGTGAACATCACAAAGAAGTTGTTGTTTAGAAGCCTCCAACAACTTTTCCCGAATAGTCCGACCAAAATGACCAATGGCCTTGGTCAACTTGTATGGAACTGTCCGCGGCCTCCTCGTGATATCAGAAAAAGTGGGCAAGCTGTCCCTCGTGGAGGGTGGGGGTACCCTAGATGCAACATTCAATGCGGTATTATCCAATTCTTAATGTGCATCCAAGGAAGCCAAATCTGCCAATGGAGAAGGCGAAGCCAAAGATGGACTGACATATTCTTGCATAACCGAAGTGTCTTCCACATAATTAGAAGCCAGGGCTTTATCTTGATCATCCTTGTCGACCACTAAGTTATATGCATCCTCTAAAGCAACAAACGAATTCTCCAAAGTGACACTAGTAGACTTTGAGATCATACCATAAGAAACATTGGTAGAAGCATCAACATGCCTAGGCGAATAAACCATGATCGGAAGATCAGGATTGTGCTCCGTAGTGCTAGTTGTCTCTGCCTTACCCTTAACATTGGGAGGATGATAAACTTTCTTAACACATGAACGGCCTCACCTAGGAGTGTCTGGGCGCCCATCCTCCTTGGGAGCCGTATCCGAAGGGTTTTTTCGACGACAAGTCACAATAGAGTGTCACGTGATACTACAGTGAGAATAAAAAGCTGGAAGGTTTTCATAACTCAACGAAATGAACGAGCAATGACCCTCCATCTCCACCATAACATGATCCTTAAAGGGTTTAGACAAATCTACATCAACCATAACACAAGCAAAATGCCCAAGAAAACCATTAAGGGCCCGCTTATCAATTTGAAAGGGGAGTCCCGATCGCTTTGTCAATACACATTATGATACTCGGATGCAAATATTCAACGATCAATTCAAAAATACGAACCCATACACTATCCTTAGAGGGACAAACTTTATGGATTAAAGTCCGGATTTTAGGGAGATAAACGAATAAAACCAGATTGATCTGCCATGAAGAGCGTATAGCCGCCCGAGCCATGTCCTCATCTGACGCAAATTTGATAAAAAGTACCATTTACCAAAGGAATTAACGCCCAATTATGTAGGGTTTTCCATAATTCTGTTAAACGAGTTCGAAGGGGGATTAAAGGCCAGGGCTTCTCGCCTTTACCAAGCAAGATGCGACCAATCAATGAACATGAAAATTCCCTAACACATTGCTTATAGAGATTTTCGTCAATAGTAACTGAAAAATAATCCATTTTTTAAACCGGATTAGTACCATCAAAGATAACCAAAGAATCCATAAATTTCGGATTAGCATATTTAACCAAAGAATTCCTAAAACTAGGGTTAACAGGTTTTACTAAAGAATCCATAAAAGTAGGGTTAACAAGATTTACCAAAGAATCCCTAAACGTTGGGTTTGCAGTAGGGCATACATGGGGCATCATTGCACTAGGGCCAACTGGTTGCATCCAGGTATTTGGAGGGGGGCCACCATAAATGGAGTTGTGGATGCCATCAAGGAGGGAGAGGAGACCACATCTGCATCTCTCCTTGATGTGGAGGCCACCATATGAGGATTAGTTGGGGCCACTATGGGATACAAGTTTATGTAACCACCTTGGGGGTGTGTGAATTGGAGACCACCATGGGGGATGAATGGGTTGCAACCACCAAGGAGGCGTGTGGCAGCAATGGCGTCAGCCTAGAGGAGACCACATCAGCATCAAGCAACATGTTGGAAGCGCCATATGCATGGATCGCAGCGGCCTGATGAACAAAAGATGAGAGATTTGTTTTGGAGGGCGAAAAAACCAAAGGAGAACATAAAGGGGATGAAGAGAGGACATAATAATCCTTATCCACCACACCGACACCGGGAAAGCCACCGGGAAATCCACGGAGGGGACAACCCTATTGTTTTAGAGAAGAGAGAGAAGAGATGCTTTATAATCTATTGTATTTGTTTAGTTTAGATTTTTGTTTGCTTCTCCATCTTCAATTGTTTAAGATGTAGGGATTTATTGGGGGGGTCGTTTCGATTCAAAATATTTGTAGAAACCAAGCATTTCAAATATAGTGGTGCGAACATGAGGGGAAAATATCTGAAGTTTTCTATTCAACTGAACAACTTAAAAACGAAAGTTAGTTGAGTCCATATTCAAAGCAAGCAAAAAATGTTTTTTAAGTAACATCAATTGTGTAGCTAATAAGAAATAACAACTAAACAACTAATACTTTGAAACAAACTCATATAGAATTGACAATAGTAAACATCCCCCCTTCAAGCTGAAGTATGATGAACATCAACCACACCAAGCTTGGAGACAAACTTGGTAAAGGCACCCACAACCAACGACTTAGTAAACACATCAGCGAACTGAAAAGTAGTTGAGATCTTCTGAGGAATAATGAACCCAACCTTATATTGATTGAAAACTAAGTGACAGTCTATATCGACATGTTTAGTCTAGTAATGAAATAGAATCAAACCAAGTGACAATCTATATCGAGATGTTTAGTCTGCTCATGAAATACATTATATAATGTGTAATACAACTTGGTTATCACACATTAATGGAATGGGAGTAGGGGAGAAAATCTGGAGATCATGGAGCAAATAAGATAGTCATTTAAGTTCACAAACCATACTACCTAATGTTATATACTCAGCCTCTGCTAATGAGCAGGAAATTGTATTATGTTTATTTTCATTTTCCAAGCAATCAAGGAACCACCAAGAAAACATAATAACTAGTCAAGGACTTTCTGGTGTCTTGGCATGAACCCTAATTCGCGTCATTGAATACTTCCAAACTAAATGAACCTGAGGCCAGATAAAAAAAACCTTTGGAAGGACAACCCTTAAGATACATCGTGACATGTATGGATACATCCCAATGATAAGAATTGGGGGAATTCACAAACTGACTCAATTGATGGACCATGTATATCAAGTCTGGCCTAGTCATAATGAGATATAACAACCTCCTAATGAATCTCCAATATCTATCAGGATCAGGTAAAAGAATTCTTGTTTGAGCAACCAATTGCAAGCCAGGGACAAAGGAGTAGAGGATGGCTTACAACCAACCAAACTTGTATCCTTAATAATATCCAACATATATTTTTTTTATTTAATTATAACCCATGAGTGCCTTTAGCAAGTTCTATACCAAGAAAATTGTATAGCCTAAATCTTTTATGGTAAAAGCTAGTCCAAATTAGTCCCAAGAACAACAATATCATCCTCATGTTAGTCGATCAATAATTTATCATCAACATAAACTACCAACGGTAAGATCTATCACCTACAATTTTGAAAAATAAATAGTGATCATGCACTGATTGTTGAAGGCCAAAGACTAAAAGTTTATGGCAAAAGTTCTGCATTTCACTATCTGGATGCCTACTTAAGACCATATAGACTTCGCCATAAATGACAAACCTATCTTGGAACAGCCTTATCATACCTCTCAGGAAGGTATATGTAAATATTCTTATTCAAATAACCATGGAGAAAAGCATTATTTATGTCCAAATGGTGTATAGACCATTACTTCATAGTTGCAACAACAAAAGCACCCTAACAATATTCATTTTATTCACTAGATAGAAGCTATTCAAGTAGTCCACCATATACACTTGATGGCAGCCTTTAGCCACCAGCCTTGCCTTATGTCTATCCACACTTCCACCAGGATTCGACTTGGTCTTGTAGACCCATTTACAACCTCTCACTTGATTTCCTGAAGGTAGAGAAACAAGTTCCCAAGTATTGTTGGCTTTCAAGGTTGCCAATATTTTCTCCATAGCCTCCACCCACTCTGTATGACAACTTGTCTGAGCATAAGATGTAGGTTCCTCTAGAGCAGACAAATTTTCCAAGAAAACACATATGTGCTATGAATAGAAGAGAAAACACTATAAGAAAAGGTAAGAATGGGGTAAGTAGTGGACATAGAACTTGAATTGGACCAAGATGTAATGTCAGGAGGCAGCTGCAGGAGGGCATTTTTGGTCACATAATCAATAAGCCAAGAAGGTTTACGAAAGACTCTGGAGCTTCCTCTAAGAGGAGGAAACTGATAAATAGGAATAGAAGATGGAGGAGCTTATATAGGACACTTGAAAATAAATACATTAATACTTGATTCAGGATCAAACAAAGGTAGAATGTGGAAAAAATTGATAGTGGGGGAAGAAGAAATGGCGTGGTAAGGAAAAATGGATTCTGAAAAAGAAACATCCCTGGAAGTAAGCCATTGATGGTTGTCCATATCAAATAGTTTATATTTTTTCTTTCCAGAAATATATCCCAGAAAAATGCATTTGCAAGCTCTTGGTGTGAATTTGGTTTAATGAGGGTGTGCATTTGTAGCAAAGGCTAAACAACCAAAAGGTTTCAAATATGACCAATCAGGGAGTTTCTCATACAATACTTCATAAGGTGTTCTCCATAGCAAGGTGAGATAGGAAACTAATTCATAAGATAAGTTGCAGTAAAGAGAATGTAGGTTCCAAGAGGGTGTAAGTAAGGTTTAGAAAGGGGGGTTGAATAAACGTTAATAACTTTTCGATTTTAGTCCTTTTAAAACTATTACAGAGTTAACTCAAACAGTTGTGTCCTTGAGGGACAGCTAAGTTGGTTATTTAGCAGAGTTAGCCACTCAACAGACTCGATAGAGCTGTTGATAGAATAACTCAGCTGTTTAACCTGAACTTTAACTTGGATGTGTTGGTTTTATCAGCGGAAGACTTAACACCCTTTGAATTGTTTTAAGCTTGTTTTAACAATTGATTTTAGCACTTGTTTATTAATCAGTGGGATAGCAAATATGAGTTTATCAGCAGATATGATATAAGTATGCAGAAACGTAAATGTGCTGAAAAATAAATGACATGATTGATTTTTATAGAGGTTCAAGATGGGGTAATTCTTCTAATCCTCTCTTCTCCAACTCCCTGGAGGAATCCACTATGTAATAGATCGTTTACAAAGCGGTGAACGCCAGAGACAACCTTGGTCACACTGGTGGCTTTCTTCCGACTCAACTTCTTCACAGGCGGTTGCGCTTTGCTACTTGACTTACTTTCTCAAGCTCTTGGATTTGATCACGAAGTCCTCCAATAACTTGATATTGGTTCTACCTTGAACCTTCCTACAATCTTCCTTGGAAAGTAGACCCATTTTGATTCTTCAAAAGTTTCCTCTTCAACAGATTTGAAGTTGTCTTTCCTTCACAGCTTGTGTTGGATCGATTTCCTTCGAGTTTCAGGCTTGAGGATTTGCTTGAATATTCTTGAGAGTATTTGTAGATTAGTAGCTTGAATAATGCTTGATTTCTCAGGTGTGCAAGGTAACCTTTTCTCAATGAATTTCCTCAGCCTTTTATAGTGAACTTTTAAAATTTTGTCCGTTGAAGAGATAGGCTAATTTCAAAAGTCACTTAAGATCGTTGGCTTGTCTTCTCTTGGTCTTCAATCTTGAGATGTAGACCCTTTCTCGTGTTAAATGACTTTGCAGCTTTTCAGGTTCTGACACGAGGTGCAATGCTTCCCATTGGTTTATTCCTTTTGCATGCTTCTGGGATAAGCACTTTAAGACCTGGCAACATGGAGGTATTACTATATTAAGTAAAGTTCTTGACTTACGGCAACGGATTTATCTCAGTTAACTCCTCTTGGCTGCTGCCTTTTTCCCAGGTAACTTGAGTCTGCTCCAATTATTTGATGACTCATCTGTCACTTCAACTTGAGACTTGGCTTCTTGAGTTGAGTTGACTGACTCTTCACAGAGTTGTTTCACAGCTGATACACCTTCAGTCGAGTTCTTTACTTCCCTTCTTAGCCATACTCAGCTGCCTCGCAGCGGAATCTTCACTTCAGTCTTCAGTTGACTTCTTGTATTTCCAGGCGTAGCTGACTTGACTCAGCTTTTCCAGACCTATCTATTACAATGTAAATTACAAGAAAAATAGGGTGCCAACTTTCTAGCTTAAGTTTTACATGTGTTCATTGGTATTAAATCTCTGGTGTATTTTGTTTGACTTATGAAGGTTCCATCCTTGAATTGCTTGACTTGAAGTCCTATGAAGAAAATCAGCTCTCCCATCATGCTCATCTCAAATTTGCCTTGCATGAGGTTTGAAAACTTATCACACAGCTCTTTATTTGTGGATCCAAAAATGATATCATCCACATATATTTGAACAAGCAGTATACTATCTCCATCTTGAATTCTGAAGAGTGTTCTGTCCACTTTGCCTTTGGTGAATTCATTGTCAGTTAGAAATTGAGACAATGTATCATACCATGCTCTTGGTGCCTGTTTCAATCCATATAATGTTTTCTTGAGCTTGTACACCTTATCTCCAATAGTCTTCTGCTCAAAACCTGGAGGTTGTTCAACATAGACTTCTTCCTCTAGCAGTCCATTTAAAAATGCACTCTTCACATCCATTTGATACAGTGAAGTTGAAGTTCTTATGTGCAGCATAGGCAAGAAACATCCTTATTGCCTCTAATCTTGCAACAGGAGCAAAGGTTTCATCAAAATATATTCCCTCTTCTTGGCAATACCCTTTGGCTACCAATCTTACTTTGTTTCTCACCACAGATCCTTCCTCATTTATTTTGTTTCTGAAAACCCATTTTGTGCCAATAACATTTTGATGGGTGGGTCTCTACACCAATTCTCATACCTTGTTTCTTTCAAATTGATTCAGCTCTTCTTGCATGGCTTGAATCCAATGTGTGTCATCCAATGCTTGAGACACATCTTTTGGCTCTATTTGGGAAATAAAACAAGTAAACATTGCTTCATGTTGTGCTCTGGATCTGGTTCTTATGCCATCTCTTACATCTCCAATGACTAACTCTGGTGAGAGACCATCTCACATCAGGTTGGAGCAAGTCAGCTGGATTCAGCCGTCTTGCAGCTAAGTTGTCTTGAACAACTCTCTCATCTTCATTTAGCTGTAGACTTTCCATTTTGAGATTCAGCTATTTCATCTTCATCTTGGTTGATTGCTCTTATTTCAGCTTCAACATATGGACTCTTCTGCATAGTTGGCTGATTCATCTTGTCAGTTAACTCTTCAATGTCTTCTCCATTTACATTAGGTTCATCAAAAACCACATGGATAGACTCTTCTGTGACCATAGTCCTCTTGTTCAACACTCTATAGGCTTTGCTCTCAGCTGAGTATCCCAAAAAGATACCTTCATCAGCTTTAGCATCAAAAGCCTTCGAGTTTTCTTTGCCATTGTTATGGATGAAACATTTGCATCCATATATCTTGAAATACCCAACATTTGGCTTTCCCTGCCCGCATTTCATAGGGAGTCTTGGTTAATTGCCCGTTAATCATGCATCTATTTTGACTATATCATCTTTGTGTTAATGGCTTGATTTCAAAATCTCTTAGGCAATCCAAACAAACTAATATGGTCCTTGCGGCTTCCTTGAGAGTTATGTTCCTTCTTTCGGCCTACTCCATTCGTTTGTGGAGTTCTTGCTGCAGAGATAACTCATGAGCAATACCATTTTCAACACAATCTCGAGTAATTATCACATTGACAAACGCAGTTTCCGTCGGACCTTATCTTTATAATGGTTTAGCTCTTTTCATTTTGAACTCTTTTCATCAGCTGAGGTAACTTCTACAAAGTTTCCTTCTTTTTGCACATGAAGATTGTCCATGTATACCTTGAATAATCATCTACCACCACTAAAGTGTATTTCTTTCCACTTATGTTGGCTGGTTCAACTGGACCAAATATATCCATATGCAATAGATGTAATATCCTTGTTGAAGAAGGACTTGGCTTGTCCTGAAATGAAGATTTTATTTGCTTTCCCATCTGGCATGCATCACATACACTTTCTTTCTTGTACACTGAGTCTGAAAATCCTTCCACAAGATGACTCCTTACAAGCTTGTTCATTGTCTTGAAGTTCAGATGACTTAGCTTCTTCTGCCACAACCAACTTGATTCGGCTGTACTCTTTGCTAACAGACAAGTGCTTGGAGTGGCAGTAGACCAATCTACCACATACATATTCTTCTGTCTTGTTCCTTGCAGCACTATTTCATTTGATTTAGCATCTTTGATCTGGCACACTCCCATATTGAATCTAACATTATATCCCTTGTCACGCGAGTTGGATCGATGCTTGTGAGTTGAAGTTGAGGCCTTCAACATAAGCAACATCGTGATTTCAATCCATTCTTCTTGATAGATCCTGTGGCTTTGATTTTCCCCGAGCTTCATTTCCTCCAAATATAACTTTTGCACCTCTAATCTCCTTGAATCTTGACAGGTTTTTCTTGTTTCCTGTCATATGTCTGGAACAGCCACTATCCATGTACCAGGTTCCTTGGCACTCAGCTGTTCCTTGAACCTGCAATCAAGGAAATTAGTTTTTAGGTACCCATACTTGCCTGGATCCTGAGGGGTTAGTGCTATAAGATGATCCAACCAACCTATAGCCAAAGGACTTGACTCTAAGAGGTTGTCATCTATCAGTGCCATAATCATAGTGCACATTAGCAAATTGCTTGGGGTTTTAGGTTCATACAACTGTCTCTTTTGTCTGTATGCCTGTGTGTGTGTTTTAGCAATTGATTTTTTGGGATAGTTGTGATAATTCTGAGTGTAGTTCCTGGGTGCATATGTGTGCTGATAATAGCTCTTTTCCCTTTGGAATGACCTTTCCTGAGGTTTAATTAGGTCTTTGCCATTTAGGCTTGTATTCCATTGGTCTTTGCTGATATTTTACATTGTACCAATCAGCTTGGTTTGGATAGTTTCTACCATTCCCGACATGTGTGTTTTTCTAATTAAATTTCTGGGGTTTTTGGTAGCTCTGTTTGTTCTTCACAGAGTACTTTGTATTTCGAGTTTGTTGAGGAACTCGGATGTATTTCTTCTCAGCTGTCTTCTCAGCATACTCAACTGGCTGTTTTCCTTTCCCTTTATATCCAAGGCCAGTTTGTTTGTGATTGTGCTTAGAAGTGAATGTGGGTGTAACATTTGGTGTTTTAAGTTTTTGGGATGCTTCATTGCTTGAAGATCCTTTTTCCAAAATCACTCTTGGAGTTTGACTGTGCACAAAGGAATTGAATCGTATACATGTCTTATCTCCACATTCCTTTTGACTCATGATAAGATCATCCAATGATTTGAATGCCTTTGTAAATGAGGCAATCACATTTTTGAGATCTTTTTCCCTCTTTTCTATAGCAGCTATCTCTGCTATCATTTTGGCATTCTCAGCCTTCAGCTCTGTGTTCTCAACAGCTATGTGACTTAGAGTACTCAGCTCCTTAGTCAGCTGTGAATTTTGGATTTTGAACTGGTTGTTTTCCTCATTTAGAAGTGTGTGTGAGGATTTAATGTGCTCAAAGTCTTTCATCATTTTGCCTAATGAATCATAAAGATCAGTGGGTGATGAAGTGTGTGTATCACAATCATTATCACTTGAATCTGAATGAGATGAGTTAGAGTGTACCTCATCTTCTTGGTCTGGTTGATTTTGTTCTTTAGCCACAAGACATATCATGGCTTCTTCTTCAGAATCACTTGAGCAGTCATCTTCACTACTCTCTAAGTCTGTTGCTTCTTTAGACTTAGTTGTCTCAGCAGTCTCAGCAGCCAACATGGCTTTCTTTTTTTCCTGTCTTCTTTCTCTGAAGACTTTTCTTTCTTCTCGCATTCCTATATTTGTTGGTGGTGGATAGGAACAATCAATCGCAAAATGTCTGGTTATCTGCAGCCCAACACGAGTTCTCGCTCTTTTTCGTCCTGGGTTATCACTCTACGATATTCTATCCTTTGATGCTCAGCTCTCTTGGGCGGCCTATCTTCCCTTGATTTAGAGGGAGCTGAATGTCTCTTGGAGGTTTCACCATTGTTTCTTTTATAGTTCTTATTGAAGAACTTGTTGAATCTTTTAACCATTAAGGCAATTTCCTCCTGGTCTATGGCTTCCTTTGGTTCAACTTTCTTTCCATCCTGACTATCAGTCTGTTTGTCTTGGGTACAGTTGTTTCCTCTTGATCTTTTCTTCTCAGCTCAAACTCATAGGCTTTGAGGTCTGAGAATAGCTCATGGTTGGATGTTTTTTAGAGATCCATTGAATGTCTTAGAGCCATAGTCTTTATTTCCTATTCAGCTGGGAGGCTTCTTAGTATTTTAATACACATTTCCTTTTGTGTATATTCCTTGCCAAGAGCTGAAAGCTCAATTGTGAGATGAGTGAATCTTGCATCCAGCTGATCCATGGTTTATCTTGTAAACATTTTCAAATTTTCAAATTTTTGAACAACAACAGATAATTTATTTTCTTTGATTTGCTCTGATCCTTCACAAATTAAAGTTAGCTTATTCCAGATTTCTTTTGCTGTTTTGCAGGATTTGACTTTGTTGAACATTGCTTTGTCCAAAGTCTTGTAAAGTATGTCATTGGCCACATTGTCCAAGTTGTATCTCCTCCTATCCTCATTAGTCCATTCAGTCCTTGGTTTTTCAACCATGGCTGGTCTTTCCTCCTGCAGCCTTCTTCTCCTTCACGGGCAGCAGAAACTTCTTATTCTGTACCGTGTTCACTTTCAATATTTGCAGTGGCCCATCCTCTATTACGAACAATATTTCATCGTGTAGAGCAGATAGATAAGCCTGCATACGAATTTTCCAATCATCAAATTCTTCAACAGTGAACATAGGAATGCGTGTCAAATTTGCTTCCATGATAATAACTTTGCTATAAATGAAAGATTTTTCAAAATGCAAGTGTTTGAAACCTTTTTGAAAAGATAGAGGTCTAGTTCGGTAAGAACTGCGGAAGGCTCAATGAACCAACCGTTCGATACCCACTTGTAGGTCCCAAGAGGGTGTAAGTAAGGTTTAGAAGGGAGGGGGGTTGAATAAATCTTACTAGCTTTTCGATTTTAGTCCTTTTAAAACTATTACAGAGTTAACTCAAACAGTTGTGTCCTTGAGGGAGAGCTAAGTTGGTTATTCAGCAGAGTTAGCCACTCAACAGACTCGATAGAGCTGTTGATAGAATAACTCAGTTGTTTAACCTAAACTTTAACTTGGTTGTGTTGGTTTTATCAGCGGAAGACTTAACACCCTTTGAATTGTTTTAAGCTTGTTTTAACACTTAATTTTAGCACTTGTTTATTAATCAATTGGATAGCAAATATGAGTTTATCAGCAGATATGATGTAAGTATGCAGAAATGTAAATGTGCTGAAAAATAAATGACACAGTTGATTTTTATAGAGGTTCGAAGATGGGGTAATTCTTCTAATCCTCTCTTCTCCAACTCTTGAAGGAATCCACTATGTAATAGATCAGTTTACAAAGCGGTGAACAGTCTAGAGACAGTCTTGGTCACACATCTGGCTTCTCTTCCGACTCAGCTTCTTAACAGGGCAACTGCCTTGCTACTTTAGCTTACTTTCTCAAGCTCTTGGATTTAATCACGGCCCTCCAATAACTTGATACTGGTTCAACCTTGAACCTTCCTACAATCCTCCTTGGAAAGTAGACCCCTTTTGATTCTTCAAAAGTTTTGTCTTCAACAGATTTGAAGTTATTTTTCCTTCACAACTTGTGTTGGATCGATTTCCTTCGAGTTTCAGGCTTGAGGATTTTCTTGAATATTCTTGAGAGTATTTGCAGGTTAATAGCTTGAATAATGCTTGATTTCTCAGGTGTGCAAGGTAACCTTTTCTTAATGAATTTCCTCAGCCTTTTATAGTGAACTTTTGAAATTTCTCCCATTGAAGAGATAGACTAATTTCAAAAGTCACTTAAGATCGTTGGCTGGTCTTTTCTTGGTCTTCAATCTTGAGGTGCAGACTCTTCCTCGTATTAAATGACTTTGCAGCTTTCAGGTTCTGACACGAGGTGCAGTGCTTCCCATTGGTTTATTCCTTTTGCATGCTTCTGGGATAGGCACTTTAAGACCTGGCAACATGGAGGTATTACTATATTAAGTAAAGTTCTTGACTTATGTGCAACGGATTTATCTCAGTTAACTCCTCTTTGTTGCTGCCTTTTTCCCAGGTGACTTGAGTTTGCTCCAATTATTTGATGACTCATCTGTCACTTCAACTTGAGACTTGGCTTCTTGAGTTGAGTTGACTGACTCTTCACACATTTGTTTCACAATCGATACACCTTGATCGAGTTCTTGACTTCCCTTCTTAGCCATACTCGGTTGTCTCGCAATGAGTCTTCACTTGATCTTGATTGACTTCTTGTATTTCCAGCGTAGTCGACTTGACTCACTTTTCCACTCTATCTATTACAATGTAAATTACAAGAAAAATGGGGTGCCAACTTTCTAGTTTAAGTTTTACATGGCATTCATCAAAACCTATAAAAATAAATTTCCCAACAGAGAACAAGACCTGAATTTTTTAGGAATATTAAATTGAAACATAAGGGCTCTGAAAATGTTAAGGAGTTTGTGCTTTCATTCTACAACACCATTTTTTGTGGTGTATAGGTACAAGTGGTTTGGTGCAGGGACGTCCCTGGGGCGGTGCACGTGGTGCCGCCACATAGGGCCCCCCGCCAGCAAGGACCCCGAATTTTTTTTATTTATTTTATATGTATATATATTGAATATATTAATCAAAAGTTTAGTTTGTGTATTAATGATTGACTTGGCACAATGGTTGTAATGCTTCTTATAATACTCATGGTCATGAGATCAAATTCCAATAGAAGCAAATATCAATGTTCTTTTTTTTTTGCCTTTCTGTCTAACTATTGGGTTTTCTTGTTTGCCTTTTTATCTAACTATATGTTTCTTTTTTCAAAAAAAACTCAAGTGGAGGTTTCTTTTCTTGCCATGCTATGTAATTATCTTTTTCCCGCCTATCTATCTAATTTTTTTTAACCTAACTATATATTTTTCTTTTTGCAAAACCAAATAATATAATTGAAGAATTGAAAGAGTCGCCCACCTTTAAGTCCTCATTCCTACTATCATATATATTTTCCATTTTTTTTCATTTTGCAAAACCAAAAAATAGAATTATAGAATTTAAAAATGCAAGAAGATTAATTTTTCATAGCTAATTTATTAGTTTTTTTTTTTGTCTTTTTCTCTATGGTAAATTATATTTAATAATATTTTTCGTAATTTATTTTAATAAGACCGAAATATTAAAGGTTGAATATTTTATTTTTGTTATTATATATCTTATTTTCAATGTTAAATCAATGAAATTTTATTTATGATTTTTTTTATTTTTAATTTTTTTATGTAAACACAAGGCCCCATTTTTTAATTCGCTCCAAGCCCCTCAAAAGTCAAAACTTAGGACCGACTCTGGTTTGATGGATAATCCCATGAGTAGGAAACAAGAGTTGAAATTCTTAGCTCATTAATTCACTACCATTAACACTCATAAAAGTTTTAATGGAGGTGTCAAACTAATTGGAAACCATGTTAATGAATGTTTCTAAAAGATGAGGAATTTAAGTCTTTGTGACTCATCAAGAATATCCAAGTTCCTATAATACAATCATTAACTATAATGATCATATACGGATTATGAGTGATAGAAGAAATATTATATGAACCCCAAATTATCCACATGTACCAGCTCAAACAAATTATCAGCATGTGTACCACTTACTGGAAAAGGCAATCTCGGTTGTTAAGCCTTATGACAGACAACACAATCCAGTAGGGGTTGTTTGAGTGATCTATTACAAAATGGTTTTAGGAATTCTAAATGTTAAAGCACATAAGATGAGGCATGTCCACACCTCTTGTGTCATACATCAAAAGATTCAGTAGAGAAAAAAAAAAAAGATGGTTTACAAGATAGAATAGATGCCCCTGAATTATGTGACCTCAAAATGTAAAGACTTCCTACTATTTCCCCCCTTGCAACAACTTGAGCAGTCTCTAGGTCTTGCAAGAGGTAACGGCAAGGGAAGAAAACACATTTTAAATTAGCTTGTTGTATGAGTTTAGAAACTGACAAGAGATTATACTTAAATTTTGGAACACGCACATCATGTAAGGATAAGTTTCAGAGAGTGTAACATGACCAGATTGAGTTACCAGGGTAGTGGTTCCATCAGGTAATTGAATTAAAAAAAAAGGTGTTTCTAGAGTGGCAATATTGGTTACTTGGCAAGGATGAGTACAATATACCTACTGGCTCCTGTGTTTAAATACAGGAACCTGCATCATTGGAATCAACACTAGTCAAAGCACAGTCAATAGTTCCTTGTAAAATGCACATGCACTATTGTGCATAAGCCATGTTCCATGTTTCTTCTCCTTTGAATCCAGACTGTAACTTTGTTTCATGAACTTAGCTATCTCTTGTTGGATCAATTTGATATGTAAGGCTGGATGCATATCTTTCTTTGCTTATGAAATATGTTCATGTTTCCTGTTAAGTTAGAATTTTGCCAACAAAATAGGTATCCTAAGACTTAAAAATTGTATTGTTTTTAAGTAGATTAAGTCCAGATTATTGTTAAAATTGTACATCGAGTTGTAATAGGTATCAAGGTACCAAGAAATCAAGAAACGGGCCGAAGACAGTGAAAAATGAATCATGGCGGTGAAACAACGGAAAAAAAAAAGAAAAAGAAAAAGAAAAAGAAAAGAAAAATAAAAAATGAAAAAAAAGAAAGAAAAAAAAAGAAAAAGAAAAGAAAAGAAAAGAAAAAGAAAAAGAAAATAAAAAAGGTAATAAATGTCTTGATACAACATATACCTTTTTCATTCTTTATATATTTTTTTGAAATTATGTTTGAAATTCTATATATAACTAATAATCACACTAAACCACATAACATTTTATAATGATTTAAAGAAGTTTTCCAAAAGTTACAATACTTTTTTGTTAATATATAATTTTATCTTTAAATTACCTTTTTATTTGAAAATATGTATTTAATTTCAAATTAGTCTATCATTTCATTTGTTTGAAAAAATGATACCGCATCCCATTGGTTGAATACTAGATTTAGGAAATATATTTGTTTATTTATTCTTTTTTTTTTTAGTTAATCAAAATATTTTTTCAAATCTTGTTTCGAATTATGTGTCTTCTGGACTAATACAATCTATTGGGTTTTTTTTTATCTAATATTTTTTATTGTTTACTTATACAATTTTGTCGTGTGCTGATTTTTATTTTATTTTGCTTCATATTTTTTTTTTGTATTCTTCTATATTTATAAGAAATAATTTTAATATTATACAATATTTTTATTTGATTTAAAAACCTGTATTATTACTATTATTATTAAATTTCTATTATTTGTGATTGATTACTTTAATCTATATATTTTGTATTCAAAGATGTTTATCATATTTTATAATAATTATTGTTCTATTGTAAAATTTATCGTTTATAATTAATCAAATTAGTTTATCTTTATATTTTAATTACTATTGAAATTTCAGACTTTGCAATCACTAAAAATTAAAAATTATTTTTGTTTGTGCATCGTAAGGGTGGAATACTAGTTGATTAATAAATTAAAAATATAATTTTCTTGTTGTAAAAAACATTAAGTTACCTTTTTTTTATTATACCCACCAAAAATGAAATTATCTTTGATCACATCACATAGTCGAACTACATATATATTCCACCCTGAACATGTACACGACTATGGGATGTATCGTATATATAGTGATGAATTATCTCCAATTTGTCCTCTACAGAATTTAAAGCAAAAATGAAAGAGAACTATATTGCTATTTAAATTGATATATAGTCTTCGTGTCATCATTTTGAAAAGGAAAGTAAGGGCAAATTCAAAGAATTGAATATTTTTGCATATAAACAAAATTTTAGTGCATGTGGGACCCTGGCTGGTCAAATTCAACATTTTTAGGCTTCTTTTCACAAGAGTTACCTGCATGTGTTCATGCTTTTCATTGGACCTATTACATCCTTTAATGTTTTTCGTATTTTCCTAAAAAAATGTTTATTCTGTGTCTAGCCAAAGTAAAAAGTTAAAAACGAAAAAAAGGCCAAATTATGCAAAGATGCCTTTCAAAGATTCAATCTCTTTGGGAGAATATGATCAAATTTGATTGATGATCATCACTTAAGTCTTTGTTTAAGAAGCAAAATTCTTAAATTTAAACTTCGCTTGTATTATCTCAGCATACAACCATCATTACGGTCAAAATATTATCAAAAAATTAAGAAGTCCACAATAAAACAAGCATTTTTTTCTCTAAAATAATTTTTCCTTCAAGACAAAAACAATGAATAAAAGTATCGAATTGAGTCTAAAAGAAACGTTACCATGGACTGATGGACAAATATTAATAGGGCAGAAATCAATTTGGGTCAAAGCTTGAATAAAGCTCATTAATTGTTTAAGGTTTATTGCCAAAAAAAAAATTTGTCTTTAATTTTGATCAACACGAGTGTTTGAGGTGACATTTGTATATTTTTCTTTGGAAAGACAAAATCGGTATGAATATTTCGATGAATACAGAAATATTCCTACATAAACCCAAGAGTGTCTTTGTTAGACATTCACTATCCTTGACAATTGACATATCCACTTTGGAAAAATGTTCAAGTCCAAATTATTACTATTTTACTATTGGTTTAGTCGTCTTCCTTTCTTCAATTAGTCTATACTATTTTACGGAAAATATATATGGCTTTCATTATTCTGGTATTAAGCTAATTTATGACGATTTTTTCTTTTTATGAAGCAGCACTTTGTAAGGATATACTAAGAAGAACCAAACTTAAGAACAGAAAGGAAAAAAAAAAAGTTAAGTATTCACAAAAGTACCATACAACATTTATTATGCTTGTGCTAATTACTACCAGCTTATAGCTCAAGTGTTATTGTTCACCATTTGTAAAAGTATTGATCAGGATTCGAACTCTGTATCTTTTAATTTCTTTGAAATTTATTCATTTTATTAAAAAAAGTTATGTTTGTCGTAATTCATAAAAGTAAACACAAACACCAATAAAATAGTAAAAAAATATGTATATAATCTTTTTAATCGTGCATTTTTGCATCAACTTAAAAGCAGTACCTTTAGGCCGATCATTGGACATTGATCAGTTCATAATTTGACAAAAATCAAGGTATGACAAATATAAGAAAATATAATATGAGTCGATGACCACCTCCAAAGACATTCATCTTCATTAAATTTTGATCTAGTCCTATATATGGTTGGAGCTGGCATTTTACGTGTGTGTGTATAAATATATATAGTTCCATATGATTGGATTAGAATCAGAGACACATCTAATTAAACGCGTAATTTGCATGTCGTAGAATTAAGCAACTTCATTTGCAAATTAATAACATTTTTTTGGGAGTTTTCTTCTTGAAGTGATTAAGATATTGAAACTTTCAAAACAACTCCAGTTTTTATTCAATATGAACTTTGTCATGATAACGAATAGTTCAAGATTATGGTTTTATGCTCATTTTCCTAATTAAGTTATGTGTCGTGTATTTAATTATTGATTTGGAAACTGAAAAGTATATGCCGTTCCTTCAATTCAGTGACAATACATTTCTTTTGTCTATATAAAAAAATGATGATATTTTGCAACTTGAACCTTTCCTCGGAATTTATTTATTACTTTATTGGTACTTTTTCATGTGAAATTAACCATAAAAAATGCACTAATCTTGTAACATGGAGGGGCCGTATTTATCTTAAGAAAATTTGCTTAGTACCTTTTTTTTTGGTACAGTGGGATAGTAGGGGAAAAACACACACACTCATATGAAATCGAACTTAGGTCAATCGTCCTGCCTTACCACTGAAGCACAATATTGACCTTATGTAGTTCAAGTCATGCAAGCCGACTGTATTAGTGTCTTTTTTTTTTCTCATTTCAAATAATATACGAAATAGAAGAATGATAATTTACGAAGTATCTAATGTAGCAAACCATCGCACTTAAAAGTGGCACTTCAGTATGTCAACACGCTGTTAATTATCTCTAAATTCCCCCTACATAGGTTATTATTGAGAATATTGAGAATCATTACTTACCTAATGCAATTAGTCATCTTACCTTACAAGTTAGAGTACGAATTGGAATTCTAAGGAAACTAGTAAATCTATTGCTTGGAGGTTAAGTCTTACTCTTGTATAAATATTTGTTTGTACGATTGGCTGATTAATGAAAAACCATGATTATGGTTCATAAACAATTTTACATGGTATCAGGCCAAGAGATCTAGGTCTAGAGCCCAAACATATCCTACAAACACAAACCAATTTTTTTTTTTTTTTCATCATGATCAAGGCGACAATAATATGAAGAAGGTCGATCCCACTTCTCCGTATTTTCTCGGATCTCAAGACAATCCGGGAAACATAATCACTCACGTACAATTGCGTGGGGATAATTTCGAGGAATGACAACGGGCTATTAGACCGGCACTTCGAGCTCGTAGAAAGCTTGGTTTTGTTGATTTTAACGATCAAGAAACCAATCAAGGAACAAATTAGATGATTGGCTTACCGTCCATTCGATGGTGGTATCCTGGCTTATGCAGACAATAGAGCCGAGTCTCAAATCTTCCATCTCATACTATGAAGATGCGCAACCTCTGTGGGAGGATCTTGCGGAAAGATTCGCAGTGGTGAATGGACCACGTATTCACCAACTCAAGGCGGCCATAGTTGACTGCAAACAGACAAAAACCATGCCCGTTGTGACATATTATGGAAAACTAAAGGTACTTTGGGACGAGTTGGCGAGTTATCAACCGATCCCGGGTTGTAAGTGTGGAAAGTGCATGTGCAATATTGGCAAGGAATTGGAAGTGCAACGTGAAGATGAACGCTTACATCAATTTTTGATGGGACTTTATGATGAGTATTATGGTTCGGTAAGGTCTAACTTGCTTTCTTTGGATCCTTTACCAACCTTAAACAGGGCCTATCAAACTCTTATTCAAGAAGAACGTGTACATGGGATCTCTCGTGGTAAGGAGGTTCGCAACGATGCCCATGATACTATGACGTTCGCCGTTCGATCTGATGGAAGAGGGCGTGGACGAGTTGAGAAAGTAGATCGCTCTGGTCTTTATTGCACACACTACAACCGAGCCGGCCATGATGATGCGAGTTGTTTCATTCTTGTGGGCTACCCCGACTGGTGGGGCGATAGACCACATGGTCAGATTTCGGGTGCAGGGCGAGGTGTTGGGCGCGGTACTGGGAAAACAATAGCGTCTGGAGGAGCTGGGCGAGGTCGCGGGAATGCGGTGCGCACACTTGCAGTACGTGCGGCTTGTGGCAATACCCCGACAACAACGTCTGCTGGTTCATCTACTGATACAACGACAATTTTGTCGGGTTTAACTCAAGAATAGTGGAAATCACTTCTTGATGTTTTTGCTAATAAAAAGAACAAAGATCAGATGATTGGTAAGTCTACTCGTCATCCTTGGATAGTAGATACGGGTGCTTCAAATCATGTTACAAGGGCTTTGGATCTTTTGAGAGAAGTGCAGAATGTTCAGAATTGCCCCGTCGGACTTCCCGATGGATAGAAAACTGTAGCAACAAAAGAAGGCGTTGCAATCCTTGAAGGGGGATTAAGATTGACTAATGTTCTTTATGTCCCTAAATTAGATTGCAATTTGATTTCAGTTTCGCAATTGATTGATGAACAAAACTGTTTTGTCCAATTTACTAATAATTTATGTGTAATTCAGGACCAAACTTGAGGAATCCGATTGGAGCGGGCCGAACGACGGATGGACTCTACTATTTTCGTGGTGTACCTCTGATGATCGCAATGAAGGTGGATATCAAGTCGTCGTTTTAATTGTGGCACAACAGATTGGGTCATCCTTCAGAGAAAGTATTGAAATTGCTACCCCAAGTTAGTAATAGTGATATTAGTCAGATTAATAAAGCTTGTGATATTTGTCATCGTGCAAAGCAAACTCGGGATAAGTTTCCTATTAGTGAGAATAAAGCTAGTAGAATATTTGAAACAATTCATTGCGATTTATGGGGATCTTATGGTACCCCTTCCTCTTGTGGTGCTCATTATTTTTTGACAATAGTAGACGACTTTTCCCGGGCAGTTTGGATTTATTTACTATGTGATAAAAGAGAAGTATTTCAAATGTTCATGCATTTTTTTGCTATGGTGGAAAGACAATTTGAACAAAAGGTCAAGATTGTCCGTAGTGATAATGGAACTGAATTCCGCTGCATGATACCTTACTTCAATGAGAATGGCATCATTTTTCAAACTTCTTGTGTCGGAACCCCTCAACAGAATGAAAGAGTAGAAAGAAAACATAGGCATATTTTGAATGTCGCAAGGGCCTTGCGTTTTCAAGGGCACTTGCCAATTGAATTTTGGGGGGAATGTGTTCTTGGTGCAGGATATTTGATTAATCGAACTCCATCTCCCTTACTTGATAATAAAACACCTTATGAGATTTTATTTGGCAAACCACCTTTGTTTGACACTTTACGTGTATTTGGGTGTTTATGTTATGCGCACGGTCAACGTCACAAGGGTGATAAATTTGCTAGTAGGGGGCGAAAATGTGTTTTTGTTGGCTACCCCTTTGGGAAGAAAGGTTGGAAACTTTATGATATCGAGACTCAAACTCACTTCGTTAGCCGTGATGTTGTTTTCTTTGAAAATGAATTTCCTTTTTCACAAGGAAAACCGATGGTTATAGAAGCCCAAAGGTATACAAATATTTTAGGGGGTGATGATGATGATTTATATCTTGATGTTGAAGACTCTCATGGCTCGATTGTGGGGCCAAGGATTGAGAGAGCCACTGATGAGTTGAGTGGCAATCAATCACGCTCACATGTGCGCGCCGAGACAGAGGCAACTGTGGGTGAAGCGATTACTGCTTTGTGGCGAGGACATCATCGTCAGTGGGGATGATGCGGTCCTGGTGGCGAAAGTGGGGTTAGGCATACGATAGAAGCCAATGATATCGGGAGTTCGAGTGACCTTGGTAGAGGAAAGAGACCAAAAATCCCTTCGGTCAAGCTCCGTGATTATGTTACACATACAATCCGAAAATTGAGTCCATCTACGAGTTTTTTGTGACATCATCTTCCGGGTAAGTTCTTTATCCTATTGCACATAATGTAAATTGTGATAAATTTTCATACGACATAGAAATTTCCTTGCGGCTATTACAACTGGATATGAGCCAAAATCCTTCAAGCAAAGCTATGGAGGATGAAGGTTGGAAAAAAGCAATGCGGAAAGAAATTCGTGCATTGGAAGATAATGGAACGTGGGTCATGGAGACTCTCTCTCCAGGGTAAGAAAGCTCTTGGAAGTAGGTGGGTCTACAAAATAAAATACAACTCAAATGGTAGCATTGAAAGATTGAAAGCTCGTTTTGGTCGTGTTCGGACATCATCAAGTTGAAGGGATTGATTATACGAAACATTTGCTCCAGCTTGCTAAAATGGTCTTTGTAAGGGCATTTCTTGCAAGAGTCGCATGTGAAAAATTGGGAACTCCATCAAATGGATGTTCACAATGCTTTTCTTCATGGTGATTTGGATGAAGAAGTGTTTATGAAGGTACCTCCAGGTTTTAATGTGACTAATCCTAGAATGGTTTGCGTGCTTAAAAAGTCCTTGTATGGTTTAAAACAGGCTCCTCGATGTTGGTTTGCCAAATTGGCGCAGCTTTGAAGAATTATGGCTTTATGCGGTCTTACGCAGATTATTCTCTTTTACTTTGCAAAGGGCAAGGTACACTTAAATGTGCTTGTGTATGTTGACGATTTGATTATTTCAGAAATGACTCTACCTCCATACAAGACTTTAAGGCATATTTAAGTGTGTGTTTTCATATGAAGGATCTTGGTGTTTTAAAATATTTTTTGGGGATTGAGGTAGCTAGACACCGGGATGGTATATTTCTTTGCCAGCGCAAGTATGCTCTTGATATTATCACCGAAACAGGTTTATTGGGGTGTAAACCGACGAGTTTTCCTATGCCTCAAAATCATCATTTAGTCTTAGCTACCGGGCCATTACTTTCGGACCCTGAATCCTACAGGCGCCTCATTGGACGTTTGATTTATTTGTCGGTGACTCGACCAGATTTGTGTTACTCTGTGCATATTCTATCTCGTTTATGCGGTGTCTCGACAAGAACATTGGGAAGCAGATTCGTGTGGTTCGTTATTTGAAAGGAGTCCAGGACAAAGGGATTCTCTTACGATCCGATAGTGAATGTATCATGTCTAGTTGGTGTGATTGATGGGCTAGTTGTCCTCTTACAAGACGATCTTTGACAGGATGGTTGGTTTTTCTTGGCAACTCACCTATATCTTGAAGACGAAGAAGCAACACACGGTTGCTCGATCTTGGCGTGAGGCCGAATACAGTGTATGGGTCGCCGCTTAACTTGTGAATTAAAATGGTTGAAGGCTTTATTCTGAGTTTAGGTGTTAATCACACTCGCGCGATGAATTTGTTCTCATGCGGCGTCGATACCGCTCTTTATATAGCACAAAATCCAGTTTTCCATGAGCGTACGAAACATATTGAGATTGACTGTCATTTTGTTCGAGATGCTATTACTGAAGGGTTGATTAGTCCATCCTATGTTCCTACTGCTGAACAACTTGCAGACATTTTTACGAAGGCGCTGGGCAAACATCAGTTTGATTATCTTCTCGGCAAGTTGGGCATTTGTGATTTGCATGCTCCAACTTGAGGAGGGGTATTGAGAATATTGAGAATCATTACTTACCTAATGCAATTAGTCATCTTACCTTACAAGTTAGAGTACGAATTGGAATTCTAAGGAAACTAGTAAATCTATTGCTTGGAGGTTAAGTCTTACTCTTGTATAAATATTTGTTTGTACGATTGGCTGATTAATGAAAAACCATGATTATGGTTCATAAACAATTTTACAGTTATACAATACAAGGCAAACATTAAGAAAAATATATCGAATATCTTACAATGAATCTCACTAGTGATGCCAATTATGGTACAAATGTAACGCAACTATTTCTGGTCCTCCTAAAAACATGCACTAGCTAGCTAAACACAACCATAATCATTTTGTTGAAAGAGCAGAAACAATGATGCCTCAGAAGTAATATGTTCTTATTTCTAGTCTGTCTCTTTGCTTCTTTGAAGTTGTTTCCGGATCGAAGTGTACATCATTTGGCCTTTGTCACTCTAGAACATAAGCAATTGGTGCAAAAACAACAGATTTTACTAATTTAACCAACAACTGAACTAGCCTGATGAAACAATATGGTTCGGACAAACTATCTCAAATCAAGATCATCTTCATCGTCAGGATCTAAGTCGCTCGAGATCCTGATTCTCTTTACTTCCCTCTGGCCTGTTCTTCCCTTCTTTGGCTTTCCCTGAAGACACAACTTCAATTGTACTACGTACTTGGATGGGAAATAAAAATAGCAAACACCACCATAGAGATAATGACTGGAACTGACTATTCAATATTTGTTAGTATGATAACTCTTATTTAGTGCCTTTTCTTTCTTAGAATAGTTAAACAGTTGAAAGTATACTTACGGTGCAGCAGTTGCTGAGCCTCCGCCCTTCGGCCTACCTTGAACCATGTCTGATTTTCCATCTATGAAAAGGCATGCAGACAAGATAAATAATGGAACTAAACATAGAATCAGATTTTAAAAATTAAAAAAACAATTAGACACATGAAAAGAAATGGCAGTTTAAAAAACTAACCTTCTTTGCCAACTCTAAGCTCCTCTGCCTAAAAATAAACATTTGCAATATAAGCAAAATATTGGACCTAATCATTGATGTCAATCACAAGCAACATGTTTTTGATATTTACTTTTCTCTCTTTCTCTCCTTTTTTTTTTTTCGGTTTTCAAGTTTCTCAAATTTTAATGATTCATTAGTAGTAAGTGCCTATATCTAAAAAGCAAATAAATAGAAGCTAAACAGCAATAAACCCTCATAAGTGGAATAATAACTGAGAATTAACCCCCATAACTGTGGAACATGAACTTGAGATATAATTTAGGGCCTCAATGCTAGTTCCTCACACCACCAGATGCAAGCCTTCAGGCAAGTCATTGAATAGGTATTATTTACAAATAATAAAAATTTCTGCCATATTCTAAAAGCAAGAAAGGTAAAGCACAAGAACAGACTCCTAAAGCAAACAACAAGAGAATAGCAGCAAAAGCAAGAAGAAATTTTCAATTAATTAATTTGTTGGCAGGATATTGACAAAGGAAATCCACTTAATTCGTGATTTGCAGATTTTTTTCTCATTTTCTAAAACTGGAAACTATCCTCGTAAAGTTGTAAGAACAACTGTTATTATTCCTCTGCCAGTAAGGGGATCTAAGTACATCTTAAAAGATGGTTTAAAGTCAGATTAAGTTGTCCTACTTATTGCCTATGTAAAATCAAGATTCAGCTCTGTTTGGTCTGTAAAACCATAAAGTTTATGTCTGGCATCCTCTGAAAGTCAGGTGCAATCATATAAGCAAAAGGACTATCAGTACATTCTATGCTCTATGGCCTATACTCACATTATCATGGAAATCACTCTGCTATAAAGTAATTATCGATCACAGAATTACTGTACCATCTGTAATTGCTCATACCGCTGGTGAGGTGGCCGAGGACAATGAGAACACTCTATCTTCAAGCTGAAACTTTCTGGATCTCTTTATGCTAGAACACAATGCAAAGAAGTACTGTAAGTTGCTAAATTTTTAACTTTATCCACAATATATCATAATTTTTTAACTACGTTAATATGCAACTTCCATTAAATCCTTACAATTAAAAGGAATTTTTTTTTAACTACATCACTCAATTCTTGAAACTCACACCTATAATATTTTATAATCTACTGTTTACTAAGTCTTCAAATATTCCAACTTAAATTTTCTCTCAGCATATTCTCCCATGAAACGACAATCCACTCAGAGGGTGAACCATAAGACAAACCAATTCCTTATAGAACTAGAGGAAAACAACTTCAATGCAGATATTTAGTTAAGGAATACCAACAGAGCTAATTTGATTATACTTCTGACAAATAGACCTTCCAGAAGTTTGAGTGTCCAATAAAATTTGTGTCCAGAATATGAGTAGTCATGTTGATGTGGAAATCTCTTTGATTCAAATGGGAAAGTTTTAAACAAAACATATGCATACTATGATGCCATATTCTAGTCTTAGGCCATTAAGCATGAGTTTTTATAAAGATATCACATTAGAAAAACACTACAAAGTTAATGGCGTCGCAAAAAGATAAGTGAAGCTGCTTACTTAGTTGTATTTTTCGATGAAGAAAGAAATCCATCAAAGCCCTTCATTGCATTACCAAAAGTATTTGTTTCTTGTAGGTAGCTCGTCTCCAGTTCATATACCTGTGATAGATTAATGACTTGAAAGACAATGAAAGAAACAGAGAAATCCCACATATAAAACAATACCCTACAAAAATTCAATCAAAAGCACCAATTGCAGTTCAATAAACAGCATCTACATACATAAGAGGGCAAATTCAATAACATAATCACCTTCTTTAGAACATTTCAATTACTAAAAGTGTTCATCTCAAATTAGAGTACAAATCCCAGTATAAACCAATTCCAAATCTTATATAATACGAACTAAACACAGTAACACATAATTGGAGAAATTACCTGTTTTTCGACACTCCTGAGCTCGTTTTGAAGCTTCTCTCTCTTGTTCAGTAGAGAAGAAAGCATCGCTTTGGGATTATTAGAACTTCTGAGCCCTAAATAGTATTTTATGCATCAAAGTGAATGAATAAAAGGAAATCGTGAAAAGATTTAAAAAGAGAAAAACAGTAAAATAAGCACTCAATAATTTTTTAGGGTTTAACTTCTGAACCTATAGGAACCGAAGTCTGTTAAAGTTTATTTTACCTTGTAACTCCATGTTCGCGCCAACTGCTCTGTTTTCAGTTACCAAATTGGGAGCAACGGTATTTTGAATGGAGTGGCCGTTAACGCTTTATCTGTTTTTTGAGGAAATTGGGGAAAATATGGATATGGGTTTTACTAAAGAAGATGATAACTATGAATGGATAAGGGTAATTGGTGAGGAGGTGTGCACACGGGGTACTTTAGATTGGACTCAAAAATAAACCTCAATTATTCGAACACGAATTAAAAAAATTATTAGAATTCAATTTATTAACCATAGTATATTTGTGTTCTTTTTAGCGAAACCATAGTATTATTGTTTGAACATTATCTTATTTGTTTTTAGTCTCATTGAATTTAATACCCTGACATCAAGAACTTGCACTTGATTCGACTAAAATTAGTTTAACTTAATTTATATAATAATCAAATTGAATACAAAAACAATTTTAATCTCATTAAATTACAAACCAAAAGAATGCCAGGAAAAAACTCCTCAAAGAAACTTTTTGTGTAAACAACTTAAATTTAGCTGATGCTCCTTTTAAAGGGAGATCACTCCAAGGTTTCTGAATTAGTCCAAGTTTTTTCTCCCCAAGCGGAAAGTATTCTTCTCCCAAAGCTGGAAGTCTTCTACTGGGAACATGCCTCCACACACGCAAACGTTAGACAGGCCCCGAGGGTTGCCCAGGGAGGCCCCTCCAACGCTCAAGTCAATACGGTGAACGAGAGAAAATATAAAACAGTAAACAAATACTGAATAATTATGAAATTAGGAATTAGTACTTACAAAAAAAGAAGATGGACCTTTATATACTTGGGTGGCGGGCCTATAGGCCACGTAGGAGATAATGACTCATGGGCCCAAATCCGGACCCTGTGGGCCGGGTTATTCCATCTATAGCCCCTTAATTGCTGGATAATTAATAAGATTAATTCAATATATAAACCGAATTATATATTAATAAGAAAATCACATTTTTACCTCCAACATAAGCCCTCCAGCTTCAGTGTTGCGGAAATATGGGAGCTAAATTGATAATGTGTTTGGCTTGTCTTGTTCATTATCTTGTCTTGTCTTGAGATTCATTGGTCATTCTTACATAAGGACAAACTTGGGAATGGAGCTTTGACCATGTCTTTCAAATGTAATATTTTTCTCTGTACTCTTTAATTTTGAATTCCTTTGCTTGGTAGAACACTTACTGAAATTTTCTTGAGAATTGAGGAGAATGTCCATGGGGTATTGAAGAGAGGAATGGAGTGCACCAAGTAGTAAGGAGAGGGATAAGAGTCCGAGAGCCAGGGGAGGGTGCTCAGGAGCGCCTCCCCGACGTGGGGAAGAGCGCCCTCCAGTGCGAGGGAGTACGCGCTCCCAGGGACTGGCCCAAGCCCCCCGGTCCATCCTTCCTTGCGTATTTAACAGTTTTCTCTGGAGTTTTCTCACATTTCGGCCGAATTTTAGATTCCGGCTTTTCTTCACCTTCGCTCGTTCGAAGCGGGGCATCACCGACCATTTGGTTTCTAGTTTCGTTATTCTATTCTCACCTTCTCGTCAGAGACTCCACAATCTAAGATATCTATCACCTTACGGGAGGCCTTCCCATTATGTCGCAAAGAACTTCCTAGGAAATGCCGAACCACCCTGTCAAAATAGGTGGAGGACTCCTCAACAACTCTACGCGATAATCCGTGGAAGCCTTATAAGCCTCCACCGAGCAGGACCTCTCCTTGGCTAACAACTGGGCACTGAAAGAAGACTAAAGAAACACATCGCCCGTCTTCGTCTCATGCTCAAGCTAAGCCTTCGCCCAATCATACTTCCAAGATAAGTCGGACATCCGGCCCTCATACCGACGAGCGCCCTCCTTAGGTCTTCACCTCACTATGAAGATGGCGGTTCTCCGCCTCCACCACCTCGCCTCGATAGCTTGATGTCGTCGCAAAGGTTCATAATTTACACCAAATTTTGCATAAGTCCTACCGATGATAGGAAACAAGAATGAAGTGTGAATCATAGAGTAAACCACGAAGCTTACCCTGGCAATATCTCCACAAAGATATGTCTCCATGTTCTTGAAAGACAATGACCCCAGCGGGATTGATCATCACCGACAATGCTCCCTTCGTCGGCCGAATACCCTATGCACGAATCAGAAAAAGTCCAAATGGGATGAATCCTCGTGTTGGTTCGGCCTTTAGAAAAGAAAACTCGCGGGCCAACGGTCCCAAAAGTAACCTCGCCAGGGCTCGTCCTTGGCCTTTCCCCAGAAGAGCTAGTATGTGGACGGGTAGCGTGAGTGCAGAATTAACACGGTCCCAGGCGAGAACCCGAACGCTGGTCGCCTTCTCGCGCCTGGGCGGCGCGATCCGTGCTCATCATCTCCTCGGCGGGGTGCTCGAGCTCTCGCCAACAAAGCAAACACTCATTTTGCCTTCTCATTCTCCTTCTTCATGAAGGCCACAACTCAGCGATGATGTAACTCTCTTTTCCTGAGGAGCAAATTAGATATAATATCAAAACAGAAACAGATTAAGTATAGAAGCCAAAAGTAGGGAGCAATACAAGGAAAAAACCTATTGAGTACCCAAAAATCTCTAACATCTAAGAAACTCTCAAACAATCCCTTTCAATCTATAGACCTCCAATATCTCTTTGCATGAAGCAACAATACCATGTGTCGACTTGGCCTCTGAAACCCTCTCATGGGGAATCTCCCAATCATTATCCCTCACAAAGAAGAAATCCTCCTTCCACAACTTGCCAGGAGAAGGAAGCCCCGTGAGGAACTTGTACTGGGAGCGAGAATGGAGTCCATTTACTGTGATGGGCATATCCAACTTCCACATGGCATACTCATATCCCCGTATGCACGCGATAAGCCTGGGGACCGGTATGTCCAACACATGCCCTACCGATCTAAGGATCCCTACAAGAAAATTATCCAGAGGAAAGGTGAAGCCAACAAAGAAGCTATATAGATACACCATGATAAAGCCCTCGGGCGGATGAGTGAGTCTGTTCTCCAACCGAAGATCCAACATGCGAAACTCCGAAGAGAGCCATAACCGCTCCCTCAATCTGCGAAGACACTAGGAGGATACTTTGCTAACTAACTCTCCGGGACAATCGCCGACACTCGGGCGCAGGCCTGGTGGCTTGATACTGGGTTGATGACCTCTTCGACTATCCCCCCGGACTCCTCCTCGGGAGCCAGGCCTGCAGATCTTCTGAAGGAGCCGATGGTACGAGCGGCCATGATGGAGATGGGATTGGCAGTGCCGATGTTGTAGAGGAGGACGGAGCCCCCATGCCTGATTAGTGATAGTTTTTTTTGCCTAGACGGCCATGGCCTTTAGCCCACCCGTTTAGGGCTCGTTTTCTGCACTTGGATATTTTTCTTGTTATTCTTCTGAGATGTTTGTTTGCACCAAAGGGGTCGGATGATGTTTCATTGCTTTGCTATTATGCTTATATTCATGTTTTTCCTTATGCATACTTGCATGATTACACTTTAATCGTAGTATTAGCATATGATTTCTTGTCCGTGGGGACTTGCTCGCATTTTGTGTGGAGATGGATTCTTCTCTTTGGGAGGAAGCCTTAATTCTTCTGGAGTAACCGAATATGTTTATATGGAGGTCATGGGGTACCCTTCCGCGGCCCGGAGAGGACGCCCTTCCACGGCCCAGAGATGGCGCCCTCCCGTAGCCCGAGGGGACGCTCTTTAGGAGCTTAGGGGGAGCCTTTTCCGAAGCCCTTGTTTATATCATCCCTTTCACTATGTATTAATTTATGTGGTGTATGTTTGTGAGGAAGGAAAAATTTACGAGGGCACCCCCATGAGGGAGCCCCTCCCCTATAAGAGCGCCGAATGAGGTTTAATTTATGAGTATCCCTACATGAGGGAGCCCCTTCCCTCCGGGAGCCGGGAGGAGGTTTAATTTATGAGGACCCCCCCATGAAGGAGCCCTTCCCGGGGAATGCCAAAGAGGGTTTATTTATGAGAACTCTCCGTGAGGGACCCCTCCTCTTCGGGGAGCACCAAAGGAGGTTTAATTTACTAGGATCCTCATGATGGAGCCCTCCGGGAACGCCGAAGGGGGTTTATTTACGAAGACCCTCCCCGTGAGAGAGCCCTTCCCCTCTGGGGGTGCCGGAGGAGGTTTAATTTATGAGGACACCCCCGTGAGGGAGTCCTCCCCTCCGAGAATGCCAAAGGGGGTTTATTTACGAGGACCTCCCCCATGAGAGAGCCTTTCCCTTCTAGGAGCGCCGGAAGAGTTTTAATTTACGAGGAATCCCCCTTCCCCATCTGTGAGGGAGCCTCTCCCTCCGGGAATGCCGATCGGGGTTTATTTTTGAGGACCCTCACTCCTCCGTGAGGGAGCCCTTCCCATCTGGGAGCGTCAGAAAAGGATTAATTTATGAAGATCCTCCATGAGGGAGCCCCTTCCTTCCAGGAATGTCAAAAGGGGTTTATTTACATGGATCCCCCCAAGGGAGCCCTTCTCCTCCGAGAGCGCTAGAGGAGGTTTAATTGACGAGGACCCCCATGAGGGAGCCCTCTCATTCGAGAATGACGAATGAGATCGTTTAGGAGAACGCCTGGATGGTCATTGACTGCGGCACGAAATCAATCATAGCGGAAAAGTGACAGTAATTTATTCATTATTTATAAAGCAACAAAGTTTTACACCTCGTGGGCAAAAATAAGCTGAAAAGAGAGAAACAATAATGTTTAACGCCCCTGAGACAGAAATAAACAAAAGCAGATAAAAAATGAGAACCGCTGGAGAGTGGAGGAGAACTGGTATTTGCGGGAGCTAGCGTGATCTGTGTCTCCAAGGATAGTGTGGCGCTCTCATAGTTTGGTCGGGGAAATTTACTTCATCTTCAATGTGGCCATGTACCATTCCCGAGTAGTCTTGACATCCCCAATGGTCTTGCTCATTCCCTATTCCAAGTGAAAGTTCAGCTTGAGGTGTATTGTGGAGGGAATGGTTCATGCTTGGTCTAGGACAAGTCGCCCCAAGTTCGTGTTGCAGGGGCAAGGAGCACCCACGATGATGAGCTGGACCATCCTGGCAACGTTGTATGGGACGCCCCCAAGTATCTTCGCTTTGGTCAAGTTTCTTGTATAAATCCCGTCAATCCATGTGCTCTTGCAGATGACCCTTCTGAATTAGCTTTTCAATTTCTTTCCATACATGAATACATGTTTCGGTGGTATGACCCCTGCTGTGGTGGAAATGACAGTGGAGGTTGGAATGACATAGTGAGGGATTATCTATCACCTTTCGATCAGGTTTTACGATTTCTTGTCTTTGGGCGGCATTTAACACTTCAGTCAATGGTGCATTCAGGGGGGTTGGTGTTTTTTCATAATTCTCTATTTCGTTGCTTCAAAGTGGATGCTTGCCATTCTCTTGGATCTTCCGTTTATTCTGTCGTGCCGGAACTCAATGGCCCTATCCGCCCAAATGGGTGCTCTCCGCACAACTTCATGAGTCTTTCTCGAATGGTGAGAAGTTCTTCTACTAGTGGTTCCACGAAATGCCCTTGGGGAATGACACGCCACTGGTTCCTGGTTAAAGTATCACTTTGATATCGGTAAATTCATTCATGGCTTCCACGAGCTGTTCCATAAAGTCGCTCATAGGTTCTCCCACCTTGAGTCAAATCGGATGTGCGATGGTCTCATGGTCCGCCTTGGCGATGGAGAATTGTTGCACAAAAGCCTCAAAGCAAATTTTTGAATCATGGTGATGGAGCCCATCGGGAGATGATTGAACTAAGTCGGGCTTGCTTAGTTAAGGTGGTTTGGAAAGCCTTACGAAGCAGAGTCCATCATGTCATAGATGTCCGCTTTGGCATAGAATTTGTCTAAGTGCTCTTGGGGATCTGATTCTGTCATACCCAGGAGATTGGAGGTCTTGATTCCGAAGGAGATGGCTCGGTTGGATTCGGGATTAGGGGCTAACAGACTTCTTTTTGTTTGGGAGGTAGCCCACGAATTGGTCCGGCTAGGTTGTCGGCCCAGGACTCTTGCCTAGCGATGGCTCCAATCAATTGATATGCAATTAAACAATTAAGAAAATAGATATAAACTTGGCCAAGATTCGATAACTCTCGTATTCTCGATTATGTCTAGATAGATCTAATTTACCCAATTAATTATCAAAGTCGATAATATATTATTGATTCATATCTAACCTCCTAATTCAATTTAGTTGGGGGATAATATCACATTTCAATCTCAACTATTCCCTCAAGATAATCAAATATTAATCACATAATTAATTATAAAATAAAGCAATTGAATCGGGCAAATCATAATCAATTAATCAATATTCATGCTTGTTCGTTTGAATCAATTCATGAATCCTAGAACAAAGAGTTTACTTCATGCTTTGAGATGAAATCATAATTTCGAAAAATTTAAGGTCCCAAAACGCTCGTTTTAGCATATGTCGAGAGAAAGTGTTAAACCGATGTTACAACACTTTGTAAAACATGCATCAGAAAATGAACACACGAAGTAAAATTTATCTACAAGTTATAATAACTTGTAGAAGTGTCAATTATGACGAAATCACTAGTTGAGAGTATGTGGATTACAACTCGAACATGAATGAATCAGCTAGTCTAGAAAAACAAACTCATATCGAGTAGATCTATTCTAAGTAAACTTGTTCGTCTAAAATACTATGAGAAACACTCTCAAAGAAAACTGTATGGATGAAAACAACACAACAAGACTCGAATCTGGACAAAGTGTTATTCTAAATATTGCAAACACTTCGAACAACACTTTCTACTGTGAATCTCTTTTGTACTCAATGTCTTATTGTTTTTCTCTCGACTGAATCTCTCGTATATGCTCTCTCAAAAATTTGTGCTTCTTGGTGTAGAAACTGAACATCCGATCCTTGTTTATATAAGTTGGATTTCTTGAGTCCCGAGTGTCCTACAAGAAATATGCAAGAAAAAAAAAACCAAGCACAATTATAGAAGGAGTAGGATTCTATAAATTAGGAAAGAAGATAACATCTATAAAGAGTCCTAACATACAATGATTTTCGAACTCTAGCAAATCTAGAATAAAGAAGAATCCAAAACTTACCAAATACTCAATATTCCAATTTAGATATATACAAAATAAATCTTTCCATATTAATTCAAACTCTAAAATTTAGGAACAAGTCTAGAAAGGCAAAATATAAATGCTATCTCTTAAAAAACAAAAATATGTAGGAAATAAAATTACTGACAATCTCCCAGCTTTTGCCTTTGTAGACAAAATCAATAAAGTTCATCCAAGTGTATAAAAACACAACCAACTCCCCATAAGTTAAAAATCCCCTATTTCAAGTGTTAGTAAGAATGGGACAATAAATGTTATAACATTTCTTGCAACATCTGCAAGTTAGCGTAAAATAATACATTATAACCATTTGTAAGTCCGGAGATGATTACCAACCTAACTAAGATCAAAACCAACCAAAAAACATTAGAGTCGTAAATCATCGGTTTGAACAAGCACAAACTAACATCTAAGGAAAAGTCGAAAATTGAGAAATTATCCAAATAACAAATATCAACAATCGTAAAGCACTAAAGCTCCATAGTGTTAATATCATCATCAACTAGCTCTCCTCAAGAGCTTGGTCTCTTTCATGAGCACCATGTGTACTAGTACTAGGATCTCCAACTAGAGTAACATTTGCAGTTGACTCACTCCCCCTTCATGTGTGCTCGGCTCCAAAATAATATCATCATTAGCTTGCTTAGTTTCAACTAGAGGCACACGGCACATTTGCATTCCCTTATCCCTCTTTTTGTCCGAAAGCTTGAGAGAAGTCCTTGAAATTGCTCTTTGTAGGCCACAAAATAACCCAACCGCTTCCGAGCAATTAATATGGTGGTTTGAGTAGAGAGATAGGCCGAGTGAACCGAATTTGTTGCTCAACAAAAGAGATTTGGCCCCGCACAAATCAAGAGAAAGATGGATGATCCGTAGAAGAAGTGTTAGCTGCGATGTCAATAGAAATGTTTGAAACATGGGGCGTAACATCCGGAAGAACATCCGCCGAACATCTTCCTCACCGCTACTTCATCATCGTGGAAAATGCAAATGTAGATCAACTTTCCTTTTCCTTTTATCCACAAGCTTATGAGACACATAAATCATTTAAGGAGTGAAGAGAATGATTCATTGGCGATTTTTCAAGCCTTAAGAGCACAAGATCGTATATAGTACTAGGAAATTGAAAAGCACCAATCAGAGAGGAGGGCTCAACATGTCTCATTACTTGATCAAAAACCGGTTGGCCAAAATTCGGAGGTAACCCTTTGCCAATCATATATATGACTCCAACCTATTCTCTTGTGACACTCGAACTATGTGAAAAGGGGATCCAACTGGACACAACAATCTTATACAACATCCCATAAAAAGAAGTTAAAGCAGATGAGAAAAGTTTCTTAGGGTGTGCGGGCCCTTTGATTCATCCTATTTCTAGTCAATACCCTAATAACCAAATTGTAATCTCGTAACCAACTACCTTCTTCACAATCCGAGTCCCAAAGAAATCATTAATCACCATTGGATCGAACTCATAAATCCTATTTCTAACAAAAACATTTCCAAATTTAGCAGATTGTCTCAACCCCACATCATAAGTCAAATTCGCATAAAATTCATGAACCACTTCTTCAATAAAAGGCATGGCAAAAGATCAATAGTGCTCACAAGTTTCTTTTAATGAAAAACTTATTCAAATTGTACCATTCAAAAGAAGTGTGATCACAAACCTTTTCTTCAATGAAATTACGCCCCATTAACACTTGATAGCGGTCTGCAGCATCAACAGTGTAGAAAAATTCAGAATGAAGGTCGAAAAGATCATACTCATAATCAAATGTTGCTCCTGGTGACGCAACATTTTCACAAACATTTTTGGGGACATCTAGATCACCATCGATTTCTCTACCTAAATAGGCTCTTCTACAGTAGGTTTCTTAGGAGTGGATGTTCCAGCAGTCTTAACCACATTCATCATAATATCGAAAAGGACCTTTGCCAAGGGAACATCATCACCAAATGAAGATGTTTCTTTTTCTGCGGCAACATCAATATTGCCCTATTCCTTAGAAATTGCAGTTTCATTCTCTTGAGAGAGAATCACATTACCATGTTGTTGCTTACGTCGATGAGCCACCACAAATTGGGATCCATCATCCCCTTGTAATCACTTGTAACTTGTACGGTTGGAGTAGGTTTAGTCACATCGACTCCCCCTGCATGTGTGCCTTCTCCCAAGTCAGACCTGTTCTTCTTTGTAACCTCGTCTGTAGGAGAGTCTTCTTCAAATACACTAGAAGAGTAAACTCGTTGGCATCTCGAATAGCGGGGAATGGGGGCTCTGGCCGGATGACCAACTGGACCAAATATATCATGTAAGAAGGTTAAATCGGGAGAATTATTAACGTCAATAGCGCTACCTTCTTCCCCTGGGATGATAACATGAACTGGAGAGGGTGGTTTTTCGAAAGGCACCATATTGGTTGATTTTGGGGCAACTCAGAATTCCCATGTTATGGGTCAGATATTGGTAGAGGTGTTTCAAGAGGTGAAGAAATTTCAAGATTGACGGATTCCTCGACATTTTGATCTGAATGATGAATTTTTGGAGAACTTTCCTCAGTGGCAGCCATGGAAGATATTTCCAGTGGAGTTTCAGATACCTATGGAGAGGTGATCTTCTCAGGCGATGGTATCTTCTTCTCAGGAGATGGAATGGGAGTGTTCGACTTTGAGGAGGAAGACGATAAAGACTTGTTAGGGCTCCCAAAAAACTTATGTAAACCTAAAACTAAATGATCCATGGAAGCAAGAGAGGGAGGATAAAGATCTGTAGCGGAGTTCATTAGTGTGTGTGAGATATATACTTATATATATATATATATATAGAGAGAGAGAGAGAGAGAGAGAGAAATAGTAGAGAAAAATTTGAAGTAAAAAGTGCTTGGAAAGTGTGATGAATTGTGTCCAAGTAGTGAGTATAAATAGAGGTACAAGTCATCAGTGCAATACTGATCCCTATCAAATCAAAACGCAAAACCCTAGAACAAAAGAGAATATCCAAAAAATAAGGAGAAAATTGGATTTTAAAAAAATCTAGGGAAATAAATCCAAATAATTGAGGAAATAGAATCCAACAAACTTGGGACACAATTAACCAAAGATATAGATAACTATAGCAAGATTTCAACCAATCACCCAAGTTTCCATAATGCACACAACTCCACTTTTCATGAGATATCAGAAATTCGAAAATTTGGAGAGAGAAAAATAATATCATGTTCGAGATTTTCTTACCGCATGTGTACAGTGTCAAGTTTTAATATAGACTTAGAAGTGGGGTTATCGTCTCCACAAGAATTGATATCAAATTTCAAACTAAGTACTGTAATTATAATAGCTTAGCTCTATCTAGATAATTGAAAAGATATGGTTTACATTAACTAAAAAAAACCTAAAATAAAAAAAATTCGTTCAGACAGTAAATCAAACACTTAGTAGATATGAAATCTAGAGGGTTGATTCACCTAGTTTTCTCCTATGTTATCAATCCAGTTTATTAATCACATGTTATTAATCTATAAGCCCAATATTTCTACCGTTTATCACTTTTTCTATCGAATGCTAAGTGATTCTAGGTTTTAATCATGATTTCAATATCTCTAAAAAAGTCATAAATTAAACAATGATGTGCTCAATGAATGTTCTTTCATGAACATCGAAAGATTCATAAACTTCTCAATTCTATGAAACCCTAAGTTATGATATTCTATGGCCAAGCATTCGATTGCCTCTCTCGACTGTGAAATCAAACACACCAAACAATCTAAACTATTGATTAGATAATTCAGATACAATCAATCCAAATAGCACAAATAGATTTAATAACATGCGAATCAATAAACTGAAATATCAAAACATAGGTTCAAATGTTGGTTACATCAATCTCATAGAAAATAAAGTTTAGCTCATGGTGGATGTACAAAAACTCATGAAAAGTAATTATACATATCAAAGTTTCAACAAAGATAGTGGAAAAACAAATTCAGAAGATCAAGGAAAGAATCATATATGTTTCCAGAAGATAGATACCTTTGAATCTCGTCCCGAACTCTTTCTCCGTGTTTCAAGGTGTCTCTTGTTCTCGATAGAATGTCCAACCCTTTTCCCCTACGTCCCTTGTTGTATTTATATCCTAAAATCCATCAAAACCCATCAAAAATGAAATTTCCAAAACCATGGGTGACGACGCCTTGTGCAGACCGACCGATCGCGCGCCACACGCCGCGCAATGACTTTCTTTCATTATCTCTCGTTTAACCCCCCGCCGCAGGCAGGGTAGGAGCGATGCAGCGCTCCTATTGCTGCATGTTTTTTCTCTTTTTTTCCTTCTTCAAGTGCGATTTCTACCTTCCAAACACGTTTTTCATCGCCTTCGGCCACCGTAACCTGTATTGACTACCTAACGACACCTAATGAAATAAAATGGACTCAAACTACTCTAAAACACCAAAAAACAATGCAAAATCCTAGTCTACAATACTTTATTCATTGGTACAAAACCAACTTAACAAATACCCCCACACTTAGATTATTGCTTGTCCTCAAGCAAATTTACTGACTATAGAAAAATAAAAGACGCTAATCAAACAAAAATATCAACTACTAACGCAATCAAACCAACTGCAAAACTTCACAACCAAGCTCATTTGCCTCATAATTCGTTTTACTATCAATCAAGCATATATTTTAGCAATGTGATCTCATGAGTGTGGAACGTTATTATCAAATTAGATCTTTTCAGTAAGAAATTATCCTTTTATAAGTACATCTGAACTGCCAAAAATGTTGGGGTTGCAGGATACCTTCTTTATGCATATCCATATAGGAAGCCAATTTGAAGCTTGGTATCTTAACAGAGAATTTACTATTCTTGTCCCAAACGCACGCGAGGACTGATAAGGAGAGAAGTGGAGAGTATTTCAAGTCTTAAAACGAGTTATCTCAGTACACCCACAAGCACAAAGATTTTCCTTTCAAGGTATTTTCAATTTATGGTAATCAAATTCTGTTTTCAGAAATTTAAGACACAATGGAGATGACAAAGATTCAGCGAAGGTCAACGAATAGTAAACACACACCCAAGCATAGCATTACTAGATGAAAAATTATTTTTAGCCTTCAAGTAGGGGCTCATTACCAAAGCTTCCCTTAAACAAAGCTCAAAATGACATTATAACAAATTCAAACTAGAAAGGGAATATCTGATAAACTACACATGTTTGAAAATAGCTAGGCACTTCAGGTGATAAGTAACTAGCAAGATCCAAATATGTACCTACTTTGAATCGGCAACTCTAAGCGAAAATAAAACACCCACAATCACTATATGAAACTTATATGTTATGATATATTAAACAACCTTATAATAACAGAACCTTACAAAGATCTAAAGAAGGTATTGACATACATCCATATGATGGAGACTTACATTATTCAAATGTTTCCTTGCATCTTCTCCCAGAATGTTGACAGGATTTAGTGCAAGATATGATCCCAAATTGAAGGAGGTTGTTTCACTTTCAAAATGTTGTTGCCTTTTGAGGTTAGAGAGATTGTCTACTAGTCGGAGTGGGGAGTATACTATGCATCAATCACCATCAAGGGCAGGCTACAGTCTAGAGAGAAAGACAACGAGATAAGGAAACGACATGAAAAATTAAACCACGAACAAACATTTGTGCCTTTCCCTAAATGTTCAAATTAGATTTGGGCTACAATTTTCAAAACAAATTGGGAGGTTTATAAAAAAAAAATTAACTATTCCAATTTAAAGTGTCATAGATAACCCATCTTAGCACATCCCAAATGCAACAACAGGCAAACAAGAACAATTACATTTAAGAAGATTAAGAGGGTGATATTTGTCCTATGGCTTTCTCTCTCGGGGAAAAGCTTTGAGAGCATAGTCTTGGGTTTCTCCCAAGAATTGTTAGCACCATCCCCCCAAACTCACGCCTGTCCCCCACTTTGTCAATTCTCGCCGCCCACTTCCCCCCTGCAACCATACTTCCTAGCCGGAATACTCCCCACCGCCGATCAGCACCGAGACTCATCACAATAACCTCCTTTCTCCTCCTCCCCACTTGTTGGGAAATTTATTGTTTAGATTTTGATGAATGCCATGTAAAACTTAGACTAGAAAGTTGGCACCCCATTTTCCTTGTAATTTACATTGTAATAGATAGGGTTGTACTAGATGAGTCAAGTCAGCTACGCTTGGACATACAAGAAGTCAACTGAAGACTGGGATGAAGACTCCGCTGTAAAGCAGCTGAGTATAGCAAGGAAGAGAAGTCAAGAACTCGACTGAAGGAGTATCAGCTATGATACAGCTGTGTGAAGTGTCAGTCAAGTCAACTCAAGATAGCCAAGTCTCAAGTTGAAGTGACAGATGAGTCATCCAATTATTGGGAGCTGACTCGAAGTCACCTGGGGAAGTTAAGGAACTGCAGTTAAGTCAAGACAACTGAAAAGAATCCGTTGCACAGAAGTCAAGAAGGTTACTTAAATAAGTAATACTTCCATGCTGCCATGTCTTAAAGTGCTCAGTCCCAGAAGCGTGCAAAAGGAATAAACCAATGGGAAGCACTGCGCCTTGTGTCAGACTCTGAAAAGCTGAATGTTCATTTAATACGAGGAAATGTCAATATCAAGGACTGCAACAAGACAAGCCAACAAACACAAGTAACTTTTGAAATCAGCCTATCTCTTCAACGGGCAGATTTTTGAAAGCTCACTATAAAAGGCTGAGGAATCACTTTGAGAATAGGTTACGAAGACCTTGCATACCTGAGCATTCAAGCTAACCTGAAAAATATTCTCAAGTTATTCAAGCAAATCCTCAAGTCTAAATTTCGAAGGAAATCGATCCAACACCAAGCTGTGAAGGAAAGACAACCTCAACCTGTTGAAGAGGAAACTTTTGAAGAATCAAAAGGGGTCTACATTCCAAGGAGGATTGTAGAAAGGTTCAAGGTCGAAGCAGTCTCAAGTTATTGGAGGGCTTCGTGATCAAATCCAAGAAGTTTGAGCAAGTGAGCTGTAGTAGTAAGGCAGCTGCCCTGTGAAGAAGCTGAGTCGTACGAGAAGCCAGTTGTGTGACCAAGGCATCTCCAGACTGAGTCCCAAAGGATTAAGTCAGTTGTGTGATCAAGACTTGTATCTGGACTGATAACCACTCTGTACTCTGATCAATACTTAGTGGATTCCTCAAAGAGTTGGAGAAGAGAGGAGTAGAAGAATTACTCCATCTTCGAACCTCTATAAAAATTATTGTGTCATTTACATTTCAGCATTTACTTTCTGCATATTATTTTATATCTGCTGACAATTTGCTATCCAATTGATAATTAACAAAGTGCTAAAACCAAGTGTTAAAACAAACTTAAACCAAATTTAAGGGTGTTAAGTCTTCCGCTGAAAATCTCATCACAGTCGGGTTAAGTATTAGACTAAACAGCTGAGTTATTCTATCAACAGCTCAGTCGAGTCTGTTGAGTGGCTAACTCTGCTGGTTAACTAACTTAGTTGTCCATCAAGGACATAGCTATGAAATTAACTCTGAACTAATTTAAAAGGACTAAATTCGAAAAGTTGGTAAGGTTTATTCAACCCCCCCTTCTAAACCTTACTCACAACCCTTGGGACCTACAAGTGGTATCTGAGCGGTTGGTTCATTGAGCCTTCCGCACTGGTTACTGAACTAGATCTCCAATCTTTGAAAGAAGTTTTTTTTTTAAACACTTGTTCTTTCAAAAGCCATTTTTTAAAACAACAAAGTTATTATCATGGAAGCAAATTTGACACGCATTCCTATGTTCACCATTGAAGAGTTTGATGACTGGAAAAAATGTATGCAGGCTCATCTATCAGCTTTACATGATGAGATGTGGATAGTGATAGAGGATGGGCCACTGCAAATAATGAAGGTGAACACAGCTGCAAGAAGAGCTGCTGCTGCTGAAGGAGATGAGGTTGCTCCTCCTACACCAGCTATGGTTGAAAAACCAAGAGCTGAATGGACAAATAATGACAGAAAAAAATACAACCTTGACAATGTGGCCAAGGATATACTTTACAAGACTTTGGACAAAGCCATATTCCACAAAGTCAAATCTTGCAAAACAGCCAAAGAAATCTGGGATAAATTAACCTTAATTTGTGAATGATCTGAGCAAATCAAGGAAAACAAATTATCTGTTGTTGTTCAAAAATTTGAAAACTTTAAAATGCTTGCAGGTGAGACGATGGATCAGCTGGATGCTAGATTCACTGAAATTACGAATGAGCTCTCAACACTTGGGAAAGAATACACACAGAAGGAGATGTGTATGAAGATATTAAGGAGCCTCCCAACTGAGTGGGAAATGAAGACCATGGCTCTAAGGCACTCGATGGACCTATCAAAAACATCCAATCATGAACTATTCTCAGACCTCAAAGCTTATGAATTTGAGCTGAGAAGAAAAGATCAAGAGGAGATAACTGTACCCAAAATAGCCGTACTCATAGTCAAGGAAGGGAAGAGAGCTGAGACCAAAGAAATCATTGACCAGGAGGAAATTGCCTTGATGGTTAAAAGATTCAACAAGTTCTTCAACAAGAACTACAAAAGAAACAAAGGTGAATCCTCCAAAAGGTACTCAGCTCCCTTCAAGTCAAGGGAAGATAGGCCACCAAAGAGAGCTGAGTATCAAAAGGTCGAATATCAAAGAGCTGACAATCCAAGAAATGAAAGAGCTGATCAAAAAGTTGAAAACATGTGTTGGAATTGCAGACAACCAGGACACTTTGCTATTGACTGTCCATATCCTGTAGTCAATAAATACAGGAATGAAGAAGAAAGAAAAGTCTTCAGAGAAAGAAGGCAAGAAAAGAAAAGAGCAATGTTGGCCGAGATTTGTTGATCTGACTAAGACAAAAGAAGCGACAGACTCAGAGAGTAGTGAAGCCGACTACTCTGCCAAGTGACTCACGAAGAAGAAGCCTTAATATGTCTAATGGCTAAAGAACAAGATCAACCTGACCAAGAAGATGAGGTACACTCTAACTCATCTCATTCAGATTGTAGTGATAGTGATTGTGACACACACACCTCATCACCCACTGATCTGTATGATTCATTAGGCAAAATGATGAAAGACTTTGAGCACATTAAATCCTCACACTCACTATTAAATGAGGAAAACAACCACCTCAAAAGTCAAAACTCACAGCTGACTAAGGAGCTGAGTACTCTAAGTCACATAGCTGATGAGAACAAGGAGCTGAAGGCTGAGAATGTAAAACTAGTAGCAGAAATAACTGCTATAGAAAAGAGAGAAAATGATCTCAAAAATGTGATTGCTTCATTCATAAAGGCATCTAAATCATTGGATGACCTTATCATGAGCCAAAAAGAATGTGGAGACAAGACATGCATGGGATTCAATTCCTTTATGCATAGTCAAACTCCAAGAGTGATCTTGGAAAAAAGATCTTCAAGTAATGAAGCATCTCAAAAATCCAAGACACCAAATGTTGCACACACATTCATTCCAAAGCACAATCACAAACAAACTGGCCTTGGATATAAAGGGAAAGGAAAACAACCAGTTGAGTATGCTGAGAGGACAACTGAGAAGAAATCCAGCAGAGTTCATCAGCAAACTCCAAACAGGAAGTACTCTGTGAAGAAGAAACAGAGCTACCAAAATCCCCAGAAGTTCTATCAAAGGAACACAAATGATGGGAATGGTAGAAACTGTTAGATAAATGTTTTTATTATGATTTTGATGATTTTGCTCAAATGAGTTTTTAAACCAAAACAATGTCCCTATATGTTGCCTAAATACTTCCGATCAATTTAAAATGTTTTTACTATTTTTTGGAGTATTTTTTGGAGTTTATTTTCGATAAAAAATTGGACAACACATTTGTTTCAGGCTCGACCGGCCGCCCCTCAGGGCAACCCGCACTGAGTTGTGAGAAACAGAAAATGAGACGTATGTAAAAGGGGGGGCAAACCATTCGACCACTGTGTGGTCGACAAGTGAGGGCGACCTGTCGACCCCCGGGTGACGGTGACACGGGAGTGGTCTTTTTGTTTGAGACTTCTCTGTTTGAAATTTCTTCCGCTCCAACCGGTCCATGACTAAGGCACGGCCGCACCCTCCGACCGGTCCCCCTGTGTAAAAATTCACAGAATTCAATTTCAATCTTATCTCTGCGACCGGTCGAACCCCTTGTTTATCAAAGAAACTATCCCGTTGCATTTTTCGCATGACTTTTCCCTATTTTGTGGGATTGATTTCTAACAGCTATATTGATCATTTTAAATGGTTTCTTTTACAGCAAATCACTCCCCAAGGAGGATCCAATGTCTGGAAATGAAAGCCAAGTCCTCTCTTATAAATAGAGGTTTCATTCAAGCAACAATACACAACACTCAATACAAGCAAAAAGAGCAAACAAAGCAAACACTTCTATATCTTGTTATATTAGCCTAAGCACTTTCACTTGCACAAATTTGAGGTCTAGGCTTTCAATTCTTGATTACACTTGTACTCATATTGTTTCAATCTTTATTGAGTTGTAATCTTGATTTTGGTCATCATTCAACACAAGACATCCTTGTGAGTATTCTTGTGGTAAGAATACACTTGGGTGATCTAGGTGATAGGTGTTTGAAGATTGTGGTAGTCTTCAAGGGTGTTGTAAGAGGGTTGTGAAAATCCTCAAGGTGGTGAAAGAGGGTTGTGGTAATCCTCAAGGTGTTGTATTAATTTTTGGTAAATTAATAAAACCTTTTTTTCTTTTTGAAATCCATCCCGGAGATACTGGGGTGGTAGAGGATTGGGCCCTAGGTGGGTTGAACCTCTTTAAATCAACGAGTGTTGTTTATTTTCCGCATTTACATTCTTGTCATTTACTTGTTGTTTCGAAAAAGAGGGTGATTTGCGAAAAATCGGCATAATCTATTCACCCCCCCTCTAGATTATCGTAGCCACTTGGACTAACAAGTGGTATCAAAGCCAAACTCTTTGGCTAGCTCGTTCCGAGTAAAGAGGAAAGATCCATGGCTACAAATGATGCTCATCTCACCACCGGCGCCTCCACCAATAAGCCACCACTATTCAACGCCAACAACTACGCATTTTGGAAAGACCGTATGGAGTGCTTCCTACAAGGGTGCGAGTTCGACATTTGGAATGTGGTCATTGAAGGAGTTTATCAACCAACAAAGAAATCGGAGGATGGCACCTTGGCTCCTAAACCTTTCAAGGAGTTTGATGAAAACGACAAAAAGGCTTTCTCTTTAAACGGTAAGGCCTTAAATATTTTGCATTGTTCTCTTACCGCCACCGAGTACAATCGCATAAGAGGCATAAGGTCGGCACATGAGGTTTGGGAAAAATTGGAAACAATCTATGAAGGGACTAAGAAAGTCAAGCAAGCAAGAAAGACCATGCTTGTTAAAGACTTCAAAACTTTAACATGTATGATGGCGAAAGCATCCAAGATGGTGGAAAGGCTTGACAATATTGTCAATCCTCTTGTGGCCCTCGGCAAAGTCATCTCCGAAGAAGACAAGGTGACCAAGGTATTGAATGCACTTCCCACTCATGGTCCGAAAAAGTAACGGCAATCACGGAGGCACAAAATCTTGAGACACTCAAGTTTGATGAGCTTATTGAAATCTACTCATCTATGAAGTCTATCTCAAGGAGAGGAAAAATTCCAAACCATCCACAAATCAATCGGGTATGCAAATTATTCCTAAAGGTCTTGCTTCTTCTTCTAATAATGCATATTATGATAATGATGATGATGATGAGGAGACGGCCGCACTTGTTCGAAAATTTGCAAAATTTGTAAATAAAAATAAAGCAAGAAAACCAAGAGATAATGCTTGCTTTAAATGCGGAAAACCCGGTCACTTCATTGCCGATTGCCCGAAGCTCGATGAAGAGGAGCAAAAGAAAAAGAAGCCTTTCACAAAAAAGAAGGCTCTAAATGCGGAAGTCAAAACATGGAACTTATCAATGTGGAAGTCCTCGGAAAGAAACAAAGAGCCGAGAACAACACGAGTCTTGACATCCCAGAGAACTCCACTAGTAACTTATCCTATCCTAATAACACAACGGCGGAGGTTGGCACGGGTAGCCAACCCCGCCGATCTCTATGAATCTCATCAGTTGGAATTGTCGAGGGCTTGGGAATCCTCGAACAATTTAAGAGCTCCGCAATTTAGTTCGCCAAAGTCTCCCCACTTGGTGTTTTTATGTGAAACAAAAGGCTCTTACCCACTGATCGACAAAATTAAGTCAGATTTCAATTTCCACGGCGTCTGTGTAAACTCTCATGGAAGATCAGGTGGTTTGGCATTGTTATGGCGTAAAAATATACAAGTGTCTCTTCGAATTTTCTCTTCTCATTTCATTGATGTTGATTGTCTATATTTGAACTCGACGATTCGAATTACTAGCATATATGGTGAACCCGACACGTCCCACCGCCGCACTTTCTGGAATCTTTTAAGGGCATCAAATCCCAACCTTCCATCCCTTGGATCTATCTCGGTGATTTCAATGAAGTCCTATTGCAGTCCGAATTTCAGGGCCGTGGGCTACGAGCGGAATGGCAAATCCGGGCATTTAGAGAAGCTCTTCATCACTGCGACCTCTTCGATTTGGGTTTTTTGGGCTCTTGTTTTACTTGGCACAGGCTCACCGTCCACCCGTTCACTCAACGAGCCCGCCTCGACCGCTGTCTCGGCAACCATTCGCTCCAAGCTCCTTTCCCATCCCACAAGATTGAACATATACCCACCATCTCCTCCGACCATCAGGCCATTTTCATCCATCTCAAAAACAACCACCCCAATGCTTATGGGCGGCGAAGGAAAAATCCTTTCAAATTTGAGGCATGGTGGATTAAAGCAAAGGACTGTGAAGATGTTATCAAGGAAAATTGGAACTCCAGCTTGGAATCCCTGGCAGATATTATCCAACATTGCTCCATCGGCCTTCTTAATTGGAGTAAGGCTTCCAGCGATAATCTCCCGGAAAAAATTGTCGAGATCAAAAAATCTATTGAGAGGCTCCAAAAAGGCTGCATTACAGAGGCTACAAAGGAAAAAATCCATGAGCTATCTTCCTATTATGATCTCCTCCTTGAGCAAAACAATCTAAAATGGAAGCAGAGAGCAAAACAACATTGGTATCGAGAGGGGGATCGAAATACCAATTTTTTCCACAACTTCGCTTCTCAGCGGCGCGAAATAAATCACATTGCACAACTTAAGGATTCCACTGGAATGCCCCAATCGGAGGACGCAACCATCGAAAAAATTATAGTGGATTATTTTACTGACATATTTTCATCTTCAAACCCCTCTTACTCGGATATGCAGAAGACGACTTTTCTCGTAAGAGTCCGACATAGGGTTACGCCGGGTCATGAACGATCAATTGAAATTGAAATAGCCTACAAAGATGATGAGGTCCGAAAAGTGCTTAAAGAAATACACCCTTTTAAATATCCCGGCCCGGACGACATGAGCCCGGTCTTCTTCCAAAAATTCTGGCATATTGTAGGTAACAATGTTACGCGTTCTGTTTTAAATTTTCTTAATAACCAGAATTTTGCTCCTATTTCAAATTTCACGCACATCATTCTCATTCCAAAAATAAAAAATGCCGATTCTATAACTCAGTTTCGCCCCATCAGTCTCTGCAATGTAGTTTATAAGCTAGCCTCTAAATGCATTGCTAATCGCATTCGTGTTTTCCTTCCAGATATTATTTCTGAATCTCAATCGGCTTTCATCCCGGGGAGAATAATCACTGATAATATTCATGTTGCTTATGAGACTCACCATTTTATGAAAACCCGTACCTCGGGAAAACTGGGTCTTATGTCTATCAAACTCGATATGAGCAAAGCATTTGACAGGGTGGAATGGAATTTCCTTTTAGTTGTTCTAAAATCTTTGGGTTTTTGTGATTCTTTTATATTCCTAATTGGGCATTGCATATCTTCTACTTGTTTTTCCTTCTTACTCAACGGGAAGGAATTTGGTTGTTTCACACCCCAAAGGGGAATTCGGCAGGGGGATCCTCTATCCCCGTACCTTTTTATTATATGCTCGGAAGTTTTTTCTTGTATTTTGCAGGACTTACAAATTAGCGGGAAAATCCACGGCATATCAGTTTGCAGACGGGTGCCGCACATATCTCACCTATTTTTCATGGACGATACACTTTTATTCGAGCACGCCACGATGTCAGAAGCTCTCTACTTTCGTTATGCTATTCGGCTTTACGAAAAAGTCTCGGGTCAACAAATCAACCCAGAAAAATCTGGTATGTATTTCAGTCCTAACTCTGATCCGAGAACCATTTCTGCGATCCTAAATATCCTGGGCATGCCACAAGTTGCCGGGCACGGTAAATATTTGGGTCTCCCTTCGGTGGTTAGCAAGAGTAAAAAAGAGGTTTTCACTAGCATAAAAGATACGGTGTGGGCTAAACTCCAAGGTTGGAAGGAGCGTCATCTTTCGCAAGCTGGAAAAGAAATTTTGATAAAATCCGTCATCCAATCAATACCGGTCTTTGCCATGTCGTGTTTCAAATTGCCAGATGTTATTCTTGACGACATCCAGCGTATGACAGCAAACTATTGGTGGGGAAGCTCGCCTGAAAATAGAAAAATGCACTGGACTTCTTGGGACAAACTCTCGACTAGCAAACACCTGGGGGGTCTGGGCTTCCGTAATTTCCGCGCCTTTAACATGGCTTTGCTTTGTAAACATGCCTGGAGAATCATTACCAACCCCTCTTCACTGCTGGCCCGTGTTTACAAAGCAAAGTACTTCCCAAATTGCGAATTTTCTCAATTCGTGTTTGGGAATAGACCGTCATGGTCCTGGAGAAGTATTTTCGAGACAAAACCATTATTGAGTCTTGGATGTCGCCATCTGATTCGCTACGGAAACACGACCAAAATTTGGGGGGACCCGTGGCTTCCAAGATCTTCATGTTTCTTGGTGCAGTCCACACCCCAGGTTTTTCAGTCGAACGCCCTTGTCTCACAACTCATCAACAGCACAACAAACCAGTGGAAGGAGGACTTAGTGTGCTCTATTTTCCCGCTGACGGCTTGACCTCATTTTATCCATAAACCTGCCTCCATCACCCTTGAAGGATCTCTGGACATGGCATCTCACAAAACATGGTAAATTCTTCGTCCATTCCGCCTACCACACATTCCTTGATTCTGACTCGTCACCTTTGAGCATTGCCCCTCTCGACCCTAAGAAGCTATGGAAATTAAAAATCCCCCCGCATCCAACTCTTCCTATGGCGGCCACAGACATCGTGTATTCCAACTTCGGAAAATCTCGCACGCCATGGCATTCACACGGTGGACCACGCCCTTTTTGTTCCTCCGAAGACGCCTCAACCGCACACACATTCTGGTTCTGTCCATTTGCTCAGATGACATGGAAAACCGATGGACTTGATGGTTTTTTGGCAAATCTAAAACAGCCCCTATGGCACTTTTGGATTAGAGATCTCATTCTGTCAAAGGAAGACATCCCAATTGAACTCATTGCTGTCATTTGCTCTTTAATTTGGTTTCATAGAAACAAAATGAAATTTGAGAAAGGAGTCCCGGACCACATTTCAATCATCATATCCCGATCGCATTCTAAAGGACTACCAAAATGCTCTCTCATAAATTTAGGAACGAATGTCACCACACCTCCAATTCCACCCACTGTTGGGGGAAAGCCCCCCGGGCCCAAAAATTTTCTTTGACGTCGCTATCTCTGCGATTCACGGAAGTGCAGGCATTGGCGTGGCCCTTTTGGACAACAAAGGTAACTTCATTTTCGGCCTCTCAAAAAGATTTCCTGGTGTTTCGAATCCGGAGTACGCCGAATTTCTCGCACTCAAGGAAGCTTTGCTGATTACTCAGAAGAAAGATTTACAAGAGATATCCATCTTTTGTGACGCAGCCTCTGTTATCCTCACGGCACTTGGAGAAGCCATCTGTCCTATCCATTGCATTCCGATCCTTGAAGACATAACACGACTAAAACTATCATCCCCAAAAGCTTGTTTTTTCTGGACCCGTAGAAGCTCCAATTGTGTAGCTCATGAGCTTGCCTTTTTTGCCAAAAATATGACTGCTCTTGAGAAATCGAGGGATCACCCTCCCGATTTCCTTGTTCAATCGTCGCTGGACGAATATCAGCAAAAATTAATATAATTGCATTTTCCTTTCAAAAAAAGAACAATTAGATTTAACTATTCCAATTTAACTATGCCAACTATTGTTGTTGCATCTGGCGAATGGGCATTCTCAAAAGCCATCTACGACCAAAATCATATGTGGAAAATTGCAGCTCCTAAGTTGTACTATATTATTATGCATTGTAAATACCAAGAAAGTTCTAAGTTTGATCCAACACATATAGTAAGTATAACCAGAGTTTTTTTAATTATTATTATTGGTCAATAGATACATGGAATAATTATATGCTTTATATATTTTTGCCTTGTAATTTTTTGAGTTCAAACAATTTGACCTTGGAACAAAAATTTGCTATTACACAGACATTATGACAGGAATTTCTGTTGATATAGAAATGTAACAGAAATATATACTAAAATACAAAACATCTGATAGAAGTGTGTTTTACTGAAAATGACTGTGATAGTGTGCTGATAAATATTAAAAAATAGTGCCAAAATTAGACCTTAAAATGCTAATATAATGATATGACAAAATAAAATATTGCAGTTAGCACTTAATAACTACGGGTAGATAGACACGTGGAACTTGGCCCTACAACATTTTTTGTACGTACCCTCAAGCAGAGACATCAGTAAAGTTGTATAAAACTAAACAATGCTTGAATTGGTCTTATTTTCTTGAAGTACAATTCTTGTATACCACGCCACTATTCCAAATTCATTTTTTCCACTGCTTTTCTTTTTTCTCTTCAGTGGCTGCTTCTCTCTCTCTCTCTCTCTCCAAACCGCAGTGTTGAACTGGTTGCCATGTCTTTCCGTGGTGGAGGGGTTAGTTTCTGTATTTTTCTGCATTTATTCCTGAGTAATTTAGCTCTACAATTTTGTTTTGTTTGCCTGATTGGTAGTCTTTTCTTCAATCGATATTTACTGTTTGTGTATTATACTACTGATTTTCGTTGTGCCAGTGTAAGTTCTACAGCGGTTTGTGTGAAAATTTTGAGTAAAATTGATAGATCATGGGTCTTTGTGACTGGTGAGAAATTCATTTGGGAATTTTCTATCTTTTTTTTATTTTTTATTTTGAGATTACCAGTGGCGTTATTTTAATTGGTCTTATTTTCTTGAAGTACGATTCCTGAATGTTTGATGGATGGTGGGTATGGAGTTTGTGATTACAAGAAATTGTGGTCTGTTTGATCTTTCCTTTGTTTGAGGGACATTTTGCAGTTGGTTTATGATTTGGGCTGTTATTTTTATGCTCTTTGGTCCAGTGGCCTTGGTGGAACTGGTACTACCATGATGGTCTGATTGTACAATTAATTTTAATTTCTTGAGGAGAATAATCTGCTTTGATTTTGTCGTCATTGGAAGCTTGGGTGATGGTTTCAAATTTCTTGAGTTCATCTGTCTCGTTGAGTTGGCTTGCAAACTCTTACAAAGCATATATCATATATTTATCTCATTAAATTATAAGCTTAATGTGGTTAGGAGCTAGCATTGGAGTTTTGAAGCAAATGTTTTTAGTATGGCATTTTTGTTAGATTACTACTTGGAATCTTACACTTAGAATTCATTTACGATTTATCCGCCTGAATTATTTTTTTGTTGATTTTTTTTAGTTTTCATTTTAATGATTGATTTTTTGTTGTTTGAGTATATATTAAAATATTTTATATGTTTGTTTATTGATATGTGTTATAGTCTCATATTTCAAGACAATGGCTGTATCAAAACTCATTGTGGAGTGACATGGAGGCTGGATTTGTTTCTTTATTTTGTGTTGTTCAGTTACCGTTAAGAGTAAATATATGCAATATTATGCAAGTAAGTTATGTTGGACAAAGTAACAAATGAAAACGGGATCATTTAGTGAGGAATATGCAGGTATTAACGATGGTGTTTCATGTAAGTCTCTGTACACTTAAACCTAGCTGCATTTTATATAAAACTCAACCCTATATGTGAACTCTTAAGTTACCTGTTGAGTCTTGTATCTGGTTGAATGACATTGACTTGCACCACATGGGTTTTATCATCTTTATCTTTCAACGGCTTATTCAGATGGGCTTGTTAATGCATTGAATTTTTTTTTGAGTAAAAGTCCTTTTCGGGGGGAGCGAACCCGACACATGCTTGAGTTTTACAAACGCCTTACCACTAGGCTATTGATACATTGAGTTGACATCGAGTTTCATGCCAAACTTTCATTCAAATTTTCTTTTCTTTTTTTTTTTTTAGTTTTTACATTGGAAACTACGATTCCATCGCAGATTGTGTTAAACTGTAACAATTGCAAATCCTCAAATTAACCGGTGCTACAGCTATCAAGTCTCAGTTAATGGATGCATCAAATGGTTCACGATCTTTTGAAGAAACAACTTATGCAGATATAAAGTCTTTCTTTGATTCAGCTCCTCCTCTAAAGGATGGTGCCGAAACAAAAAGAAAATTAGAAGAATTTATGAAAAATAATCATTCACCATCAGGCAAGTTTGCGGCTTTAACTACCTTCGTAATTACACAGCTACTCTCTGTCTCCTACCCCCATAGTTCAGCAGCAAGTTTTTACATTTCGTGTTTGCATTTGTTAACATGTATCCTCAGAGAATGGAAGGTTCAATAGAGTCGTATGCGTGACATCTGGAGGCACAACTGTTCCTTTGGAACAACGATGTGTTCGTTACATTGACAATTTCAGCTCAGGTCATAGAGGAGCTGCATCCACGGAGTAAACTACATTATGCTTTGATTTTGTTTGATAATTTTGATATTTTGCTTATATTTTTAACAAGGAAGTTATATTATGAAACTACAGATATTTTTTGAAGGCTGGATATGCTGTAATATTTCTTCACCGCAGGTGGGTACTTGAGAGGCAACATGTTTCCTATTTAACTAGACTGCTAATTTGCCGACATTATCTTTTGGCATTAACAACAAGTCGACGACATTGGAATGTGTTTGCAGAGGAACCTGCCAGCCATATTGCAGGTCTCTTCCTGATGATCAATTGCTTGAATGTTTTGAAGTTACTAGTGAATCAAATATTACAGGTTGGTAGTCTCTTTATAATCACTAGATTAGTTACTGACCGTACATTATTCTTTTGCATAGAGGTTCTGAAATGGATTTGGTCACTTCTTTGATAATGGATACCCATCCTACATCCTCAGCAATGCTTGCGGATGTTAGGATTAGGACATACACTGAGTCGTTACCTAGAAACATATGCTCTATTTTGCTTATAAATGTGTAGCCACTCTTGATATGATGACGGATTTGCTCATTGATTTTATTGCACAAAACATGAGTAATAGTTCTTTGCTTGACAGTGTAATCTTTTATTTTACATCTCAGTGCACTCGATACATGCAAAAACAGTCAAGCGGGCCATTAGTGACAACCACGCGGTAAGGATTGTCACTGTTCTCGTAATTTTTTGATGTGCTTGTGATTGGTGTAATAAACAAGACTGACCCTATTTAATTTTGTTGCAGGCAATTATCAGAGGCACCTTGTTAAAACTTCCCTTTACAACAATTTTTGAGTATCTCCAGGTTGTCTTATGTTTAATTGTCCTGAAATTTTCACATATGCTATCTTACAGTTTTTTAATTAAAAACCACAAGTACTATTCTTAGTTGTTATGAAGAGTGTAAATATATTACACCAACACAACTGAAGTAATAAAATCCCTGTCGGATTAAGAATGGTACAACCAAGAATTTCAAAACATACAAAAGAAATAATTGAATACAAAAATGTTTGTGGAGAACCCAAATCGCAAAATACAACCATATTCTGAAGTATTCGCCTATTAGACTTGAGTTCCAATATGTGCGTGCTTATATAGTTACTTGAAGCTATTGAAACTCCACGAGCTTGTTTGTCATACCCCTTAGGAATTTTGTTGGTCAACAATTTTATGATCGTAGATGCAAATTCGAGCAGGATTACCTGTGAATCTTTGTCTAAGTCAGATAAATCTGGTTCATAAGTTCTTATAAGCATACTGGGGATATGTTTCCCATGAATAAATTCTGCCTCTGCAAAGGTGTGCCTCCCACTTTTTTAGTTTGTTGACTTTTCATGAGCTGATTTGGTCCGTCTTTGTAAAAGCTAAATTTTTAATCAAGAATATGACTTTATATATGAAAGAGGAAGACATATGGGGCAGTTTCATGTAATATACACTATGTTCTTTGTCGTGAGTAGTTTTGAGGATTATTTATATGAGTGATATACTTGGGTGGGGTCCAATATTTGCTACTATTATTTGTTGGTTGCTAAGGCTGCCTATCTTTTAACATGATTTTTGAATCATGTCCACCACCTAGGCAAAGGTAAAACATTTGTGAATACACTTGTTTTAGCATTTCAACAATTTTACAAGTTCTCTTTTCCAGAAGGGAAGCTATGATTGAATTTCAGTGGGTAGTCATATTCTAATAGTGCATGAGAAGGACATCTTCTATGGCAGAAAATGATTTCTTGGAAAATTGTTTCTTGGCTTTTGTTGAAAAAATATGATAATCTGGACATTTTGTTTAGCTGCAAAGTTCAAGATACTAAAGAAACAGAGTAATAGTGCAGCAGAAAACAGAAGAAAAGGAAGAGAGTTTTTGCAAGGCAAAAACACATCATATTTCCATCATGTTTCTTGGCTTTTGTTCCTGTTTTCTGAAAACAAATTAAACTGATTCCGAATTTTTAGACTACATATCGTGCAGCCTAATTTTATGAGGTTGTTGGACGTGAGTTTTTTAACGTTATTCCTGTTCTGCTCAATATAAATTCCTCTTCTTTTTGCGAAAAACAAATATCTCAAAAAGAAGCCTGCAACTTAATACTCTCTGTTCCTTTCATTTGTGGGTTACAAATTATTTTGCCATTCTACTTCCTGTTGAATCCTAGGAGATTGGAATAAAATCCTTTAGGATATTGTTTACAAACACGCCTCAGGAAAATATTTTACGGTTCTGTTTTCGATTACTCGATCTCCAGGCTAACACTATTCCCTGCTGTGAATTTGCTGCATATAAGAAATGTTGCAAAAACCAACCTCTCTGTCTTGTTTTTTGAAGCAGAGAGCACAACCTAATACTCTCAGTTTGGGGAAAGGGGATATTGAACTTAACCAAAAATAATTCCACACTTTATTCACCTGTTTGTTTTCAAGGAACAGATGAGATAGAGTTTCCACACTATTACTCAAATTTAGAACAGAGACCGTTGACATTGTGAACATGTATGGAATATTGATTAGGAGAAGGAATAAAAGGGAATGGAATTGAGATATGTCAGTGTCTTCATTCTAACAATAACATTGAGATGTTAGGCTTATACCTCTATCTTGTAGTTTCTTATCCACATGTATTTTATTGTGCATATGTCACTAACAAACTTTGACTACAACAATAACAACACATATCAGAAGAAAATCTAATCATATGTCAGCTCTAAATGACAAATTTCTTAAGGTTACTCTTCGTCAAGACTTAAATTGCATGGTTTGGGTTTATTTCCTTCATTTACTTAAGATTACTATCTGTATGCTATGCAGATTTTGCAGTTGGTTGCACTATCAATGAAGAACCTTGGATCAAGTGCTTTATTCTATCTTGCTGCAGCAGTTTCTGATTTTTATGTTCCTTGGGAGAACATGGTAATGAACCAATCTCAAAATGTCATTTCAAAATGTAACGTTAAAAACAAGTGTATTTATCGGATTTTATATGTACCTGCAACTTAAATACTTTGTGAGATGCCAGTTGAAGAATTGATGTTAGAGAATTAGGAAAAACTACAGAAATTACTCTAAATATATAGAAATTTTTCCATTTAAGATCAATGAGTTAAATATAAGGATTAGATTCGACATTTTTCCAAACTGAATCTCAAGATTGCATTATTCATTTTTAAGTTAGAAAAATATTATAGCTTGATGGTCTTTTTGGACATCTCATTTTATGTTAAGAAGGTTGACAGGATTCTTGAGCAATATATTGTCTGTATGATAGGATCCAGAACGTCTCTGGTCTAGTTAATGCTTTAAATGATGGTGGTTGCTATGTAACCACAATCCAATTTTGAAAGCATATGAACCAATATGAAGCACCATAATTGCATTCCTTCTTCACCTACAAAGATGACCAAACTAGGAAATTGTACTTTTCGGATTTAGGTAATTGGATGATTAATTTTTCACCTGTTCAATTGTACAACTTGAGATGCATCTTTATGCTCATATTGGCTTTGCTCACATGTGATTACTATCACATTGTCGTAAGAAACTAATACCTCTTTACCTTAATGGTTCTTGTCTCGCACACACACGCACGCGCGCACTCTCCAACCCAGAATTGTTTGGTCTACATTTGCGCAAACTGCGTAAGAGATGAATTAAATTGAACATGGATTTTCTGTCCTTTGAAAAATACAAAACGCTTATGCGCCATGTTTTGCTGAATATAGCTTCATAATTACCTGAGAAATAATCATGTGACTGCTGTTATTTTACAATGTTGTCGATTCAATGCAGGCAGTGCATAAAATTCAATCTAGTTCTGGTCCTCTGGACATGCGACTGGCTCAGGTCCCAAAGATGCTTTCAGTGCTGAGAAAAGATTGGGCACCTATGGCCTTTTGCATATCGTTTAAGGTAAGGTTTCTGTCACTGAATTAGCATTTGTATGAAAGTCGACTGTGGTATAACATGTCTTCGTTAGTTATACACAACTGTAAAATAATTGAAAGCATAGACAAACATCATTTCGCATATCTTTAGTAATTTCTGCTATATACCCAGTTCATCAGATGCATATCAAATTCGCAAGTTCAAACTCATCTAGAGATATATTCTTTGAAGTTTGTAAAATGCCACTGGTGGAATGGTGGCGTCTTATATTTTGGTTTCTGTGTTGCTAATTGACTATTAGCTTATAAAGGATTATGTGCATTTGGAAAGTGGTAGATTCAACTAGAGGGGGTTTGCTCAGCTTATAAGCTCTTCAGAACATCTTATAAGTTGTTTAAGTGCTTCCAAAAGTGTTTGGTAAATTTAGAAAAAAGTTATAAGTTCCTAAAATAAGATGATAGAAGTTTATAATTTGTTTTTAAAAAAGTTGGGAGGTCCCAACTTTATTGGAAAATAAGATATTATTTTAACAGGCTCTTTTAATTTTGACTATTTTTTTAATCATGAAACTGTCATCTTAATACTTTAAAAGTTTAATCATCTTATTTTATCCAAACACTTGGACTACTTATTTTCAAAATAATATCCATCATCTTATAAGCTCTAAAAACATTTTATAATAGAATAGGAGCTTATAAATAAGCTGAGCAAACACCTTCTAAATCTTCTAAATCTGCCATGAAACAGATGGAAATATCTGAATGCTTTTTGTAATATACCACCACTTGTTTCTATCTCAACATAAGATTGTTGTGTGAATATGCTAACAGCTCATTTATCAACTGACCTAGAGCTCACTTGCAACTCATGTTTTTATCTCTGCATAAACATGACAGTTAGAGACTGATACAAAGATTCTTCTGGAGAAGGCTGACATGGCTCTCAAGAAATATAATATGCATATGGTAGTTGCTAATGAGCTTTTAACTCGTAAAGACGAAGTTATAGTTGTTACAAAGAGTGGAAACATCCCAGTTCATCGAGACAAGACTCGGGTCGGTGCTGATGTGGAAGACCCACTGATCAAACTCATTGTGGATCGACATTCTGCTTATATAGTAACTTCTTAGTCATGACTTTATACTAACAATTTTAATTGGGTTATAGATGTAGTTGTATCCAGCAGATGATCCTCCTCCTGGTGCATGTCCACGATGGATTGAAGTGAAAATCCGTTTTTCTTTCATTTGTATTTCATGTATGTCGAAATAGTGACCAATATTAATTTACCCGCTTTTGTTATACAAGAAAGGAATAAAAGCTTTTATATCATCTTTGCTTTATGGTTTTGTGGTTCATCTGATCTTTTCCTTGAGGCTGTCTTTGAGAATTTTCCTTGTACAATTCTTAACACATTTTATATATCCTTATTATCTCCAAGAAAATGAATACAACTATTTAACGTGGTGGTTAATAGTAATTATATCTAAATAGCTGGATGGCAATGTATACATTCCCTCATAACCCATTGTTAACAACGCCGGAGCAAATGGCAATGTTGTGGTGGTTAGACGCTAAGATGGAATATGCCGATGTACCCGCTGCAATATGATGAGAGAATGTACGATAAATAAGTAGGGGACAACCTTTTGTTAATATTGTTCATTTTTCAGTTGGAGCGCCAAAGCAGCAGTGATGAAAGCCGACACGATTGATTCGAATTGGAATCTCACGAAGGATTTAGCAGTTCCGTGGCTGCATATTCAGTCGAGCACATGTGGCTGAGTTGCTTGGTATCTACAGAAAATGAGTATACATGAAGAGAAACAATAAGAAAATATACCATACACTAATAATATCAAAAAACTAACCAGAAGGATGTTGAAACAATAAGAAAATATACCATACACTAATAATATCAATATAACTAAATGTCATTATTGTTGTATATATTTCTCGATAGTGGGTAATGGAGTATGCTTATGAAATCGAAAATCGAATTTTGTATAGGCTAGACACATCTTAAAGATGCTTTCTTTAAGGTATTAATTCTTCCCACTATGGTGTAAATGGTTCTCAAGGAATTAACCTCCAGGATACAAAGTCTATTTCACAAAAATTCCATGGTTACACTCCTTAGAATTTTTCAGGACCATAAATCTCAAGATGTAATTAAAACAACAATAATCGAAAGTAGGAAAAAAATAAATCTCGTAGGAATTTTATGGAATAGTTTTCCATCTCTTTTTTCTACAAAACATATGTAGTATCATTGGAATTATTTATAGATTTTCAAAGGTTGCATTCGAAAGTTGCATCCCTTCTCGAATGATGGAAGTTATAAATATTCAAAATGTTGCATTTATTTATTGCAATCCTTCTCAATGGACGCCTTCACATGTAAAGGTACACGCTTTTTTACATATTTCTCATTTTCAAAATTTATTTGTTTCTTTCCTTTTTCCATATAATATTATATATTATATAAAATAATATATGCATAAAATGAATGACTAGCTAAATGATGCTTTGATATGAGATGCAACAAATGCAAGATACTAATATTATATGTAAATATACAACAATTATTATCGTCAATATCACCATTGAAACTCGCAAATTTTCATCTAACTCGCCCAGGGGGTTATGGACATAATTGCCCAATATTTTGGAATAGAGGACACCTGTTTACGCACCCGAGCTTTTTTTGACTTTGTTACGCTCCCGCTTTTTTTTTTGGATATTTTTACACTCCGACCAATTTTTCCAATTTTTTTTACGTTGTTGTTTCATGATTGTTTCAAACATGTTTTATACATTTTTAATCTAATAAATTTCAGTGAAAAACAATTTGTCACCCATTAAATAATCAAGTTTATACTCGAAATCTTAACAATAAAAATATATACACATAAAACAACACGTGTTGAAAAAAAATTGAAAATAATATAGAAACAATACATGAATAGAAAACACACAATTAAATTTTTGTTACAATGCATTGAAAACGTCGAAAACATGGAAACAACTAAGAAAGAACAGAACAATATTGAAAAATATATAGAAACAACCCAAAAAAACATAAACAACATAGAAAGCACCACATGAACAAAAATAGCTTAAAATGGCATTGAAACATCGAAAACAACATTGAAACAACAAAGAAATATCAGAACAACATTAAAAAAAGTATATAAACAACTTATAAACAACATAGAAAACACCACATCAATGGAAAAGCTTAAAATAGGTAAAAATTGTTACATGGAGACAACAAAGAAACATCATTATAATATTAAAATATTATAAAAAATAACCCATAAACAACAAAAATAATATATAAAATAACACATGAACAAAAAGAGTGTAAAAAATAAGTAAAAGTTGTATTGAAAAAAAAAACAGTATAGAAAAAACCAAGGTTGCAGAAATCGCTAGGCGCCAGTCGGGCGGCAACCAGGCGCCTAGGCGGGCGCCTAGAAAAGCCCAAGTTTTTCTTATTTTTTTCATTTGTTTTGTATTTTGGCCGATTTTTCCCCATTTTTTGCCGATTTATTCCGACTAGACCGCCTAGAACCGATTTTTTCCCGATTTTTTCCGATTTTGTTGCCGCCTAGGCGCCCGCCTAGGCCGACTAGCCCACCTAGGCGGGCGCCTAGGCCGATTTTAGCCCCAGACGATTTTTTGGCCAATTTTGGGAAAATTGGGTCGGCCTAGGGGCGCCTAGTCGGCGCCTAGGCGGCCGCCTAGGCCGATTTTTACAACATTAGAAAAAACTCAAAAACAACATAAACAATATAGAAAACACCACATCAATAAAAAGAGCTTAAAAATAGGTAAAATCTGCTTTATGACATTAAAAACTACATGGATGTAACAAAGAAACATCATAACAACATTAAAAACATTATAGAAAACAACCAAAAAACAACAGAAACAATATATAAAACAACACATGAACAAAAAAGAGTGTAAAAAATAAGTAAAAGTTGTATTGAAACATCAAAACAACAAAGAAACAACATCGAAACAACCATGAAACAAATATAAGCAACATCGAAACAACATAAATAACATAGAAAGCAATATAGAAACAAAAAAATCGGAAAAAAACGTAAAAATAACCAAAAATAATGCAGGAGCGTAAAAAAAAAAAAAAAGGTCTACTCAGAGAGTACATAAGTGAATGGAGCATATAACATATAACATATGGTTTTTGAAATGCTTAACCTATAAAAGTCGAGTTCCAAGCACAGATCCATTTAAATAGAGTCCTTTAAAAAAAAGGATTTAGTCATAAATTTAAGTAAATGATTTAGCCATAAATCTAAGTCCTAAATGAGCCTGAAGTAAAATCTATTGAAGGCTAAATTATAAGTTACTTAATTCTACAATTAAAAGGGTTGGAATTATATTTAGTGTACCATTTTGGTTGAAAAAAATCTTCTATTGGTGAACCTAATCATTTGCAATATATTATCTATTATCTTTGGGCATTTGCAATATATTGGGTCTATTCACATTGTCACATTGGGCTGAAATTGGGCTGTCTTAACATCACCGAAAGTGAGCGGGCTGTCACTTTCAGACCCAACCGACTGAAGTTAATAATCGAATATATAAATTGGATTACCTTTTAGCTTTTGCTTAAAACAAAATACTGTAGTATACGCCAGACCACGCCACTATTCCAAATTCATTTTTGCCACTGCTTCTCTCTTCAGTGGCTGCCTCTCTCTCTCTCTCTCTCTCTCCAAACCGCAGTGTTGAACTGGTTGCCATGTCTTTCCGTGGTGGAGGGGTTAGTTTCTGCATTTTTCTGCATTTATTCCTGAGTAATTTAGATCTACAATTTTGTTTTGTTTGCCTGATTGGTAGTCTTTTCTTTAATTGATATATACTGTTTGTGTATTATACTACTGATTTTCGTTGTGCTTGTGTAAGTTCTATAGCGGTTTGTGTGGAAAATTTGAGTAAAATTGATAGATCATGGGCCTTTGTGACTGATGTGAAAATTTCATTTGGGAATTTTATATTTTTTGTTTTTATTTTGAGATTACCAGTGAAGTTATTTTAATTGGTCTTATTTTCTTGAAGTACGATTCCTGAATGTTTGATGGATGGTGGGTATGGAGTTTGTGATTAGAAGAAATTGTGTTCTGTTTGATCTTTCCTTTGTTTGAGGGACATTTGGGCTATTGCATTTCTGTGCTGTTTGGTCCAGTGGCCTTGGTGGAACTGGTTCTAACATGATGGTTTGTCTGTAAAAGAATTTTAATATTTTGAGGAGAAGAATATGCTTTGATTTTGTCGTCGTTGAAAGCTAGAGTGAGGATTTCAAATTTTCGGGTAGGAAGGTCATCAGGACTCTTTCTGTTGTTTTGTTGTTTTTTGAGTCGAAAGTTTTCGATCTTTTATCTCGTATTGTCTGAATCTTGTTATTTGTAATTCATCTTTAAGTTTGTTTCTTACTGTGGCTTCCCTTCCATAAAAGTCCACATTATATTTATTACTTGATCGTATTACGCCACACACACACGTGTATGAATGTTTGTATGTATATATCTGTACAAACACAAAATTAAATCAAATCAAATGGAGGTCTAATAGAAGCATTGAGTTTCATTTAAAGGTTGTACTAATATTGGTGAAATATCAATATTATTGGTTTTAGCCAAATATAGTAATTATACACGCGGGTCTTCAATTTTGTTAATGAATTTGTGTTTTGTTCAAATGGTCTTATGTGGACCGTTGTGGATATAAAGTTGTTGTTGTTTACTTGGCCTACGGGTTTTGGTTGAATCAAGTTATTGACATTATTTGCGATTCCAGACAAATGCATCATCCGGCATGGGTGTTGCTGATCACAGCAAAACCACGTACATGGAATTGCAGCAAAAGAAGGTATACCGCTATGTGATATTTAAGATTGACGAAAAGAAAAAGGAAGTTGTGGTTGAAAAGACTGGCAGCCCAGCCGAGAGTTATGAAGATTTCACTGCATCTCTGCCTGAAAATGACTGCCGATATGCAGTTTATGACTTTGATTATGTGACTTCTGAGAACTGCCAAAAGAGCAAGATTTTCTTCATTGCCTGGTATCTCTCTCTCTCTCTCTCTCTCACACACACACACACACACGCTTAACCTTCTTTCTTATTCCCCATCGCCCACACTGGTTTCTGCTGGAAAAGAACAATAGGTGAACCATATTACTCACGCCATTGCCCTTCTAATAGTGCCTTCATATCCGAAGACATTTTTTGGGTAAGTATTTGGGATAATTACAAAAACTGTCCTTGAGGTTTAACCTATTCACCAAAATATCCAGTTATCTTTTAAAAATACAAATACCTCCTTGACATTTATTTGTATTTTACAAAATGCACCCTCATGAGTGGGGTATTTGTTATGTAAATACAAACCTCGAGTGGTTGTTTGTAACACTCTAAGGGGGTATTTATAATTTTGAAAGACAACCGGAGTATGTTGTAATGAGGCTAAACCTCAGCAGTAGTTTTTTATAATTATCTCCAAGTGTATTCTCACGACATCATTGTAATTGATGTAAGGGCTATTAGGTTAGGAAATCTTGATTTTACCTACTCTGACTGATATATTTTCACAAGATCTTGTCGTTTCGAATTTGATGTTATTGCATTTATTGTTTGTTGGAAAAAAGCGATTACATGTATTTCACGTGTCCCTTTCAGGTCTCCTTCCATCTCTCGAATTCGCGCAAAGATGCTTTACGCCACATCCAAGGAAAGGTTTAGGAGAGAGCTGCAGGGTGTACATTACGAAATTCAGGCCACTGACCCAACTGAGATGGACCTTGACGTCATCAGAGAGCGCGCTAATTGAAACTCTTGGCTATTATGCAAGGGTTCGTTATAAGTACTATTCTTACAACCTAAAGAAAGGCGTTCCGCTCTCTGTCAAATAGTGGCTCTGCTTTTCAATGTGTATGCTAATGTTACATATAACTTAATTATGAATAATTTGGCACCGGGAAGGCTGATTAGGAGCTCTTGTGCTGATCCCCGATGGGATTATGCAGTTCCTTATTCTCATGATGCTTCCCGAATGAAAAGTGTCTCTTGGAATGCTGGAATATATCATATAATTGGATGTCTGTATCATCGATTATAACCTGTTCATACCTGATTCTATGGTAGTGGGTCAAAATACTATATGCTTCGTTATCGAATTATCTAATTGTCCTGAAGTGTCTTTTTCTTTCTCTGTCATGGATGCATATGCTTGAGATTCAGATATAGTTATCTCTTTGTGAGTGAGAAAGAACTTTCTGCTGTAGATAGATTAAGGACTATCTGATTCCAGGTGAAATTTCCCTGCAGTCCCATTTCGAAGCCTTTCAGATTGAATAAATGTATTAGGAAAAGGAATCGTGTTGCATAATTTTGTTATATATATAGTTTTTTTTTTGAGGGAAGTTATATATATAGTTGATGTTATATTAATGAACACGAATTAAAAGCTTGGTCTCTAATATTTTTTCAAACTAATAAAACTTTATCATGGTGGGAGCTCCACGGAGGTGTTCGGAGCTGAGTAGATGATGGACTGCAGCAGTAGAGTTGGGAGGGAGAGGCAATTTTTCGTATTTTTTTCCCCTCGTTTTTTAGCTATAGTTGTTGTTTTCTTAGTTTGTTTGTAATTTTTTTTCCCGATTGATTTGCGAAACTCGTAGGCGGATCAGTTTTTTCTGTTCTGTAGTATGTAGTGGTTGCTCGTGCCTGGTTTCAGTTTTTTTAGTGTGTTACGGTCTCCATTAAGGAGTGCTGAAGTCTCCCGGCGTGAAGTGGTTTAGTTTGGGGTGGGTAATTTTTTAATCCATGTTGTGAATCTGAATTGGTCTTACTAATTCCCCGTTTGGCTTTTAGTTGGTCATGTTGGCTCTTAGCCCATTGGGTACGATTGTAGTTGTAATTTTAGTTTTTGAGTTGTTATAATAAAATATTATCGAAAAAAAAAAAAGGAGAGATTCAAAGTCCGATTTCTGATTCTCTCATTATTTTCTTAACATTTGTAATTTTTAAAAAATTTATGTTTACTTTTTCCATTTAATAAATAATGGATTACTTTTTATATTTGTTATGCTGGGATTTTTTGATGTTTTAATATAAGTTTTTTTTTTAATTTATGTTTTGAAATCTTTAATTTAAGAGTGTTAGGTTGAATAGTTTTGCCGAAAAAGCAAATTTCAGGATAAGTGATTACTTCATGTTAAATGCAAATAATATTTTCTGATGATATTATGCTTAATTATTTATCCTCCAATTTAACGTCTTATAAAAGGGGGGGGGGGGAGGGGGCTCATTTCTCTGTATTGAATTTGATGCATCAAACCCAAGAAATTAAATTACTAATAACCGATAGGTCTGACTTTTAATGGGTGATTGAAAAGCTTTAAAATCATACTATGATGCCAACACACCGAAAATAACGACATCGGTACTAAAATAAGATTTAGTCTCCTATCGACGGGAACCTCAACAACCGACCCAATACAACTCCAAAAAAACACACACAAAATTTATACAAGATTCCGCCTGTGCCTTAGCAATACACAGAGCATATCATTAAATGAAAACGTCAGAGGTTACCATCGGAGACACTCTTCCCGACCTTGATTCTGGTTGTAATTATTCATGTTGATGTCTGAAAGAGAGAAGAAATAACAGCTAGCCCAAATTTAATAGCAAGTGATTAAGTAAAAAGCAAAGAAAAATACAAGTGCGGGATGGAGATGATGTATTGTATATAGACACATGGGGTGAATGTGGAATGGTTGAGGGGATGGTTTCATTGGGGAGGAATGAAAAGGTGCAGATGGACAGACAATTCCACAAAATCTTGTGCCGGTTGGAATCTTACATTAACTATTCATTTGAATCTACATCTCAAAATCTACCTGCTAAAACACGGCTTGATTCTTTTAAAAGGATCCTTGTTAGTTTTCGGGGATTACTAATACTTCTTAGAGGCACTACTAATACTTTTTAGGCTGATTACTAAATTTTTTAGGGGAAAAACTAATATTGTTTACTAAATATTTTTCACTGGGACTACTAATACTTTTGAAGGAGAATCAGTACTTTTTATGAGGAAGACTAATACTAAGGGGGAATACTAAAATACATTTAATCGAAAAACTTAATACTTTTATAGAGGACTATTAATACGTTTTAGGGGGATTACTAATATTTTTGAGGGAAAAAATTAATACTTGTCATGAGGAAAACCTAAAACTTTTATAGAAGACTATTAATATGTTTTAGGGGGAGTACTAATACTTTTGAGGGGAAAAATTAATACTTTTCATAAGGACTAATAAAAGTATTGTTCAAGGAACTACTAATACTTTTCAGAGGAAAAACTAATACTTTCTAGGGCCCTATTAATTATGTCACTGCTGCCTAATATTACTAAAATGCCGCTGATCGATTTTGGATCTTTCTAATGGATTTTGGCGGTTGGACTATCTGACGGAAGTTTTTGTTTTAAAATAATCACATCTTCCTCCCAACAAGACATCCCCTTTCCCCTAAAAAAATTAGTAATAACTATAAACTGGTATGTTATAATTTATACGAGAACGTTGTGAGGTCCCAAAAGCGTGCACCTTTATTTTACTCCAAATAAAAACTATAGTTCATTTACTATTTTGAAAATTTCACGTACTATTTACTGAGTTTCCTTCTTTTCTAATTTAAATATTAGTTCTCGTTCAAATTTTTTTATTATAATTATATATTGCATGTTGCAAATACACACAACATGTAGGGCGATATAAATAAAAGATGCAATATTTTATAAAAGGCGATCCACTTTCTCTCTGAAGTCTTGCCAAAAGCTCTGGTTTATAAAAGGAAAATGAGGATGTAGAGCAAAAAGTAAACATAAAAAGTCAGATATTTGCATCAGAAAAATTGCAAAACCATTTTCTGACATAGCAAATTAAGGTTGATTATTATTATTTTCCTATATATTTTGATAAATAAAAAAGAGCTGGTCATTGTAGTTCTATCAAGATGCAAGTAGAGATGTAAATCAATAGGTCAGGCTACCCGACAGAGATGTACGGTCTGACCTATTTTGGGCCCGGTCTATTTATTAAACAGGCCAGACATGAGCCTTTTAACAAGCATACTTGATAAATTGGTTAGACTTGAGTTTCTAAAAAGGCTTTTCAAACCTAATAGACTAGCCTATTTAAGGCCTACAAATATAAAAACCACAATATATATTATATATTTTACTAATATTACTATTTTCATATAATTATTTAATTATTGTATAGATAAAATATATATTAAAATAAAATATATATATTATTTTGTAGGCTTTTAATGAGCTTTTAATAGGCTCAGGCCGAATATAAGTAAACTAGGCCCAGGCCGTCCTCGAAAAGCCTAGCTCGGTCTGGCCTAATTCCACCCCTAGATGCATGTCACCTTGAAATCCTTCATCATATAAGTAATCGATTTCGAACTATTTTAAAACCTCGATAATTTAATTTTCGATTAATTAATAACTTTGTTTAAATAGTATTTTTTGCATGTCCCAACCTGAGGAAAATGATCTAACTTAATTAATAATTTGCTAAACTTACAAGATTAAATATATCACATTTTATTATGATTAATCTATGAAGTATGCATAAAAATGACTCAATTATTATTTATCTCTTATTAATATTGTTTGTCACCTTAAATTTCATATTTGACTTTTGTTAAAGTAGTAATAACTTTTAACGTGGTTTTCTCGTAGCTCAACAATAACAAAATATATTCAATATCATTGTTGTATAATACTTACATTATAAGGTTGAATTTTTTAATATTTTGTTTAGTGGTTTAGAAAAATAACTCAATATTTTGCAATCTTTCAAATAGTTTTTACACAGAGTATGACAATTATTCATAAGCCAAAATACTTTTTAACAAGCCACATCTCTACAATTAATAAATTATTAATTTTATTGATTAATTAGCATTTCGCTAACTCAAAATTTCGTCAATCCCAATGTTATTAATTTACATAGATTTAAATCTCTCAAAAAAAAAAATTTACATAGATTTAATATATTATATATAAATAAGTTGGATCAACATTTTGGTGGTTTCTTTGGCCTAAAATGAAATAAATATTGGTTTTAATGGATAAGGAACAGTTTTGGGCAGTACAGCATGTGGGATGCGAGTAGACCCCAGACAGGGATTTGTTTTACAGGACACTGGATTTTGTTTGCCATGAAAACGCCCAAAAGTTGAAAGTAAATTTCTTTTGTACCTTTTCCCCTATGGTAAATAACTAAATATGTTTAGTGGACCAATAATAAGTGTACTCGTGTCTCCAAGCATACACAAAAAATCATGATCATGATTTAGCATTATGATTACACTTGCCTCCATATTCTTTTGATAAATCGTTTTCCATTTTTTTTTTTTTAAACCATATTTTGATAAATCGTTTAATAGCCAAAAAAAAAAAAAAAAAATGAAAGAAAGTGAGAGTTTGTTGAGAAAATGAAGTTCCTGGGTTGATTTCAGTTGATGTTGTCTTTTATAGAAAAAAAAAGAAACTATATTACTTTTGATTATTTCTTGCACTTTAGTGGCCCTAAGGATAGGATTATTTAATAATGATTTCCTTTATAAAGTGGGTAGTTTGTCTTGAAAACACACAACTTGGTCACATGAAGTCTAATCCTTCAAGCTCATAAATCTCTCCCAATCTCTCTTTCAGAAATAGCTTCATCAAGTTTCTTTTATACTTAGTTTTCCATTCAGTGTTTTATTTTTATACTTAGTTTTCCATTCAGTGTTTTTTTGTAACATGATTATTTGAAGAGGATTATGTCTTAGGTATGTACACAAGTTCTCTGCCTTCCTTTTTTTTTTTTTTTAATTGGGGTTTCAAGATTTGTCTGTGGTAGTATTTCTTGATCAATAGGGTTCTGATTTTTATTTTCAACATATGAAATTATGAGATGATTCTGAAGTTGAATTGATTTGTGGTATCTGTAAAGTTTCAATCTTTGAATTACTGAGCTTCTTGTGATATTGTAGACCATGATGTAAATTGATTGGAGTTTATGGGAAAAATGAAATCTTGTTTACAACCCAGAAGATGGATTTTTGGGGTGGTGTGAAAAAAACTATAGTCTGTGAAAAATTGAATTATTGAAAAAAAAATGGAAAAAAACTGCACAAGCATAGTGTGGTTTAGGAGAGATTTGAGGATTGAAGACAATCCAGCTTTAGCAGCAGCAGCAAGGGATGGAAAATTATTACCTGTTTTCATATGGTGTCCTAAAGAAGAAGGTCAATATTACCCGGGTCGGGTTTCGCGATGGTGGTTGAAGCAATCCCTTATCCATTTGCAGCATTCATTGAAATCTCTTGGGGCAGAATTGGTTTTGATCAAAGCTGAAAGCACTCTTTCAGCTCTATTAGATTGCATTAGTGCCGTTGGGGCAACAAAAGTTGTGTATAACCATCTTTATGGTATGTTTCTTCCCTCTTTAATGTCGTTTTTCGCTAATTATTACATCTTGTGTGGAGTATCAGGCAATCGTTTTGTCCTTAAAACAACTGTTTTTTTGCATCTAGAAGCTGAGAATCACTTTTTTTTTAGAGTTTGCAAACACTCCCTAATTATATTGCACACCAAAGGGAGCCCTGTTTGTGCAAATTGGAAATGCTAATGTTCAAATATAATCAACTTTTTAGAATTTTCATCAAGTTTGTGCAGTTGTATGACGTTCGTATTAGGCAATTAGCTGTGGCGATAAGGTTGTCAGATAAATTAAATTATTAGTACAAAAATTAGCATCAATTAAAAGATTCCTCTTAGGTCTTTAAGTCTCTGCTCATAGTACATCTTCTTGAAATCACCAGGAGTTTGTAAAGGCAAAATAGTTAAGTTCGATTTGTGTCTAAGTGATTCAAAATTCTCCAAGTTTTGTTTCTTTGAGCTCAGTTACCTTCAATTGCTCAACTCTAGATTCATTGTCTTCTTTGGCAGATCCAATTTCACTTGTTCGAGATCACAGCATTAAGCAAAAGCTGGTTGAGCTTGGCATTAACGTGCAAAGCTATAACGGCGAGCTATTGTTTGAGCCGTGGGAAGTATATGATGATAATGAGCGTGCTTTTACAACATTCAAAGCGTATTGGGACAAAAGCTTGAACATGGAAAGAGAACACGTTGCACATCTTCCCCCGTGGCGTTTGGTTCCAGCTGAAGGTATGTTCTTGGATATGAGTTTTACGTAAACTGCTAAGTCGATCATGTTTATTTAGGGAGTGTTTAGCAAACTTCTTGCTTATATAGGAAGTGATTTATTGTATTAGAAGCTAAAAGAAGTTGAAAATCAAAAATTGGTAGTGCTTGCAAATAGAAGCTAAAAGTCGAATTAGTAAAAGAGAGTGTTTGGTAAATAAGGTCGAAAAGTGATTTACTTGTTTGTAAAAGTCAAATCAAAAGCAAAAATCCAAAACACCCCTCACCTACTTTTAAATTGATTAAATTATGCAGAATCTTTGAAAACATTAAAAATTATTTTTGAGGGAAAATTAGACAATCAGTAAACAATGTGGAAATAGTCTGTCTTGTTTCCACTTTTACCAACTTAGCCAGTTCTATAGACCTTTTCGTTATAAACACAATAATGTGACAGCCTTATTGGAGTACATATAAGGGTGAAAATAAGATACAAAAAAGTATAAAAACGAAAAATGGAGAAAATTAATATATAAAACTAAGTAGTATTTTTTTCCGTCCTTTTGACAGGAAAGGTTGAAAATACTCCGATTGAGGCGTTGGGTCTCGAAAATGAATCAGAAAAGTCGAGTAATGCTCTATTAGGAAGAGGGTGGTCACCAGGTTGGAGCAATGCTGACAAGGCATTCACCGAACTCATCCAACACCATTTACTCAACTACTCAAAGGATCGGCTCAGGGTCGGAGGGAACTCTACGTCCCTCTTGTCCCCCTATCTTCATTTTGGCGAACTCAGCGTTAGAAAAGTGTTCCAATGTGTGCGTATGAAGCAAGTTGTTTGGAAAAACGAACAAAACTCTGTAGGAGAAGAGAGCGCCACTCTTTTCCTTAAGTCCGTTGGACTCAGAGAGTATTCTCGCTACATATGTTTTAATTTTCCGTTTACTCACGAGAGGTCGTTGCTTAGCAGCCTGAAACATTTCCCTTGGGATGTCAACCAGGCTCATTTTAAGGCTTGGCGACAGGGTCGAACGGGTTATCCTTTAGTTGATGCGGGGATGAGAGAGCTTTGGGCAACTGGGTGGATTCACAATAGGATTAGAGTAATTGTTTCGAGTTTCTTTGTGAAGTTTCTTCGTCTGCCATGGCAGTGGGGGATGAAGTACTTTTGGGATACACTTCTTGATGCGGACTTGGAAAGTGATATTATTGGTTGGCAGTATATCTCCGGAAGTTTGCCTGACGGGCATGAACTCGAGCGTATGGATAGTCCACAGGTAAGACGGTTATGTAATTTTGCAATAGGAACGTTTTAGCGTACAATTTTGTAGTTATTGCTGCATTTGCTTTACAAGTCTCCAGTTCTTGATTAGCTCAAATAATTGGTCGCTTTTGAAAAGTACATACGAAAAAATTATATAAGCGGGTCGTGGGTTTATAGTAATAGGAGTGTTTGCAATCACTAAAAAAGTGTTTCTCCGCTTTTGGCTAAAAAAAATCACTTTTAAGTGTTTGCAAATGCAGCCTTGTGCTTCGATTCTGAATCTAAAAGCAGGTAGATGGGTGCGTTAGGTTGCGATTGGATATATTATCATTAGGGAAATATTTTTTCCACTAGAGAATAGTAATAAAAAAAATTTGAAAGAAAAAAAATGAGTTATGGAATTCTGATTGGAAATGAGATTAAAATGTAATGATGAACAATTGATTTGATATAAAAATAGAGAAATAATGATTTGATATGATTGGTAGTTGGAAATATGTGAGTAGAGATGAATAGTAGAATTTGTGGGAAAATATGCTATAATGGTTAGTGATTTGATGCTTTTATTTAAAAAAAATAGATAGATGTGATTGGTGGAAGAGAATGTAAAATGAGAGAATAGTATTTTCCCAAAAAAATTCATTTCCATTCGCAATTCTAAGTGAAGAATTCCTACTAGCTAAAAATTTTCTGAAATTTTTATATCCAAGCACAACCTTCTATTTCTGATTCTACTTTTGGTTTTACTTTTACAAACAAATAAACACTTTTACAACTTTTTCACCAAACACTCTCAACTTCTAATTCTATTTGCAAGAACACTAACTAACTTCTGATTCTCAACTATTTTTACTTTTTGCTATAGTTCATCACTTCTTCTAAAAGCAGAAATTTCGCAAACACTCCCAATGTCACACGACCCTTTTAAATTCAAGAAAATGCTTTTCTTTTGTTGCTGTTCTGTTCCCTGAGTTAATTGAATTTCTGGAAGCGTGTGGGCTATGGCTATGGGAGTGTTTGCGAACACTTAAAAAAGTGATTTTCAGCTTTTAGCTGAAAGAAAAAATAGTTTTAAATGTTTTCAAATGTCTGATTTTGCGTCTAGTAAGACAAATAAAGTACTTTAACAGCTTATGCACCAAACGCGTTCTTCCAGTTTTTATTTGCAAAATTACCAATTTGTGATTCTCAACTATTTTTCAATTCTGCTACGATTAAATCATTTATCTAAAAGCAAAAGTTTTTCCAAGCACTTCCTGTATATTCCTTTTAACAGTTGCTAAAGAACCACGTCTAATCATGTTCGATAATTTCTCGCACATTGTGATCTAGATTCAGGGATTTAATTTTGATCCAGAGGGAGAATATGTGAGGCAGTGGTTGCCCGAATTAGCACGCATGCCAACCGAGTGGATCCATCATCCATGGGATGCTCCTCTTACTGTGCTTAAATCTGCAGGCGTCGATTTGGGAATAAACTACCCTAAACCCATCATCGATATAGATTTGGCAAGGGATCGGTTAACTGAAGCCATAGCCATCATGAGACAAAACGAAGCAACTTCAAACGCGGCAAATACTAATGGAACAGATGAAGTCGTGTTTGATAACGCCGATACTAATGAAGAAAACTTGGCAGTTGTAAAGAAAAATACTCTGTGTAGTTCATCTCGTGATCAAAGGGTACCGTCCATGCAAAATTCGAAAAACGGGATTCAGAATAAGAAAAGACTGAAATTAAGGGAAGATGATAGGCTGTTGAAAGATTGCAAGAATGGGGATGAGGTCTCGAAAATGGACGATGACTTGTGCTCTACGGCTGAATCTTCTTCGACTAAGAAACAGATGACCAACAGTAGAAATTCTGTTTGTGTTCCGCAGAATTGTTCTTCGATGTCGTCGGACGCACCATATCAGGTTTGCGGTTCTTCGGACGTCAAGTACAGATGGCAAGAAGAGATTGGTACAGAAGAGATGTCGAGCAAAAATGGTAAGATGGAGCAACTGAAAAACTTATTTCTGGTCCTGTCTTTCTGCAAATAAATTATTGCTGGGTAGTAAGAAACATAAAATTCAGTAAGCTCTAGTTGCATAATTTGAATCTTGAAATCAGAAATTACTTAGGGAGTGTTTTGCAAATAGAACCTAAAAGTTGAATAAGCTAAAAGGGAGTGTCTGGTGAATAAGTTATAAAAGTGCTTTATTTGTGTGTAAAAATGAAACAAGAAGCAAAATCACAAATCTAAAGCACCCGTCCTCTTATTTTTAGACTCTGATTAAATTATGCAGAATCACAAGCAGAAGTTGTCATTTGAAAACACTAAAAACTATTTTTTTTTCTTCTTGAGCCAAAAGCTTAAAAGTGTTTTCAAACGCTCCCTTAAACATATTAAGTTCATATTGATAAGCATAAGTCATAGTAGTAACATCTCTTCTTTGTTTGCTTGTACACTCAGGAGCCACTAATATGCAAATTTCCGCGAATCAGATTCTTCACAAGGAGAAAAGCTCATCTTTCAATCTATGAATGTTGTAGACACAACAGGATGAGAGTTTATTGCAGTGGCAGTATGCCTTGGTTCTCTTGTAGATAAGTATGTCTTACTTTTATCTAAACACTTTTTCGTGCAAATTCTGTGTTTTTCGAAAGGGACAAGGTTTTTGGCTGTGAAAACAAGGGATCGTAAGAGAGAATTTTGTAATTATTTTTCTCCTTTTCATCCGCACATAATCGATATATTTTTTCTTATTTTTGTTCATGTAGTTTGATATTCCGGAATTTCCTTGCTTTCGTTTATGTAGTTGATATATTCGCAAATTTTTCTTTCTACTTTCCTTGCATATGTGCATCTTGTGTTAGAATGTCCTCATGGTACTCATTTTATGCGCACATTCCAACTTAATTTTGTGAAGGGTATTGCGTTTTGCTAAGTTGTAGTGTTATTACAGTTTATGCAAGGAACGAGATCTTCTATTGCAAAATGGTGTTTCATCTTCTATTCCAACGCACGGATGATTGACATGTGTGTAAAAGTCACCATATCAAATACACAATTTAGGCATGATTTATGTTTCAAATTAATATGGTAACTTTTAGACACATGTCAATCATCAGTACAGTGGAATAAAAGATGAAACATCATTTTGCAATATAAAATCCTATCCCGAAATGTAGAATATATGGAACCTTAATAAAGGGGATATTGATCTTCCACATTCATGTTCCATTCTCCATTCCACTATATTGGATGAAAGACACATGTACAATTATGGCATCATCTTGTACACATGTCAATTAGACAATGCAATAGAATATGGAGTGGAATATGATGAAACGGGAAATGTCAATCCCATCAAAAGTAGGATTAAGAATAGATTAGTAAAGTTACCAAAAAAAAGGAGAAGGGGTAGTGTGTTTATAGCTGAACTTTGAGTGTAGCAGACAAACTATACTAGCCTTTTCATGTGTGTGAATTGATAGAAAATATATTTTGATGCTATGCTCTATTTTTATCTTTTGTCTTTCTTGTTATTTCTTTTAGGGATAATTACAAATATTAAACTTTAGTTTTAGCCTAATTTCAAAAATAGTCATTTAACTTTCAAATTTATGAATACCTCATTGACATATGTTTTTATTTTACAATTTCACAAATTGAGAGAGTAATTTGTATAACAAATACAGACCTCAATGGGGTATATGTAATTTTACAAGATAGCTGGTGTTTTTTGTAATTAGACTAAAACTCTGGGTAGTTTTTTGAATTGTCCCTTTCTTTTATTTCACTAGCCTAGAAAATTATTGCGATGTCCCTCCTATTGCTAAAATATGGTCATATAGTATGTATCCAAATGGTAAAACTTCAAATTTCATATTCTGGCAGTACTTCATCCTTGTTCTATGCAAGTAATTTGGTTAGTCAATGTTATTTTAAGTGAAATTATTTAGTCATGTGGATATGGACTATTGTGCAAAATCAATTAGTCAGAAATGGCTGCTGAAAATTGTTGCATGCTAACAAAAATTATAGGTAGAAAGGTCCAATCAATTATTAAGCTGAAATGTCAATATGAATACAATCAATATCAAACAAAACATTCTACAGTTGAATTAACAAGAAATCAACAACAATATCATTATCAGAAGAACAGAAAGAAAAAAGAACACAGGAAATAGAAAGAAAAAAATATATTTAGAAATCTCTTTATTAAGGGTCTGTATTGACTGTATACTACAGAAAAACATCCTAAAGTAATACTCTGATTTCATTGATTAAGCACACTTGGAGTATTACTATTACATCAAACTTGGATATTTAAAAAAAAAAAAGGGGGGCAGTTTATTGAACCTTTCAGACACAAACATGAAACAAACCTGAAATACTGTGTCCATTTTTTTTTTATCTTAACACACTCATGTGTAACAAGCACAAAATCTTCAGACCTCATTAAACTGGAACTGTTCTAAAATCTCTAGAACCCTGTGGCCTCATTTCTGATTCCCCATTCTCATCCTCATTCTCCCCTGACATTTCCTCCAACGATCGACCCTTCGACTCGGGCACCAACATCGTGAACACCATCCCCAACGCGTTAATACACCCGAGCACAATGAGCGAGTTTTTCACACCAATCCCAGCCGGATAACCGGCATCTCTCTTACTCGGATCCTTGGGCTGCGCAGCGTACAAAAACCCGAATGCTCCAACCATCGCTCCAGCTTTCCCAGCTGCCGCTGATATACCGTGACACGTCGACCTCAATCTCGCGGGGAAAATCTCGGCGGGGACGACAAATGTGGTCGAGTTCGGTCCGAAATTGGCGAAGAAGAAAGTCAGAGAGTACATTATTACAAAGCCAATTCTGTTCTCCCTGTGAGTCCAGTGATTGTAAGGAATGGCTAGAGCAAACATAAACACCGTCATGAAAAAGAATCCCATTAGCTGAATCGCGAACCGTCCGATTCTATCGATCAAAGCCACCGTAAACCAGTAGCCTGGCACAGTACTGCAGAGTGCAATCAGAGTTTGAGCCCTTGCAATTCTGTAAACCTCTTCAAGTGCATTCATTGTCTTTGCAGGGGGGATCCATCCAATAGCACTAAATATGTCCTTTTGGAAAAGATTCTGACTATAAAACGCGATATCGAGCAAGAACCACGTGCTAGTCGTGCCGAGCAAGTGGAGCCCATGGCGTTTTAGAAATCTCTTTGAAAACAACCCGAAATCGTTCCCTTTCTCTATAACAATCTTCTCGATTTTTTCATGTTCCGCCTCTATCTCGACTTGCAAAACTTTCGACATATCTGAAGCCGCCTGTTTCGCGTTTTTCGCGACCAGCGCCGTGTAACGCGCGGTTTCCGGCATTTTCATACGCCAGTAGTACGTCAGGGCAGCCGGGAGCGCACCGAACATTAAAATCAAGCGCCACACATAGTCCGCTTGGGGGACGGTCGACGCGATAGCGTTATCTTCGTAAGCCGGGGCGGGAAATGCCGACTTAAACGCGGCGGAGATAATAATCGCCACCATCCCGCCAGCCAAAATCCCGAAACCCTGCATCGCGAAAACCGCGGCGATAAAAGCCCCACGAGTCTTTTTGTTGGCGTACTCAGACATGATGGTGGCGGAAAGTGGATAATCGCCGCCGATGCCAAACCCTAACCAGAATCGGAAGAAACAGAGCGTGGCCATAACGGCTTTCGGCTTGTCACTAAACGATAGCCCTGAGGCAACAGAGCAAATAACCATTACCATGAGTGTCATTCCGTATACTTTTTTCCGGCCTAATTTGTCGCCGAGCCACCCGAAAAAGAGCTGGCCAGCGAGCGTGCCACAGAAGGCGACGCCGTTGACGGCAGCAGAGACATTGGGCGGCAGCGTGCCGGGTTTCAAAGCGTTTTCGTGGTGGTAGTATATGCGGCCGAGTAGCTTTGTTACGAGAGATATGCAGAAGAGATCATAGGCATCTGTGAAGAAGCCCATCCCAGCTATTACAATTGCTGTGAAATGATACAATTGTGTTTTGGCCACATCAAGTGCATTCAGCACTTGTAGTTGTTCCCTAGCCATATCTGTTCCTCAAAAACTTGTCTTGTGGCAATTTCTTTATAACCCTGAAAACATCAACAGAAATTAAGGCCAATTGATCATAAGTTTGGCAGTAAAATGTGCATTTGCAAATTATGTTATGTCTTGGAAGACAGCGATCGGTACCGAATAAGAAGATTCATTGCAAATCTTAAACAGGTTTAGAAACCGGAGGGACGAGCAAACTGGTCTTGTTATCGGTTCGTGGTTCAACCGATTTTAACAATAATTTTTTGGTTTGTTTATCATATTGTATTAAATGATAATATAATACATTAATTGTTATGTAATACATGGCTCAAGATTTAAATAGTTACAGAGTAGATAAAATTATAAGTTTCTATAAAAAAATTTAAAGAAAAAGAAAAACTAACAAATAAAAAATCAATTTTTACTGGTTCAACGGGTTTTTGGCCGGTTATGACCAGTTTAACTGATTTTTGACCGGTTCAACAATAAAACGGCCTTTGAGGACTATTGGGACTAGAAAAAAACACCGGCTTGCAGTTGAACCGATCGGATTGATTTGATGATACACTTATGTTAGTCACACAGTAAGTAAACTAATAAGTGTACGTTGAAAAAACTCAGAAGACGACAAAAGCAGGCACGATTAAGTTCCTAGAGTTCAGGTACACCCCATCATTGCATAATATACAAACTTTTCTAAATTGGTGACCCAGGCCATGCATGAACCTTTAATTATCGCTGACTTAATGAAGCAATGAATAGACTATATATACTTCAGAAGTCAACAAAAGAATAATTTCCAAAGTAAATTTATGACCATATTCAAAAATTTAATGTGACAGCTGTCGAACATGGGGGCAGTCGCGTCGATACTGGTGTAGGTTTTCAATGCTGTTGAAATTTTAAGTTGTGATTAATTTTATAAAAAAAAAACGTTATTCTTGTTTTGTCTGTTGATGCGCGCTATCATCATGCAATATTGTCAGATTTGTCAAAAGATAAGAGTTCAAAAATATGTTTTAAAGTAAAATGCGGTATTAACACAAATTAATTGGTGAGATGCCGTTCCATCTTCTGTTTTATTTTATAGTAAAATATAAGTAGTGAGTATATTGATTGATGTGTTATTAAAGGTACGAAAGATTTGACGTGCATTAATAGAATAGAATAAGAGATGAAATCATTTTACAACACATGATCCAAATTCCAAACTAGCATTTAACATAGTGTTTCACGGGTGGATCGCCAACTCTAATTAATTACACACAACTTCGAAAGCAAATCATTTTTTTTGTTCATCAAGATTGTCTTTTAAGTATTATGATAATCATATGGCATAGGGATATAACTAAGCAAAACACCATGAAAGTAGCTCAGAAACAAGTGCGTGCCGCTCGCGTGTGCATGCTGAAACCAAGTAAATCAAAAGCGTCTGTAATCTCAAATTTTACATGTAACTTGAATTAAATATACTTTAAAGTTATAATAAAAAATATATACATTAAAGTTTTGCACTTTTTAAATTTCTCAAGTGTTATTGCATGTGAGACAAATATTGATCTTGCAAGTTGCACCTAAAGCAAAAAAGAAAAACACAAATACATAGCGATAAATTAATCTTAAACAAAAAGTTTATAATCTCACCTTAATTAATCCGTATTATTTTGAGAGAGCTGCACGTCGGTAGAAGCTAAGAAACCACAGAAAACTATGTAATTTCTATAAAAGAAACGAAAAATGGTCTCGAAAGTGAAGCCAAATAGTTTCAGATCAGAAACTGTGTTTGCATTAATTTATGCAGTAAAGAGAAATTATGAGTTTGTTTGAGAGAATGTGGAAAAAAGAGGAGCTAGTTTTTTGAGTTAGTGTGAAAGTGTGGAGGGAAATGAAAGGGTGGTGGTTCCGTATTTAACTGCAATGGAGCCGCTTCTCAAATGGAATCTCGCGAGGCATATGCTGATTCCTGCCCCCACAGGATCGGGTTCCTTTGCCTCTCTGATCTTGACACGTGTCACTTCGGTTCTTTGAGTATATATGGGCCCACCTCAGTTGGCGAGATCCTAACGGAGCTACTGTATTCTACTCTGGAACTACCTGTTTTACGGCAACGTGCTACTCTTGGTCAACGGTTTACGTTGCCGCAATTGGAGGATCAATAATTTCTGTTTTGGATTTTCTACTAATTTTCAACTGAATTATATCATAAATAGATTTATTTATATAAATTTAAAATGAAAAATTCCCGAACTCCAACTGTATATAATATGTAGGGATATTTACAAAAAATCTCCGTGAGGTTTGGGCTAAATATAAAAAACTTCAGATATTTTTGAAAATTACAAAAAACCTCTTGTTGTTTGATTCCTTCATGCATTTTTTCCTTAATAAACAAAAAATATTTCAAAAGACCCCCTAATATTTATAGAAATATATATTATAGTTACCCCTTAAATTTAAGATATTATCAAACCTGAATGGGCTTTTTGTAATTTTAAACGATCTATGATTTTTTTTTGTAATTAGCCCAAATCTCAGGGGTCTTTTTGTAATTATCCTTATATGTCATACAAAAATATAACAAAAACTGACATGAAAAGATTCAATGCGAGCAACTTTGTGCTAGTTTTTATATGTCGATTGTCCTATCCTATTCTAGGTTTCCTTCTACATACGTTTCAAACTTTCAATGTTTTGAGTAATAATAATTCATCAAATCATCTTATAAATTATTTTGTATTAAATGTGATGGATAGATGTTACTGTTATAATTAAATTAGAAATAAATTAGAACTTAAATAAAAATAAATCTTGCCACTCATAAATAGGTCAAGTAATACCAATTTTAATAGATAGTCTTGATTGTTCTCTCCTATTTCCAGGTTCCACAACATTTTCTTTTTTTTGAACAAATAAAGCAAGGCTATATGGTAGATTAATTCATCAACGTATGTGAATGATTAATAGAAAAGTCAACCAATGTAAACCTTTAAAAGACAATGTGATACACAACCCATCTTATCAAACCATATTTCTGACAAATTTAAATCAACATTTTCAATTTTCGATTGACCCATGCACCTGTTCTTATTTTGGTTTAATTAATCTAATTGATGTTACTGCTATATGGGTTTTTTTAAAAAAAAAAAAGAAAAAAGTCAATTTTTGTTTTTTGGGTAATGGTATGAAAGGTAACTAGAATATCATTACTGTATTATTTAATTATCTTCAACAGACAATATGTGAATGGATCACTTTGTAAAATATAATTAGTAATTGGCCAGGTGGTGCATTTTCTTAAAAAATAGTGTCATTCTTCAGGACACTAATAATTTGGCGCGTATGAAACGTTCAAGTCAACCAGTACAATGTATTTAATACATTAAATTCTGACAAAGGAATAAAAAAAATGGAGTCTTACCTTGTCCCGCTGTCTAACGTATACGGCTAATTAGATTAAGTTAAGCACATATAAGCCGGCTTTGACCGAGAAAAGTTAATAATAAAACTTGAAATAGTTTACAAAATGGTTAAATGCACACATTACCACTTATACTACTAATTTTGTATTAATTATTCCTCTTTACTAATATCATCTTTAAATATCCGGCCCCTAAACTAATAAAAATTATATTAACTGAACAAATAACTCTTGATGTAAATGAAAGGTTAACTTTACCATGCACCGCAGCCTCTATTATAAATTTTAAATACGTACATAGTCTATTTAAAATTAAATATTAATGACATTCAACACAAACTTTATATATAACTTTCTTTAATAAATCTAAAATAACTTAATAACAAAATATAACTTTAATAATATGGAGAATAAAAATTAACTTGTTGGAATAAGTATATCATATCAGTATTTGCTACTGTCGTTTTAAATATATAGCTTCCATAAGTGTAAAATTAATTAGTTGATATTTTATGACAGCGCATATAATTCTATTAATATAAGGTACACATTTATAACATAACATATATTGGGGAATCTAATTTCAATGTACAATTATGTATATGTGAAAGGAAATTATAAAATAAAGAAGTATAAAATCTTATATTTAAGTGAGGTGATTATTTTCAATTTAATTGTTTTCCGTATTAAAATTGTATTGTTTATTTATATAGTTTGGAATATCATTACCATAAATTAGTGTTGAATGAAAATTGAGGTCGAATTATAGATAATTGATTATCAAAGCGAGTAATCAAAGATTTTATTTTTTTGTTTTATATTTTGTAATATTATCTACTATTTCACCAAAATATTACTAGATTTGTTATTATTTTCAATGGATTACTTTATAAAATTTATTCAGTAATTGGCCAGTTGGTGTCTCTTTTAACAAGGTCACTGCAGGCCCACTAATAATTTTGTATTGTATGAACAAGTCCAAGTCAACTAGTACAATTAAAAGTACTTAATAGTTAATACATTAAATTCTGACAAGGAAGAAAAAATTGGCTTCCTACCTTGTCACGCTGTCTAACATGTCTATGATGATCACTAACTATATTTAATTTATGCCGAGGGTTCAAGTTTTCATATGAGTAATGAATGACTCCATAATATATTTAATTATTGCGCACACTGGACTTCCCTCTATCCAGATAGGAGCACCGCTGGTTAATGGATCTCATGTTCCCACATGACTAGTGAATAAGTGAATGACTCCTTAATATCCCCAACTACCGCGCACACTGGACTCCCCTCGACCCAGAGATAGGCACTGCTAGTCAATGGCTCTAATGGCTTTAAGTCTCTCACACTACCGCTTGAAGCCTTCAATATTAATTGTTCTATTATCATGTTCTGGAGGGGTCGAACCCTTGGCCACTATGCCAATGATCATTCGATTGATCACTAACTATATTATGCTCACATAAGCCGGTTTTGGACCAAAAATAGCCTCAAACTTGAAATACAAAATATTTGTTAACAAAATCCTTTGTGCCAGAGTTCTCATTCAATGGGTTTTGAGCCTCATAGATTTACGCCTGAAAAACAAACCAATAAAAAGTCGACTCGAGACCAGTCATTTTGAGTTGTATTCGTTAACATAATGACCCAAATTTGAACATATTTTTCATTCAACAAAATATAAGGTTCGGCTCGAACTCGACATGATTAGTAGAAACATAATAAAATATCAAGGTACCGGTTTGATTAATTCAAGTTTACTCGACTAAATATCTTTCACGCTCGACTCGTTTATAATCAAACAAAATTTTTGAAACTCGATCGACACTATGTGGTTATACCAGAAAATGTATAGTGGCAAAGCTGATCGAACTCCGATGTATCTCCGACCGAACTCCGCTATCAACATCGAGCACCTGCACGAAAGGGGGGCCGGAGGGTTTTTCCGGCGTACCCTCTCCGACGCTCAAGTCAGGTATCAATTCAAGAAAGATAAAAAAATAGCTCAGATATAGTGTGGATGAGTAAAAATGCATTAACCTTACTCATACCGGTGAATGACTATTTATAAGGCTCACCGTTAGGGTTTCGCATTCTCCAGGAAACGGTTAGGGAGAATCACGGGGCGTTTGTTACAAAATCTTATCTAGATCCGAGGAAGTTAAGTTACGCCCACAATACCTAGCTTGCATATCTATCCCGAGCACTCTCCGCCTTCTAGAACGGGCCTTAAGAAGCGGACCTTGATGGGCTCGTAGTTGGACTCGGCTTATGAGAGCCCATTCTATAACTCGGCCTATTCAGGCGGATCAACCGATCCCCCACTATAGCCAAGTCATTTCGTAGAAAAAGCTTAGTTATAGTGTTTCCTTAGTCACATGGTTTGAGCTCTTCAATATATATTTATTCATATATATCGAGCCGTTTCCGCCCTATCGTTTGAAGTTCCCGCCTCTTCGAGATCCATGCCACTGTCATCATTACCCTATTGATGGGACGTCCGTCCCTCTGCCCGATGCACCCTCGTCCCTAGATCTTCCCTCTCATCAACGGCTAAGATGAAGTGTCCTCGGTACTTGTGCCAGGCTCTTCCTCTATATAAAGGGGCTTCTCTTCTCATTTGTCACCTTTCGCACATCTTCTCCCTCAAGCGATTTCCGACAGTTCTCCGACGTCCTCCGGCGACACAGAATTTCAACTCCGGCGTGTAATTTTTCTTCCTCATTTTCTTCTAAGGTCTGCTTCTTCTATTTAGGTACTTTCTTAGCCCTATTCTTATTCTCCAATCTCTATTTCCTTTCTCTGTTTTTCTTATTTTATATAATACCATGTCTTCCCCTGTAAATCTATCCTCTACGGGTACTTCAACGGACCCCGAAATAAGCCGTTTCGCGGCCTGGGTTGATGATCTGGAACTCTCTTTTGAAAATGCCGCTCCTTCTGCTTCAAACCATACTGAGGACTCTTCCTCCAATCTCCCCATGAGCTCTGGCTCTCTTTCTGATAGGAGTTATTCTAATGTCGAAATAAGGTCAGCTGTCCCGACTCCCATGTAGATAGTAGTTTCAATGCCACTGTCATGTTTGCTAAGAATTTAAAATATCTCTGTAAAAACATAAATATTCCTTCAACTTTTAAATTAGCTCTCCCTAGCTCTTACGATAGGCCGAACCGACCTCCACCAGGTTTTCTAGCCTTTTTCTCCGGGCAGATTGATGGTGGGCTTCGGTTCCCTATCCATCCTCTTATGACCGAACTCTCAGCCATATATCAAATCCCTTTGAACCAATTTTCTCCCAACTCTTTTCGACTCATGACCGGTTTCGTCATGGTCACCAAATTTCTCGAAATTGAACCAACAACCGAGCTCTTTCACTCTTTATTTCAAATAAAGGTCTCCACTACTCGTGGCCTTTTCTATCTCTCCTCCCGAGGTGATGCACGATTCCTCGGGAAATATCCTACTTCCAATAAGTTTTGGAAGGATCGCTATTTCTTTCTCTCTTCTCCCGAACCCTGGCCCTTCCCTACCCAGTGGGTTTGGAAAGTTCCTCCTCAGAGAAAGGTAAATATTAGGAGGCGAGATCCCGATCTCCAAGTTCTCATAGATCGGTTAAATAAGCAAGAGTATGATCTTTCACGACTCTGCTCTTGCCCTGCCCTATTATGGCATTTCAAATTAAGCCATACTCCGGCCAAGCTCGAGGATGACCTCGGTATTCATCTTTTGCTAGTACTTATTTCTATTTCTGTTTTCATTTTTTATTTTACTAACGTTCATCGCTTTTTCTTTCAGCTACAACTATGAACAAAATACTTGCCGAGAAGGAAACAGCTCGGAAAAGAAATGTTTCCATGAGCCGCGCTCCTTCTCAGGGAACTTCTTCTCATCCTCAGTCCATCCAGCCTCCTCTTCCTTCAACCACTCCTGGTCAACCTACCGAGGACCAGGCCCCTAAATCCCCGAGGACCATTCGCCCCGACTCAGCTCGGGACGTTATCAAAGAGCTCACCGATCCGAGCAACAACCCGATCCCGAAAAAACGCCAGCCTTCTGCCTTGGATTCTTCCCAGAAGAAATCCAAAACCGTGAGCAGCTCGGGAGACATCCCTACTCCCAACCAAACTTTCTTTTTGCAGTCCCCCGTTATGGAGAACCTTCATCCTCGGACGGCTGCTGAGTTCCTACAGGGCCTCTGCCCTGCTCGGGAACGTCGTCCACTGCAACACGCTTCTGCCTCTGACTTGGTGGATAACTTCAGCCTCGATTTTTCTAAGGTAAATATTTTTCCTTCTTACGTTCCTAGTTTACTATCTCACCTTTCTATTCATGCTTATTTTCCATTCTTACTTCACAGGCTTTACTCCGCCTTTCTGAGATAGTTGCCCGAGGTCGCGTGGGCTTTGCAGATCCCGAACTAGTCAATGAGCGCAATGACCTGAAACACCAAGTGGCCAAGCTCAAAGAGAAGGATGCCCAAATGCTCAAGGTTTTAGACAAAGGCAAAGCTGAGCTCGACGAACTCAAAGCTACCCTGGCTAATAAGGATGAGGAGATAGGAGCTTTCAAGGCCGAGCTCAAAAAATTCCAGCTTCAGTTCGCTCGTCAAGTAGCTGAAGCTCGAGAGGAAGGTGCTCGAGCCAGTATTCAGAAATTCCTCCAATCACCAGAGTGTTGTGCTCTGGTTCAAAAGGCTCGGGAGGTGGCCAAACAAAGTTTTCTAAGTTCTGAAGAGTTCCTTGACGTTCTCTCTGACGGGGCTCTCCAATATTTCCACTTGGCCTTTGATCAAGCCGAGGCCCAAGGCCGGGAGAAGGGCTTTGTTGAAAAGTTTGATCGGAACAAAGCCTTAACCTTCGCCACTGATCCCGAAGGCTATAATCCTTCTGCTGAGGCAAATCGGGTTAATCTGAGCTCTCTTGCCGACTTTCTCAACCATATCCTTTCTCTGTTGGAAGCCGATCGAGCTTCGTCTTTGGCTCATCTAGCTCCTCCCCCCAGCTCGGGAGATGCTTCTCGGGCTCTTGCTGCTGAAGGCGATACAACTATTGAGATCCCGGATGAGACTCCCTTAACCGTAGCGGATTACGGCATTAAGGATACCCCCTCTTAGCTTTTGTAAATATAATTTGGCCTCTTTAATTCCATGTACTTCATCTTTTATGTTTAATGAACTTTTCTTTTGATCGAGCTCTTTTCCTTTACTGTTTTCTATTTTCGATTTTTCGAAGCTCGACCTGATTTGCAGGTATTTTTAGCTTCAAGTCACTTCTGGGACAAAGCTAAAAATACTTGGATAATTTTTCGATTTTTCGATGTTCGAGCTGAGCTGCAGGTATTTTTAGCTTCAAGTCACTTCGGGGACAAAGCTAAAAATACTTTGACAATTTTTCGATTTTTCGAAGCTCGAGCTGAGCTGAAGGTATTTTTAGCTTCAAGTCACTTCGGGGACAAAACTAAAAATACTTTGACAATTTTTCGATTTTTGAAGCTCGGTGAGTCTGCAGGTATTTTTAGCTTCAAGTCACTTCGGGACAAAGCTAAAAATACTTTGACAATTATTCAATTTTTGAAGCTCGGTGAAGTGCAGGTATTTTTAGCTTCAAGTCACTTGGGGACAAAGCTAAAAATACTTGGATAATTTTTTGATTTTTCGAGGCTCGAGTCGAAATTTGTAGGTATTTTTAGCTTCAAGTCACTTGGGACAAAGCTAAAAATACTTTGACAATTTTTCAATTTTTGAAGCTCGGTGAGTGTGCGCAGTATTTTTAGCTTCAAGTTACTTGGGACAAAGCTAAAAATACTTGGATAATTTTTCGATTTTTCGAGGCTCGAGCTGAGCTGCAGGTATTTTTAGCTTCAAGTCACTTCGGGGACAAAGCTAAAAATACTTTGACAATTTTTCGATTTTTAGTTTCAAGTCACTTCGGGGACAAAGCTAAAAATACTTGGATAAATTTTCGATTTTTCGAGGCTCGAGCTGAGCTGCAGGTATTTTTAGCTTCATGTCACTTCGGGGACAAAGCTAAAAGTACTTATGGGTATCCACCCTTCCAAGACTCCGACTCTCGACCATTTCCATGATCAAGCCAGAGCTACTCGGTTTTATTTCATGGGTATCCACTCTTTAAATCATTATTTACTTATTTTCAAGCTAAGAGTGCTGAATCAAGATTTTGCTATATTCACACGTTTTAAGTCGGTAAAGCGTAAACTCTTTCATTCATTCTTTTCTTCATTTCATCAAGATAAAAACAGAAACTTCGGTAGACATCATGGGTCCACTACCGAATTTCCTTTCTCTTAAGAATAGTACTTCTTCAGGTTAACAATGTTCCATGCTCGGGGTAGGTTTTTTCCATCTAACTCCTCTAATTCATAAGCACCTCCAGCCAGTACTACAGTTACTCTGAGAGGTCCCTCCCAATTAGCTTCCAATTTTCCTCGGTTTTTCGTAGCATCTGCCTTCCTCAACACCAAGTCCCCCAGCTGAAAACTCCTCTTGTTTACTCTGCTATTGTAACTAGCTCGGACTCGACTTCTTGCCCGTTCCATTCGTAAAAATGCCATCTCTCGCTTTTCATTGATCATATCCAAAGCCTCTTGAGTTCTCATTTCATTCTGATTTTCCTCATAGTTTTGAATACGGTGGGTTTCCATCCCGATCTCAGCTGGTATGACTGCATCCATTCCGTATACTAGACTAAAGGGTGTCTCGCCTGTTGCTTTTTTTGGATTCGTCCTATACGCCCATAGCACCGAGCTCAACTCTCTGACCCAAGCCCCTCCGGATTTTTCTAGCCGAGCCTTCAACCCTTGGACCAAGATTCTGTTCGTAACCTCTATCTGCCCATTCGCCTACGGGTGGGCCACCGAGGTTAAATTCTGTTTGATCTTCATTTCCTTACACCATTCCCGAATCCTTGCTCCATTGAACTGCATTCCATTATCCGAAACAATCACTCGAGGTATCCCGAACCTGCATACTATATGCTGCCAAATAAACTTCATAACCACATCCTCGGTTATTTTAGCCAATGGTCCAGCTTCCACCCATTTGCTAAAATAATCTATCGCAACTATCAAGAATTTCCCCTGTCCCGAGGCCGGAGGGAAAGGCCCCACAATATCAATTCCCCACCTAGCAAATGGGCAAGCCGAGCTCATAGTCATGAGTTCCTCGGCTGTCCTATGTATGAAAAGCGCATGCACCTGACACTTCTCACACCGTTTCACCATCAGTTCCGCATCTCTTCTTAAGCTAGGCCAAAAATATCCGGCCCTTAGTACTTTATTTTCCAAAGTCCTGGCTCCCATGTGATTTCCACAACATCCCTCATGTATTTCCTTCAAAACATACTCTCCTTCCTTGTAACTTACGCATCTCAAAAGCGGAGCACTAAACCCCTTCTTGTACAACAATTCTCCAAAGATACAAAAACGAGTCGCTCGTATTTTTACCCGAGCCGCTTTCTTTCTCTCTTTCGGTAATATCCCCTCTTTCAGATACGCTAGGATTGGCACTCTCCAATCTTCATTCTCCTCTATCTCTCCGATCTCCAAACTCAGAACCGTATCCGATCTACCAACAGAGAAATATTCTGTCATAATCCCCCATTTGAACTTGCAATCTTAGATAAGAAATCAGCCTTCGCATTTTCTTCCCTCGGTATATGGCAGACCTCGATTTCTTTCAGCTTCTCTTCTAGGATCTTATATTTCTCCACATAATTTTTCATCCTTTCTTCCCGAATCTCGAACTCCCCTCTTATCTGTTTGTATACCAATTGGGAATCTATATGTATGAGTACCTTAGATGCTCCCATACTTATTGCCATATTGATTCCTCGCAAAAAGGCCTCGTACTCTGCCTCATTATTGGACAACTTGAAATCCAATCTCACCGCAAAACTACTCTCCACCCCCTCAGGACTGATCAATATAATACCTACTCCGCATCCCATGCTTCCCACGGATCCGTCCACGAATAGTACCCATGTTCCCTCATCGGGCACATCCTTCGTTAATTCTTGCATGAAATCCGCTAAGGCCTGGGCCTTAATGGCAGTTCGGCTGTGGAACTCTACATCATACTCGCTCAATTCAATAGCCCACTTCACCAACCTTCATGAGACTTGGGTTTACTCATCACACCCCCTCGGTGCAAGTTTGTGCACACAATCACTTTATGTGACAAAAAATATGGTCTCAATCTCCGAGCTGTTATCATCAGGGCCAAACTAGCCTTCTCAATCTTTGCATACTTTACCTCGGCATTCCTTAACACTTTGCTCACATAATACACCGGCATTTGCACGGAGTTTTCCTCTCTTATCAATACCGTACTAACCCCCTGCTCTCCTGTAGGTCCCAAGGGGTGTGAGTGTAAGGTTTAGAAGGGGGGGTTGAATAAACCTTACCAAATTTTTGATTTAGTCCTTTGAAAAGTTCAGAGTTGATACTACACAACTGTGTCCTAGGTGGACAACTAATTTAGTTAATCAAGTAGAGTTAGTCACTCAACGGACTCGATTGATTTGTTGATAGAATAACTCAATTTGTTAAAAGTGAATTAGCTCAAGCGTGGTTTGTTTTCGGTGGAAGACTTAACACCCTTAAGTTTGGTTTAGTAGAGATTTAAAGCTTGATTTAGTACTTAGAAATTATCAAGTGGATAGCAAATTTATCAAAGAAAATTAAGCAAATAAGATGCGAGGAATTTAAAGTCTTTGAAATGTTAATGACACAATAAGATTTTTATAGAGGTTCGAAGATGGGGTAATTCTTCTACTCCTCTCTTCTCCAATCTCTGGAGGAATCCACTAGGTATTGATCAAGTATACAAAGTGGTAACAGTCCGGATACAAGTCTTGATCACACACGGTGACTTGATCCTTTGGGACTCGATCTGGAGATGCCTTGATCACTCGGTGGCTTCTCGCACGACTCGAAGCTTCTTCACAGGCATTTGCCTTGCTACTACAACCCATTTGCTCAAGCTCTTTGGATTTGATCACGAAGCCCTCCAAAAACTCAAGACTTGGTTCGACCTTGAACCTTCCTACAATCCTTCGTGGAATGTAGACCCCTTGATTCTTCAATAATTTCCTCTTCAAGATAGAAGTTATCTTTCCTTCACGGGTGAGTGTTGGATTGATGATCTTCGTAATGTAGGCTTGAGGATTAATCTTGAATAATTTGAGAATATTTTTGATTTACAATTCTAATAATTGCTTGAATGTTTGTGGTTGACTAACATCCTCTCAGAGTCATTCCTCAGCCTTTTATAGTGATCTTTCAAAAAATTTGCCCTTTGAAGAGATAAGCTTATTTTTTGAAAGTCACTTGTGGACGTTGGCTTGTCTTGTTGCAGTCCTTGAATTTGCCACTTCCTCGTATAAAATGTTCTTCAGCTTTTCAGAGTTCTGACACGGTGTAGTGCTTCCCATTCGTTTATTCTTTTTGCACGCTTCGGGGTGAGCACTTAGAGAAAGGTAGCATAGAGATATTACTTGTTTAAGTAATTCTCTTGATTTCTGTGCAACGAATCTCTTTTAGTTATCTCGACTTGACTGCATTTTCTTGCTTTCCCCAGGTGACTTAGAGTCAGCTTCCAATCATTGGATGACTCTCCTGTCACTTCGACTTGAGACTTGGCTATGTTTGGCTGACTTGACTGATACTCCACTGTTTGCATCTCGGATGTTCCTTGATCGAGTCACGACATCTCTTCTTTGCCATACTCATTTGTCTTTGCGTGAAGTCTTCCTTCCAGTCTTCAGTTGTCTTTTTGCATGTTTTAGTCATAGCTGACTTAACTCAGCTTGATCAACCCTATTTATTACAATACAGTTTACAACAAAAATGGGGTGCCAACTTCCTATTCTAAGTTTTACATGGCATTCATCAAAATCTAAACAATAAATTTCCCAACAATTTCCCCTTTTTGATGATGCCAAAACTTAAAACATTCAAAATGTAAATAGCAAAGATACATACTGAGATAGTGCATTCACATAGAATGTATGCGTAGAATCAATTCTTTTATTGATCATAACATTCTTGTTCTTTTACACAATGTTTACAAGGTGTATCGAGCAAACATTTGTCTACACAAAAAAATAAAGAATTTGACTTTATTGCGGAAGACTTACATAGTATGTATTTACATAGTAAAATACATGAAGGGTGGACAAAGACAACACTTCATCTCCTTTGCCTCCTTCTTTCATCTTCCTCGATTCTGTCATCTTCTCTGGTCTTTTTCTCTTTTTCTCATCTCCGGTAGCCTTCTTCTTCTTTTCATATGCTTTCCGGGAGCTTCATCTCTTCTTAATCTCTCTTGTCTTTCCTCCCATAGCTGAGTTTGTCTCTTATTTTCTTCTTCTATTCTTTTCGCATACTCAACATTGCTTTTAGCCACTTGTAAATTGGCTACTTGGTCAAGACCATTGCCCGAGTAGATCCCTCATTTCTTGCCGGATCTACGTACTCAATGTTTTTGGGCGGAGGCCTAGGTGCGAAACCTCTTCCTCCACGCTCGCTTCTTCCTCTACCCTGCGGGCGTGTATTGTATTGGGGTCTTCTTCTTTCTAGCCGAGTGACTAGCGGAGTGACCAGCAGAGTGATCGGTAGTAGTCTGTTGCTGTCGGCTTCTTCACATAACGTGAGACCCTTTTCCCAAGTACAAGTCCCAAGCTTGAGCCATAGACATGTTTGCAAAGTATCCTTCGGATGCGGCGTTTTAAATTCATCAAGCGATCGTGGCTCGGCCCCGGGCATACGAGATGGCATAAGTGTCTCATCTCTTTGGAATGCCTCCATGTTGTTTCAAGATGTTCATAACTCGGGCATCTATTCTTCCTTCCACTTCCTCCATCCCTGCTTCAATTGTCTTTCTCTTTTCACCATAGATATAGCAGAGTGTTGGAGTGGCGGAAATCCTTTGGGAGTTTCTGCCGATAATATCACCGTGTGACAAGACCTTGTTGGGGGTTTGTGCAATCATCAAGGTCACATCTTTCGATCCTTCCCCCACAACGGACTTTCCTTTCTTTTGTTTTGACACTTCCTCATTTGTCTTTCCCTTCACAACTACTTCCTCCTTTTCCGACTTCGAGGATCTCTTTAGCGCTTTAAAGTATTTCTCTTCCCCCTTTTTGGCATCATCAAAGGAGAGAGGAACACCTGGAAACATATCTTGGCAAGTAGGAAGTCGAGCCTGGCGATAGCCGAGTTCTCGCCTTGAGTGCATTTGCGGTGTATGCGGCACAAAATTGAGCGAGTAGCGTTGGACTCTCTTGAAATTAGCTTCATCTCGGCCATGAGAAGGCTGAATTTTCTATCCATGTTTTCTTCCATACGTTGGAGATCACTCTTATTTTGCTCACGCAGTGACTTTATCTCGGCGAGTGTGAGCTTCATGCATGTGCTCAATGTGTTCTCTCAATTTCGTTTTTGCATCGGCATTCTCGGCTCTCCATACGACTTGTTGAACAATGTTCGAAATATCTAGCTTGTTCCACACGCATTGTTTCTTCTTTGTTGCCACCATTCCACGATTAATTTGTTATGCCTCTCAAGTCGTGATAAGGTTGGCATCTCTGTTATCGATCTCATGTCCATAGAGGCTGGTGCCTCTCCATCCGTTCAATTTCAGCAAATAATGCTTTAAACACCTCCCGAACTTCAATTTGTTTCTTAGATTTGCGGTGACGGCCATGCGGCGTCAAAGTCATAGTTAGGTTTGGAACGATGGTGTCGGATGGAAGAATAGGATCAGTGCGTGGAAGCGCGCGAGATCGTTCTCGGACTCGTCGGGAGGTCGGGTACCTCTAGAGAGAAAGGAAATGATTCTACAAAGGAATCATCACGGCCAACCGGGATTTGTTCAATGATGAGAGGTGCGCATGAAGTTCCTTTTGAGTCGAACTCTTTGCGGCTTGGGAGCTGCGTGATGGACTCTATTTGGTGGGGTCTGTTGTGAAGTGGACCCGACTTGCCGAGCCTCATTTGTCTCAAACTTCGTTGGTCTCATTTGGTTTCTCCCAATTGAGTGGGTGGTCCTCGGCCTTATCGAGCGTCATCGGACGATGATGAGATTTCCATTGGTGGCTCATCATCAAAATTGAAAGTTTGATGAGTAGTCTTGAGATCGACTTGCTCGTCTTTGGGAACATCCTGGTGAGTCTTTTGGATCATCACGGGGGATGACTCGGCTTCTTCGTCGCCTTCGATCCCATAAAAGTTACATCGGGATTGTCTGGGAATCATGAAGTGCACTTATCTCCTTTTTCGATGGATCAATGATAGTAGGAGGGATGTTCTCTCTTGTTTGCTTTACCCCAGGAGGTCTCAACCTCCCCGTTGGCCTTCATTACCTCCTGCGGTCTCAAGCTGCGGCAAGGCCTGGACATCCCTTTCGGCGGTGTCGGTATGCGAGGGTCTTTGCGGTGGCATCCATCAAGCCTAATCCCCATGGATTGCACTTTCATCGCCCAGTGTTAACTCCCAGTACATTTCTTCCGTGCCTCGACCGCATCAACAACGTCATTAGCCTTGAGCGGTTGACACCTCACCGAGGCAGTCTCAATCGCCTCGAGCCGTTGATGACAACTTTCTTTGTGTACTTCGTGGTTGTTCCTTCTCCACTTCGTCTCCTAGATTCGTTGTGGAGTCATCTGCGACATTCTCGACCTTCGCTGCGGTGGAGGAGTTTTCCCCGGTGGCGCACCGGTGAGTGACTTGGAATGGGGTCACTCATCTCCAAACTCATTTGTATCTCGAGTGTTCGTAGTTGGGGGCGGTGGTAAGACACCTTCAATAGGGGTTGGCTCAGCGGGGTCCCCACTATCCCGGTTTCATCGCCAGTTCCTTAATTCCTTCTTCCGAGTGAGTGGGAAAGTGGTGGCAAGCAACAACGGTGGCGATTTCTTCGCACTACTCCCATTGGATCGATTTCGGTGTATTTTGGAAGACTCTCCTGGTCCCTCCATCATGCTTTTCTCATGAAGAATTCGGGATTCATGCATTGCTTCTTTGCATTTGCAACTTTTACGTGGCGGCGAAGCAGGGTCAGATCCTCATCACTTTCGATAGAATGTCGAAGTGAGGATGCGTATGTTCTATGGTGCCGGTGAGAGGCGAGATCTTTGGCCTTCTCTCTTGCCTTAGCTTCCTCTGCCGATCTCTCCTTCTCCTTATCCTTGAAGATCTGCGGGATATCCGTGTAGTTTTTCTTCATCCGAGTCTTTGAGATCACGAGAGGTTAGTCGAGGAAGTTCAACAGTTCTCTCTTCTTCGATAAGCTCGGGCCGTTGGAACTGTTCCCTGGATTGACTCAATTTCCACTTCCTCCTCTCTCGCATGACGATTTTGGATGTGCGGGTAAGGTGGGGATAGGATCATCACATCACTATCATCTCTATCGGCTTCCCTCTTGTGTCGCATTGCGCATGAACTACGATTGTGTCTTGATTTGCCTCTGTTGATCGCCTTGACAGACTTAGCCGTTTCATCAATTATATCCAGGGACTCTACTTCTTGGCGAGTTTCCGGTATTTGCTCGGTGAGTGGTGACTCGGCCCGGTTTCTCAAGCTCGGATCGCTTGATGATTCTTCATCGTCTCTTAGTTCATACGGAGGGACCTCGGTTCGAGAGAGTTTCTTCGAGTCTTGGGCGGCGGGGGGCGTCTTTGGTGTTTTCTTACGAGGAGCGGGCCGTCTGGGATTTTCGAGTTCTCCTCTTTTTGACGATCGGAGAAGGTAGTTGAGAGTCCTTCTCGACGGCTATTTCTTTGAGGCGGGAGAGACACGCGAGGCTGGGGGCGGAGTGACTTCGAGCTGCGAGGCGGGAGCGGTTTGTTTTTCTTTCTTTGCGGGAGCAGCGTGATCTTCTTAGCAGCTGCGGGGGCAACTTTCTTCTTTGGTGGAGAGGAAGCATTTGTATCTTTAGGGTCGGTGATTTCCCCTCACTCGTGTCGGCTCTCTTCGTGCGCCGAGAGAGGTTTGATCGAACATCCTTTTGTTTACATGGGAACGCCTTTCCATGTCTAAGAGGACTCCTTTCACCTCCATCAGTAGGCCAATCACCAGGCCATATCCTAGGGATCCTCCAAATGCACCATCTTCCTTGAAGGATTTGTTCCCTACATTCAGCGGAGTCGGCTTTGTAGACAAACTCGGCCAGTTTATTTTTTTTTTCTTCAATGATCGCGGCCATTACGATCAACTTTGCTTTTGTGAGTTGGTCAAAGTGCGCCAAATTTGATGTCTATGCATTTGGCAACTATGTCCAACATTTTGTGGTAATCCTCCTTGGCAGACCTCTTGTTTCTTTGTGTAAACTATTTTATCGGCATAGTCGGGCTTGGCTACTTCCTTCCAAGCGGCGGCCAGGTTTACATCAAGATCGTTGATTTACGATGCTCCTTCCGTCGGTAGTGGCGGTGTTGACCAAATCCTTGGCGAGAGATGATGAACTTCTTTCCATGAGCAGATGATTTTATCCCTTCATCGTGAATCTCGGCGTTCACGTAGAAGCGTGCGACCTCTTCCACATAGGTCATTGAGAGCTCCATCGTCGAGAAATGGTTTCGGCCGGATTTTTCGATCTTTTCGGCGATTTTCTTTATAAGGCGTCATCGGACCCTTGTTTGACCATGCCCTCAAAATCCACGGTCGACCCTGTGTGGATTTGTTTTCCTAGCTTGACAAAATCATAGGTTGATGCCATTTTTCAGGATTTCACCTAAAAGAAACTTAGAAATTTGATTTGAATCGAGAGGGTTTTGAGAGAGTTTTGCCTTTGCTTACGAGATAGATATGAACCGTTTTTGGTGATATGTGAGAGAAAAGCAGAGCGAAAATGGGGTAAGTATGGTTTACGAAAGGGCGTGCGGGTGGTTTTGAAATGTGATCGAAATCAACGGCTTAGATTTTGCACGCGATTAGCATTTAATGTCTCGAATTTAATGCGGCAACATTTATATCCAATCATAAGCTTGGTATGCAACTTTTTGTCTGTACACATCATCATTATCTTGGACGTCATTCTTAAAAACATTCGCTTAGTAAAAGCATTGCGTTTTTATCACTTTGCTCATAAATGACTCAACTTATCCCTTAGGCCGATTTAACTCTTACGGTCATAGTTCTCTCGGTGACTCAAATTTGTCACTAATTCGGTATCATTGTCTCTCGACATGGTGATTCATTTAGCTAATTTTGAGAATTGATCCTTTTTCTCTTTTTGTGTTTCATTTCTTTTTTTGAGTCTTACGAGTGTTAGCTCAGCTCAATTAACCCTAACTCATGCTTGAGTTCTTCAAATCTTGACTCACATAATGGTTTTGTGAAGATGTCACCAATTGTTTATCGGTTGAGATATATTCCAAGATGATGTCCTTCTTTTCAACATGATCTCTTATGAAGTGATATCGACATCGATATGCTTTGTTCTTGAGTGCAACACAGGATTTTGAGTGATTGCAATTGCACTTGTGTTATCACACATGATTGGAATTTCCTTTTCCTCAACTTCATAGTCTCTCATTTCTTTGTCTCATCCATAGGACTTGGGCACAAAATGTTTGCCCTTGATTATGTATTACGCCAATTTGTAGAGGTGGCTATTGAATTTTGCTTCTTGCTAAACCAGGAAATCAACTTTGTTTCTAGCATTTGAGATGTGCGAGGTGTTTTCTGTCAAACTCTGCATCCGGCATAGTCAGTGTCGAATAGCCAATTAGTTTGAATCCACCTTCCTTTGGATACCATAAGCCAACTTCTTGGCTTCCTTTCAAATATCTCAAGATTCTCTTTAATTTCTTTGTCATATGGCTCTCTTTTGGAGCGATTGAAATCTTGCACATACACCTACTGACAAAGGTGATGTCCGGCCCTTCTTTGTGAGATAGAGCAATGATCCAATAAGTGCTCAGTATCTTGTTTGATCTCTGAGGCTTGCCATCTGCATCCATGTCCATTTTAACCGATGTATTCATTGATATTTTCTGAGAAGACTTCTCCTCCATACCAAATTTCTTCATTAAATCTCGGTGTATTTTGTTTGACTTATGAAGGTTCCATCCTTGTTTGTTTTACTTGGAGTCAAGGAAGAATGTCGACTCTCCCATCATGCTCATTTCAAATTTGCTTTGCATGAGGTTTGAAAATTTTTCACATAGCTCTTTGTTTGTGGATCCAAAAATGATGTCATCCACATATATTTGAACAAGCAAAGTATACTCTTCTTGTCATGAATTACGAAAAGTGTTCTATCTACTTTTCCTTTTGTGAATCCATTCTCGGTTAGGAATTTTGACAAGGTATCATACCATGCTCACGGGTGCCTGTTTCAATCCATACGAGCTTTCTTGAGTTTGTATACCTTATCTCCAAGAGTCTTACGCTCAACTCATGGAGGTTGTTCAACATACACTTCTTCTTCCAATAAACCATTTAGGAATGCACTTTTTACATCCATCGATATACAATAAAATTCTTGTGAGTGCATAGGCAAGAAACATCCTTATAGCTTCCAATCTTGCTACGAGGAGCAAATGTTTCATCAAAATTTATTCCTTCTTCTTGGCAATATCCTTTGGCTACTAGTCTTGCTTTGTTTCTTACCACAGGCCCTCCTCATTCATCTTGTTTCGAACACCCATTTAGTACCAATAACATTTTGATGGGTGGGTCTTTGAACTAATTCCCATACTTTATTTCTTTCAAACTGATTGACTCTTCTTGCATAGCTTGAATCCATGTGTGTCATCAATGCTTGTAACACATCTTTAGGCTCTATTTGTGAGATAAAGCATGTGAACATAGCTTCTTGTTGAGTTTCGGATCTTGTTTTGACACCTTCTCTTATATCTCCAATGACAAGTTACGGTGGATGGTCTCTCGGCCATCTTACATCGGAGTTGGAGTAAGTTATTTGGATTGATCGTCTTGCGGTTGTGTTCTTTGTGATCAGCTCTCTCGTAATCGCTTAGCTGCAAATTTTCCAGCATTTTATGAGACTCAACTATCTCATCTTCATACGAGTTTATAATTCCGGCTTGACTTGGCTATGGACTCTTACGTATGGTTGGATGATTCAACTTATCGGTGACTCTTCAATGTCTTCTCCATTTACATTTGGTTCATCGAATACCACATGAATGGATTCTTCGCAACCATAGTCCTTTTGTTGAGTACTCTGTAGGCTTTGCTTTGTTGAGTATCCCGAAGATACCTTCATCGACTTTAGCATCGAAAGCCTTTAGATTGTCTTTGCCATTGTTATGGATGAAGCATTTACATCCAAATATTCTAAAATATGCAACATTTGGTTTTCTCCCAGTCAAATCTCATAGGGAGTCTTTGTCATTTGTCTTTTATCATACATCTGTTTTGAGTGTAGCAAAAATTTGTGTTAATTGCTTGACCCAAAATCTTTTTGGTAACCTGCTTGACTAACATGGTCTTCGCTTCTTTGAGAGTTCTATTCCTTCTTTCTCGCAACTCCATTCTGTTTGTGGAGTCCTTGCTGAGATAGTTCATGACCAATACCATTTTCAATACAATCTTGAGTTATTATTCCATTGACAAACTCGGTTCTCATCGATCTTATTTTGATAATGGTTTGGTTCTTCTCATTTTGAATTCTCTTCATCAAGCTGTGGTAGTTTCGTGGAGTTTCTTTCTTCTTACACATGAATATAGTCCATGTATATCTTGAGTAGTCATCTACTACCACCAAGGTGTATTTCTTTCCACTTATCTTTCATTTGGTTCCTTTGGGCCAAATAGATCCATATGTAGCGGATGCAATATTCTTGTTGAAGATGGGCATGTCTTTTCTTTGAATGATGATTTGATTTGTTTTCCTTCGACATGCGTCACATATACTCTCCTTTTTGTATCGAGTGCGGAAGTCCTTCCACAAGACTACTATACGGCAAGCTTGTTAATCGTTTTGAAATTCGGGTGACTCGACTTTTTGTGCTACAACCAACTTGATTAATTTGTGCTTTTTGCTAATAGACAGTCTTTGGGTGTTGCGGTTGACCAATCTTTGCATACATGTTCTTTTATGCATCCTTGCAACACAACTTCATTCGATTCAAAGCATCCTTGATTTGGCATATACCCATATTAAATCCAACATTATAGCCCTTGTCGCGAGTTGGTGATGCTTAGCAAGTTGAAGTTGAGTCCGTCAACATATGCAACATCGTGATTTCTAATCCATTTTTCTTGATGGATCAATGCCTCTTATTTCTCCTGGAACTTCATTTCCTCCAAATATGACTTTTGCTCCTTTAACTTCCTTGAATTTTGACAGATTTTTCTTATTTCTGTTATATATCCGGGAATGACCACTATCCATGTACCAGGTTCATTGGCACTCATTTGTTCCTTGAACCGCAATCAAGGAAATTAAGTTTTAGGTACCCATACTTATCACGGGTCTGAGGGGTTAAATTGTAAGATGATCCAATCAACTTATAGCCAAATGATTTGACTCTAAGGGGTTGCCATCTATCGAGTGCCATAATCATAATCAATCTTGGCAAATTGCTTGGGGATTTTAGGTTCATACTGTTTGTCTCTTTTGTCGTATGCTGTGTATATGTTTTAGCAATCGTCTTCTTTGGGTAATTGTGGTGTCTCGAGTGTAGTGCCTAGGTGCATATGTGTCTTTGATGAAAGCTCTTATACTTTTGGAATGGCCTTTCTTTGAGTTCTAGGCCTTTGCCATTTGGGCTTATATTCCATAAGTCTATCTTTGATAGTTCACATCATTCCAATCAGCTTGGCTTGGATATTTTCTACCATTCCTATCACATGTATTTCTTTTATAGATTTTAAGGGTTTTGGTAGCTCTGTTTCTTCTTTCTGAGTATTTTTGTTTGGAGTTTCTTTGAGGAACTCGATTGAAACTCTTCTCAATATCTTTCAGCCGCACTCAATGGTGTTTTCCTTTTCCTTTATAACCAAGGCCAGTTTGCTTGTAATTGTGCTTTGGATTAAGTGTGTGTACACCATTTGGAGTTTTGGATTTTTGAGATACTTCATTGCTTGAAGATCCCCTTTCCAAATTCACTCTTGGAGCTGACATAACATAGTGGAATTAAATCTAAGCATGTCTTGTCTCCACATTCTCTTTGACTCATAATAAGATCATCCAATGATTTAGATGCCTTAGTGAATGAGGCAATAACATTTTGAGGTCATTCTCCCTCTTTTCTATGGCAGCTATTTTTGCTATTAGCTTGGCATTTTTAGCCTTTAAACTTTTATTCTCATCGGCTATTTGACTTAGAGTACTCGGCTCCTTAGTAAATTTGTGAGTTTTAGCTCTTGAGTGAAATTTTGTTTTCCTCATTTAGTAGTGTGTGTGAGGATTTAATGTGTTCAAAATCTTTCATCATTTTGCCTAATGAATCTTAAAGATCAGTGGGTGATGAAGTGTGTGTGTCACAATCACTATCACTAGAATCGAGTTTGATGAGTTGGAGTGTACCTCATCTTCTTGGTCGGGTTGATCTTGTTCTTGGCCATCAACAGTTAGAGCTTCTTCTTGAGTCACTTGAGTAATCGGCTTCACTACTCTCGACTCGGCTATGTCTTTTGACTTGGATTTGTCTTATCTCGGTGATCTCTGCTGACCAACATTACCTTTTTCTTTTCTTGTCTCCTTTCTCTCGAAGACCTTTCTTTCTTCTTCATCCTGTATTTGTTGACTACGAGGATATGGGCGATCAATGGCCTAGTGACCTGGTTGCCCTACGGTTCAGCATAGATATTCAACCTTTTGATCGCTCTTTCCATTCTTGGATTGTCAGTCCTTTGATATTGACTTTTTGATGATCATTCTTTTGGTTGGCCTATCTTCTCTTGACTTTGAAGAAGGTGAGTGTCTTACGGAGGATTCACCCTTGCCTTTCTTGTAGTTCTTATTGAAGAACTTGTTGAACCTTTTAACCATCGGGGCTATTTCTTACGGATCAATGACTTCATTGACCTCACTCTCTTTCCATCCTTAACAATTAGAGCGACTATTTTGGGTACAAATTTGTCTCTCCTGGTCTTTTCTTCTCGGCTCAAACTCGTAGGCTTTGAGGTTTGAGAATAGTTCATGGTTGGATGTCTTTGATAGGTCCATGGAATGTCTTAGTGCCATGACCTTCATTTCCCATTCAGCTGGAAGACTTTTTAGGATCTTCATACACATTTCCTTCTGTGTATATTCCTTTCTAAGTGCTGACAGCTCGTTGGTGATTTCTGTGAATTGAGCATCCAGTTGATCTAGGTTCTCTCCTGAGATCATTTTGAAGTTCTCAAATTTCTGTACAGCCACTGATAATTTGTTTTCTTTGATTTGCTCTAAGCCTTCACAAATCAATGTTAGCTTGTCCCAGATTTCTTTAGCCGTTTTGCATGATTTGACTTTGTTGAACATGGCTTTGTCCAAGGTTTTGTAAAGAATGTCCTTGGCCACATTGTCCAAGTTATATCTTTTTGCAGTGGCCCATCCTCTATCACTATCCACATCTCATCATGTAATGCTGATAGGTGAGCCTGCATACGAATTTTCCAATCATCAAATTCGCACTTCATTCGAGCTCATCAGTCTGGCATTTTAGGGTGGTGTGGAATAAGTAGGAGGTAATATGCTCTATCCTAAGCGGGAAGAGTCTTCAATTGTGAACATGGGAATACGTGTTAAATTTGCTTCCATGATAATAGATTTTAATGATAAAAGGAGTTTTGAAAATTTAAGTACTAAAAGCAGGACTTTGAAAAGTTTGGAGATCTAGTTCGATAACCGGTGCGGAAGGCTCAATGAACCAACCGCTCACGATACCACTTGTAGGTCCCAAGGAGTGTGAGTGTAAGGTTTAGAAGGGGGGTTGAATAAACCTTACCAAATTTTTGATTTAGTCCTTTTAAAAGTTCGAGTTAATACTACACAATTTGTGTCTAGGTGGACATCCAATTTAGTTAATAAGTAGAGTTAGTCACTCCATAGACTCGATCGAAATTTGTTGATAGAATAACTCATTTGTTAAAAAGTGAATTAGCTGTTGTGGTTTGTTTTTGTTGGAAGACTTAACACCCTTAAGTTTGGTTTAGTAGAGATTTAAAGCTTGATTTAGTACTTAGAAATTATCAAGTGGATAGCAAATTTATCGGCAAAATTAAGCAAATAAGATGCAAGAATTTAAAGTCTTTGAAATGTAAATGACACAATAAGATTTTTATAGAGGTTCGAAGATGGGGTAATTCTTCTACTCCTCTCTTCTCCAATCTCCTGGAGGAATCCACTAGGTATTGATCAAGTATACAAAGTGGTAGCAGTCCGGATACAAGTCTTGATCACACGGTGACTTGATCCTTTGGGACTCGGTCTGGAGATGCCTTGATCACTCGGTGGCTTCTCGTGACGACTCGGCTTCTTCACAGGCATTTTGCCTTGCTACTACAACCCACTTGCTCAAGCTCTTTGGATTTGATCACGAAGCCCTCCAAAAACTCAAGACTTGGTTCGACCTTGAACCTTCCTACAATCCTTCGTGGAATGTAGACCCCTTGATTCTTCAATAATTTCCTCTTCAAGCGATAGAAGTTATCTTTCCTTCACGGTGAGTGTTGGATTGATGATCTTCATAATGTAGGCTTGAGGATTAATCTTGAATAATTTGAGAATATTTTCGGTTACAATTCTAATAATTGCTTGAATGTTTGTGGTTCGGAGTAACCTCCTCTCGTAGTCATTCCTCGGCCTTTTATAGTGATCTTTCAAAAAATTTGCCCGTTGAAGAGATAGGCTTATTTTTTGAAAGTCACTTGTGGACGTTGGCTTGTCTTGTTGTAGTCCTTGAATTTGCCACTTCCTCGTATAAAATGTTCTTGACTTTTCGAGAGTTCGACACGGTGTAGTGCTTCCCATTGGTTTATTCTTTTTGCACGCTCGGGGTGAGCACTTCGAGAAAGGTAGCATGGAGATATTACTTGTTTAAGTAATTCTCTTGATTTACGCAACGAATCTCTTTCGATTATCTCGACATTGCATTTCCTTGCTTTCCCCAGGTGACTTAGAGTCGACTTCCAATCATTGGATGACTCTCTGTCACTTCGACTTGAGACTTGGCTATGTTTGGCGACTTGAGTGATACTCCACTGTTTGCATCTCATTTGTTCCTTGATCGAGTCCACGACTTCTCTTCTTTGCCATACTCATTTGTCTTGCAACAAGTCTTCCTTCCGGTCTTGATTGTCTTTTTGCATGTTTTAGTCATAGATGACTTAACTCGACTTTGATCGACCCTATTTATTACAATAAAGTTTACATCAAAAATGGGGTGCCAACTTCCTATTCTAAGTTTTACATGGCATTCATCAAAATCTAAACAATAAATTTCCCAACATCTCCTTGAAATGTAGAGATACAACGGCTCTCCAGTGCGGCTTAGTCGATCGATAACTCGCCAAGTAATCTTTCGGCTCTTAAACGCTTTCGGCATTCTTCATCCCAAGCAAATTTCTTAGCCTTCCTCAATACTTTAAAGAAAGGCAAGCTCCTCTCTGCCCGACCTCGAGATAAATCGGTTGAGGGGCTATCCTCCCAGTCAAACTCGCACATCCTTTTTATCCTTGGGCTCGGCCATTTCTCGTATAATTTTACCTTCTCCAGATTAGCTTCAATTCCTTTTTCATTTACCATGTAACCCAAAAACTTTCCCGATCTCACCCCAAAAGCGCATTTCTTGGGATTAAGCTTCATCTTATATTTCCTCAGCGTATCGAATGTTTCCGCCAGGTCCTTCACATGGTCCCCCGCCTTCACACTTTTAACCAATATGTCATCGACATAAACTTCCATGTTTCCCGACCGGTCTCTATACATCTTGTCCACTAAGCTTTGGTATGTTGCCCCCGCATTTTTAAGACCAAAGGGCATCACAACGTAGCAATAAGTACCAAAAGAGGTGGTGAAGCTCACCCTCTTTTGGTCCTCTTATGCCAACCGAATCTGGTGATAGCCTTGAGAGGCATCCATCATACTAAGCATTTCGCATCCCGAGGTAGAGTTAACCAACTGATCTATTATCGGGAGTGGGTAATAGTCTTTAGGGCACGCTCTGTTCAAATCCCTAAAGTCTATACACATCCTCCAATCGTCTTGAGTCTTCGGGACTAAGACAGTGTTAGATAACCATTCGGGAAACTGGATTTCCCTAATATGCCCCGCACTCAGCCTCCGCTCAAATGATCGCGTCCTTCTTTGGACCGAAGTTTCTCTTCTTCGCATTCATGGCTTGTATGAAGGGTTTACGTTGAGTCATGTTCGCAATGCTCGGATCTATCCCACTAGATCGTTTGGCCGACCAGGCAAACACATTGGCATTGTTTCTCAAGAACCCCACCAATTTTTCTTTAAGATCATCTGCCAAGTTCTTTTCTATCTTTGTAGCTTTACCCGGCTCTCCTGGTACCAAATCCACCCACATCAATTCCTCATTCATTTGCACATGCTCCACCGGATCCTCATCCGACTTAATGATTTTTCTTTCCCTTTCCCATCATCGTGAGCTTCTCCTCTCTCGGCCATCGAAGGCTCTCCACATACAACCTTCGTGCCATATCTTTGATCCCCTCTACTTCTCCCACCTGGTCATCCATGGGAATTTCATCTTTAGATGGTATATCGAGACCTGACTTGAACGCATTCGGAGATGGCCTCCCAATCATCACATTATATGACGAAGGGGCATCTACCACCAAAAATCTCACCATCCTCGTTTTCCTGAATGGCTCTTTACCCAGGGACACGGGTAAAGTAACCATCCCCAATGGCTGAAGAGTTCCCCCTGCAAAGCCCACCAGGGAAGTATCCACCATTTCGGCTCCACTGCAAGTCCATTCGTTTATAACATTCATAAAAGAGTATATCAATTTGAACTACTGTATCTACAAACACCCCGCACATCGTAGTTCGCAATCGTTGCCGTAATTACAAGGGCATCGCTGTGTGGAGTCACAATGCCCCTTTATCTCCGTGGTCCAAGCTGAATATTTGGACCCACCGTTACTTGTTCAATCCTCATCTGTTCTTGCATTTTATCAGTAGCCGCCGCCCTGACGTAACTCTTTCTAGCCCTTCGAGAATCCCCTCCGGACGGACCCCCAATAACCATCTGAATAACCCCCTCCTTGGCGGTGGATGGGGAAGATTCTTCTCCTCCTCCGGCTTTTTCTCCGGCTCCTGCCTCTGCTGGTAATTACCTTGCCCTCTCCGGTAATTACCCTTCGACCTCCTCTTATCCACATACACGAACTCCTTCAAGTGTCCTGCCTGGATCATTCTTTCGATTTCATCCTTCAGGTGAGTACATTGCTCTGTGGTGTGCCCATATTCATTGTGAAAATGACAAAACTCATTGCTCTTCTCCTTCCTGGGAACCTCTGAATATGTCCTTGGCCACCTCAAGTCGGGGTGTCTTTCTATCGCTGAAAACACCTCTCCTTGAGAAGCCACCAGCGGAGTGTACTTATCAAATCTAGGCCTTCCTCCTGATACCTCCACCTTCGATTTTTTCTGAGGCATTTTCTCCTCCTTATCCTCCACCTTATCTCTCCTTTTACTCCATTCTTCCTTCTTCACCTTCCTAGCTTCCTCCAAATTAATGTATCTCGCTGCCCTGGCCAACAACTCATCGAAAGTTTTGGCTGGCTCAATTACCAAGGACTCAAAAAATTCTCCATCCCTCGGTCCCTGGGCAATCGTTCATCAAGATCTCTCGGGCTAGGCGAGGGTACCTCACTTTCTTCTTTGGAAGCATTTGGATGTAACTCCTCGCCCTTCTCCTCCTTCTCGCTGATATTGAATATCGTCAAAGGAGTTTTCTGATACTTTCTGCGGCACTAGTGAATCGATGCATAAACACTGAGCTGAATTCATCGAAATTCCTTATAGAGTTCGGGGGAAGTTGGGAAAACCACTGCTGCGCCGATTTAGTGAGGGTTATTGGGAACACCCTGCACATTACTCCGTCAGAGAACCTATGTAACAACGCCGCATTTTTGAACCGGCAAAGGTGATCCCATGGGTCCGTCATGCCGTCATATTCGAAACTCAAAGCTCTATAGGATACTGGCTAATAAGGATGAGGAGATAGGAGCTCTCAAGGCCGAGCTCGAAAAATTCCAGCTTCAGTTCGCTCGTCAAGTAGCTGAGGCTCGAGAGGAAGGTGCCCGAGCCAGTATTCAGAACTTCCTCCAATCACCAGAGTGTTGTGCTCTGGTTCAAAAGGCTCGGGAGGTGGCCAAACAAAGTTTTCTAAGTTTTGAAGAGTTCCTTGACGTTCTCTCTGACGGGGCTCTCCAATATTTCCACTTGGCCTTTGATCAAGCCGAGGCCCAAGGCCGGGAGAAGGGCTTTGTTGAAAAGTTTGATCGGAACAAAGCCTTAACCTTCGCCACTGATCCCGAAGGCTATAATCCTTCTGCTGAGGCAAATCGGGTTAATCTGAGCTCTCCTGCCGACTTCCTCAACCTTATCCTTTCTCTGTTGGAAGCCGACCGAGCTTCGTCTTCGGCTCATCTAGCTCATCAGAAAGGCGGAGTAAAGCCTGTGAATAGGGGTGGGCATTCGGGGTCGGGTAGTCGGGTTCCGACCCGATCCGATCGGGTAAAAACCGATCGGGTCGGATATTTTTTTTAAAATTCGGGTTTTGGGTAACCCGATAACCGAACTTAATAAGTCGGATCGGGGTTCGGGTTGTGTAAATATTACCCGAATACCCGATCGGGTACCCGTTAATTTAAAAAAAAAAAAAAAAATAGAATAGGGCCATGGGCGTGCCGCGTGCATGTGTGATAAAGTTGTAAAGTGGGTTGGAGTGTGTGTATTTTGTAAATTTGGGCGTGCATGTGTGTTAAAATTGGGGACAAAGTTTTTTTTTTATATTCTTTTTGTAGGAAAGTTGAGACAAAGACAAATGGTGGTGGGGAATGAAGTTCCATACTCAAAATTTTTCTTTTTTTTTTCCCCTCAAAAGCCGCAAGAACAACCTCAAAAAGCGGAATTAAAAGAAAAAAAGTTATCCGAAACCCGAATTGTCGGGTACACGATTATTTCGGGTACCCGATAATCGGGTATCCGATAATATCGGTTCGGTGGCGGGTAGCTATATTCGCCACCCGACAATTTCGGATACCCGACCCGATTACCCGAAACCCCGACTACCCGACCCGATGCCCACCCCTACCTGTGAAGTAAGAATGGAAAATAAGCATGAATAGAAAGGTGAGATAGTAAACTAGGAACGTAAGAAGGAAAAACATTTACCTTAGAAAAATCGGTGAAGTTATCCACAAGTCGAGGCAGCTTTGTTGCGGTGGACGATGTTCCGGCGCAGGCGGAGAGGCCTGTAAGAACTCGGCCCGTCCGTCAGGGATGAAGGTTCTCCATAACGGGGGACTGCAAAAAGAAAGTTTGGTTGGGAGTAGGGATGTCTCCCGAGCTGCTCACGGTTTTGGATTTCTTCTGGGAAAAATCCAAGGCAGAAGGCTGGCGTTCTTCCGGCGTAGCCTCTCCGACGCTCAAGTCAGGTATCAATTCAAGGAAGATAAAAAATAGCTCAGATATAGTGTGGATGAGTAAAAATGCATTAACCTTACTCATACCTGGTGAATGACTATTTATAAGGCTCACCGTTAGGGTTTCCGCATTCTCCGGAAACGGTTAGGGAGAATCTGTCAGACGTTTGTTACAAAATCTTATCTAGATCTGAGGAAGTTAAGTTACGCCCCACAATACCGAGCTTGCATATCTATCCCGAGCACTCTCCGCTTTCTAGAAACTGGGCCTTAAGAAGTGGTCCTTGATGGGCCTATAGTTGGACTCGACTTATGAGAGCCCATTCTATAACTCGGCCTATTCCAGGCTGGATCACTATGTTTATCTCCATTCAATTTGTTTACACCCTACTCACAACTAGAGTTGTCAAATTGGCGTGGCCAAGAGAGAAAAATCGGGTCTGGTCGGCCGGGCCAAGAGAGAAAGATCTGGTCAGGTCGTCCCACTATTTTGGAAGCCATTCTGGTCCAACTCATGAATATACATATTAAATGTTAGCCGACGAAATTTGGACTATGTTTTGGTCAAATATTGGGCCAGGCCAAATGGGCTCGATCATTTCGGGACTTTACAAATAAAGCCCGAACTGGTCGAACAAGTCGTCGGACCAGACTCATTTGACAACTCCACTCACAACTAGTGCTAGAGTCGATTCAAATGGTACTCTAATTACCACAGAAGGTTCGGCGAAATCTAAAATAATTAATTTCAAAGCTAGCTTTGATGGTCTATCATCGAAGGTTGTATTGGGGTTTTGATCTTTTGTGAAAATCTCCCATTTCAATTGTGAAAAAGATTGCTTTGTGCAGTTTCGTGGGAAAAAAACACCCCCTGAAAATTACATGAGAAATCACATAATGAGAGTTCAGTTCCGTTGTCTTGAACACTCTCATGTGGAAAAGGAGAATTAGAATATGTTCCTCCCTGTTATGTTTGTGAAGGAGAAACGGGTAATTATGTTTTTGTTTTTGTTTTTCTTATTTAAAGGAGAACTAAAGAAACACGTATTTGGAGTCTAAAATATGACAGGAAAATCTCAATGTTCAAGATAAAAGAATTATTATTTTACTTATAAAGCAGGGACGTAGCTAAGGTGGGGCCTCCCCGATCCCCCGCGCACCCCAAAATTTTTTTGTCTCGTTTTTTTTATGGAAAAAATGAAAAACAAAATTATATATTTTTTAAAAAGAAAAAAAATAGTTGAGCTAAGTGGAAAACAATTTGGGCTAAAAGGTACTATGCGGATTTATTTTTTTTGTTATAAAGGGGTAAGTTCAAGAATGGCCTATTTTCATGTTTCAGTTACAACTATGGCCTTCCTTTTTAAAAGGATTCAAAAATACACTAAAGTTCCCATTATACCCTTTATAACAGAATAAGGAAATATGATTAATTCGTACCAGATTTCACAGAATACGAACACTTTTCAGTTTCTATTTCCTGTTTCATTCGTGGCATTGTTACACCTACTTAGATCCAGTCTCCATACGGAGGTTTTAAATAGATCATGTCAGGTTTCCAGCCGATAAACTTAACAGGTCATATAATTTAAAAGATGTTCGATTCTATGTTATCGAGTTCAAACTAAGGTTTACGGTGAAAATGGAAATAGTCCATTACGACCATATCAGGCCCAACATGCTTAGTAAAATTAATAAATCCCTTTAAAATTCATACCTCTTTTGACCGAAAAAAGACAAAGGGTTAAGTGGTTCGCAACGCCACCGATCGGAAAATTATCGCCCTTTGGATCGTTTGACAAACAACTCCTCACTGTTCAACCTCACCTCGGAAAGATGATCGCAAGTTATCCGACTCCTTCGCTAAATCGCTTCAGCCAAGACCTTGGTTTGTTTCCTACTCCAAGGCGTAAAAGTAATTCTTCAAAGGGGATTGATTAATAGTACATTATGAACACATGTTGAATAAACAACCTTTATTTTATTAAGAACTTAAAGAAAAATTTATTACATCGTAATCTCCTTTTGGGAGGAGAAACCTGTTTAGCCTCTCATAAAGGCTATCACACTCTTGTACATAAAATTAAAAACTAAAACGAAAAACTCGAAAACACTGGAATTTCTAAACTCACAATGAGAAAGAATTTTACAAAAAAGTTTATTGTAAGAAGACTAAGGGAAATGTTCGATGCCTTTAAATTTTCCGGAAATCTCTTGTTTATATAGAGGAATGGGTCGCCTCTATTTCTTGGATTCTTCATCCACTTGCCGAAAGTTAGTGGATGCTTTCCTATCTTCACATGGCTTGGGACCTACCTTGCGGTATTCAAGGCAAGTTGATAAGGCTCCAAAGCCAATCGACTCTTCTTTTTCCGTCTTTTAGCTAGATGGAATATTATGACGTCATTGCTTACGTCATTGACTTGAATTATCGCATCTTGATGAGTTGGATGCCAATTACAAGATCGACCCACCTTTTTGTCTCTTTCTTTGAGTGGGTTATCCTTGAATCACATGTCTCCTTTAACTTTGTCGGGAATCTACTTTTTGGTGGTCCCCAAACTTTGATACTTCGTGACTTTTCTTCTCCGTCGTAGGGTCTTCGATCGACTTTTGGCGGAATCCTTTGCCAAATTTCGGTTCCTTCTGGTTTTGACATTCGAGACAGACCCGAAGTTCCCAATGGCCTATGTGAGCCATATTGCAATATTTCCGGCGAGTTTCTTTACTCCCCGGCAGCTTGTTTTCCCACAGAAGATTTCTTTTCTTTTCGAATAGGTCTTCTGCGAATCTTGTAGTTTTTCCTGTCATAGTATTCAACAGGAATGATCCGTTCACTGAATTTTGATAGAACTTGAACGGAAACTTGACTTTGTCCATCTCAGTGAGACAGACCCACAATCCCCATGCCCTTCTTGTAGTAATTTGATCTTCGGTGAAGGTCATGGCCAATTGTACTTCTTCTGAACTAGCCTCCTTGATATTCTTGAAGGCTCTTTCATCTGGTCGTCGAAGCCTGATGTAATGGAAGGCTTCATGTCCACCTTTTCCGACGGGCTCTGTTGCTGCACTTATGAAATACAGCTCCAATGTATCCCCTCGTTTTAGGCTGTCATTATTGGACCAGCACTCGTACACTGCTTCCTGGATCCATTTTGGTAATTTTGTGATCTCCGGGAAGCCTGGTATTCCTGCCAAGAAGAAGAAACTTTAATCTCGTTAATATCAACCTTAGAAGTGCCCATCATAGGCCTAAGATTGATCTCTTCGTCCTTTATCCCGGACGTCTTTGGTTTGATGTGATAACTCGGGATTTGACTCGGAGTATCGCTTTTTCCTTGGGCCAACATTTACTCGACTTAGGACTTGTCTAGAGAGACTGGAATCTCTGCTACGGGTTGGGGAGCCTGCGCTCTAAACGCTTCCGTTTGCTTATTAGCGGCCGGAGGAGTGGCCGCTTGAAATGCCGTTCTCAATCGAGAGTGAGACCAGGACACATGCTCGTATACGATCGGTTACTTTGTCTCGATCATTCCTTTGTAATTTCCGGCCAAATCAACATTGATGACCAGGGTATCAAATTCTCGGAGTAGCATTTCCAGCTGGTCTCCAAGATGTCTTGAGGTTTGTGAGGATGGAATCAACTTCAATTCCTCCATCTCTTGTTAGAAAATCTGCAAGAACATTTTTCGTGAGATTTTATAATGACAATATCATAATCATAATATTGACATTCAGCTTGCCATCTAAGTATCCTAGTTTTTCTGGTTTTGATTCAATTTTGTTTTTTAAAAGCTTTGACACTTGAATTATCAATTTTAAGATAAACTTTTTAGCCAAGAGAAATAAAGGCCATTTTTTGAAAGCCTTTCGATCGCAAAGAATTCTTTCTCGTTGATATGCCACCGAGTTGCTTCACTGTCGCAAATAGATCTGCCGCAATATCGCATGACACTTCTCCGTTTGGTGTGGCTTTTGTAAGAACTGTTGCCCACCAATGATCACTGGCATCCGTGTAAAGCACTAGTTCATCTTCATCTGTGGAATTGCAAGTTTCGGAAGCTTTTTGCAAACTTCTTTAAGTTGCTTGATTCCTTCTTGATGTTCATTCTCCCATTTGAATCTGCATCTTTTTTTTTAAGCAATGGGCTAAAAACCTTCTCGTAATGTGCTAGATTGTTTATGAACATTCCAAAGAAAATTGACAACTCAAGAAAATTCTCGCTCGCTTGTCTTTCGGTGTGTCCGGAAATCCTCGTATCTTTTCTACAATATGACTTTGTAGGATGATTCCAGATTCGTCGATCTCAATTCCTAGGAATTCAACTGTCTTGTTGCAATCACGCCTTATTCTCCGAAAGCACTAATCCTTTTCGTGACAAACATCTCGAAAATATTTCCAAATGTTTGAGATGCTCCTTCATGTTCTTTGATGCGATTAGAATGTCATCGATATACACGAACATGAAATCGAAATAATCTTTGAATAGATTATCCATCTTCCTTTGATATATCTAGGGTGCGTTAGCCAATCCCATAGGCATCACGTTCCAAATATAGTGTCATTGTGGTGTAGAGAAAGCTATGAACTTCTTGCTTTCTTCATCCATCTTAATCGGTAGAATCATTTGCAATCGAACTTTGAGAATATCTTGGCACCTTTGATACGATTAACGGATGTTCTCTGCTTGGGATATAGTATCCGTCGAACTTCAAAATGTTATTAATCCCTTGCAATTAATAACAAGTCTCGCTTTCCTCTTTTGATTTCTCCATGGTTTCGACTAAGAACCCGGATTTCTTTGTATGGAGAAACTCCTGGTGAAATTAACTTAAGGTCAAGATGTTCCTTAAGTATCTTCTCGCATATCCTTACGATCCTCCCTGGTTCATAAGGATTGGTTTGAATCTTACGAACTCGTATTCCTTTCCGGTTTAACCTTTAAGGATGTTTTGAGCTCATTCTTGTCCCACCATGCCAAAGGATCTTCGTTATAATTCCTTTGGATCTTCTTCGTATCCTCGAGTGATATTTGTTCCTCTATGGTAACGCACTCTGTGGATTCTCCATTAGACTCATCCATAATTCTCCGCAATGGCTTCCGAGTAACTTGTTCTTCTCCTTGTACTGACGAATGAATACAAGTTATTATCCCATATTTTTCGATCCTTCGATCGAACCAAATTGTCTATAAGATAATAAATCTTCACCAAATTTCCTTCGATCCGCCATTTTTGGATTGCAAAGTCGATTGCGAAGTTTGGCTTCATCACCACGCTTGCCGCGAAAAGTAATAGGCATTTTTTCAGTAAAATGCTTCCCGATCTTTGGACAATAATCTTATGATCACATAATGTTGTGAAAATAAGTCTTCTTATCTCGTTCTCTGTGTAAATCGCTTGAATGTTTGTAGGAAGTTGTTTCCTAGCAAAACATCTCGCACTGTATCATGCAAATAGATTGGTGGCATTTTCACCTTGTACCACGGGTATCGTCCGCGCCTCCGATCATGATTTACGCTTGTTTAATTTCGTTAAGGATAAGAATCCTTTTAGAGAAATCTCTTCTCGCAATAGCCTGGTAAATCTTCTCCAATTTCTTTAGGAAAAACATCCGCTTTGCAAGACATATTTAAGCACTGAATCAATATAGGCGCGAAATACTCGGCCTTGTATTCAACATATAACATTCCGATAGAAATGTATATGGAGAATGGACTAGTGGTCATCTCGATTCTCTGTATCTTTTATCGGCCCACTTTGTGAACTCCATTCCGTCTTGTAATCTTTCCGAGGTTTGTGATCCTCAAGAAAATCAATTCCCAGTATTAATTGCAGGTTCGGGTTCTTCCTCGCAACTCCTGTGATAGTAAGCTCCATTTCACCTATCTTGAGGCTTCCTTGATATCGTCAACTATTGGTTGTTGGAGATAATATAGAACATCACAAGGAAAAATATTATCCTTTTGAGTGATGTCGAATATTACTTCCACTTCTCGCCATCCTTCTCGGACATTTAGCTCTCCTGCTTTGCTTTTGAAAACATCGGAATGCTTGTTGGAATCGCACTTGGTCTCCTTTCTTCCCAACGGCCGCTACTCGTCATTCTCGTCTTGTTGGAAAGACATCCTTCGCTCAACTCTAAGACTTCGACTTTTGTTGAAGATCGGTTGATCTTGTATTTTTATATCGATCTCCTTGATAGTTGGAGACTCAATAATCTCCGGTAAAACCACCGCAAAGTCCTCGAAAATCCTTGGGACTTCAATAAATTCCTTTCTCAAGAATACTTCTGAATGATGTGTATTCGAGAGAGCATATGATATCTTGTATGTGATCGAGTAGGGTCTGTTCCCTTCTTTCATCAATTCGACTCTTTTGAAATCTTGATGAAGAGTTAGGACTCTGTTGAAATCTCGATCTCCCAAATTGTATGCAATTCTAGGATAGACATTAAATGCCAATTTTCCTGCATACAAATTTCCTGTAACTGCTCCAAGGCATGAATCCTTGAGGTTTGAGATTCGCTTGTCAAAGATAGCCAGATTGAGTGGCGAATCTATTCCTTCTTTGAATGTTGCTTTAATAATGACTCTTATAGCTCCGATATGAATCCATGAGAGTGTATTTGCAACTTCTCTTTTAACTCTGCTTTTGATCTCCTGTATTTCTCTAATAGGGACCAACTGCATCTCGATCAGGTTCCCGGTAAACTCCATCGGAATGGCAAAATCTCCGGTTGTTACCCGTGGATAATTTGGTATTTTTACATTACGAAATCCAATCTTATCCAATGCTTTTTCCATAGCTCCAATTGTAAATCCATCATAGACTTGAAGCTTTGATCTTCCTTCATGATTCTCATAAGAGTTTTATGAGAAACGCGTCGTGTGAGAGAGGAATCGACATATCCTCCCCGATCGTCTTTGAAGAATTTCTTCTTCACTGAGCGATCGAGTGAGTCACTTCCATCATCGAGAATAGATTTCTTCTTCATAGATGCTTTCATCCGAGGGCTTGTCCTCAAATTGATACACCTGTATAAGATCTTGATAATAGCATGCCTTCTTCGATTTCTGTTGTAGCCTCGAATCGACTCGACTCGTTTTTGATTGTCCTGGGGCAATCCGTTTGAGATATGCCTCTTGCTCCGCATGTCCAAGAATTACAGATCTTTGAAACTTTCATTAGCTCTGGTGTGAGCACGCCCGAAAGTTCTTTTCCTGGATTTGGTACTTGCTTGATTAGAACCCGATGATGAGGCTCTACTCCCGCCAGGCTGGTCTTTGCCCCGATTTATAACCGGGCTTTTTATTTTGACTTAACCTTCTAGGTCTCCATGAAGACCGCTTTTTGTTGTCGCTTCTACGGCGGTATGGATGGCTTCGTCTTCTTCTTCTTATGCCGCCTTGGTTGACCTCCCACAATTGTTAGGATGTCATTATCCACGCAACATAGAGGAACCGCTTGTTAATTCCTCTTAATCTCTTGTAATTCTGACAGAGCCGCTTGGTAGCACCATTCGATAACTTGGCCTTTAGGAAAGACATTTTTTCGGCCACGGTTTCTACTTCACTCCATCCTTGTATTCCCCGATAAGCATTTCTCTCCGAGGGGACTCGAATCTTGGCAAAGAATAGTCAGTGCAACTTCCTTTTCTTGAATCTTGGATTTCCAGGTATTCGGTGAACAACTTGATATATTTGTCAATATGACAAATATCATGTAACTCAATGCTATAGAGGGCTTGTTTATATCTCTTTCTTTTTTCATCCTCTAATCCTCGAAATAACCTCGTGCCGATGAACTGGATTTTGAATAGTTTTGCCATACCATCGACAATCCCTTTAAGTGATTCTCCGCTTTGTGACCGAACTTTTTGTACAAAGATCGGTCATATCCCGTGCAATCTTCACCGATCATTCAAGACTCATTTCTAGAGTAGAATGAATGAATCCTTTGTAAGATCGAGGGTTCACTGAAATTCTCATAGTGAAGCTCATTCATCAATGAGAACTTCTCTATTTTTAAAATCGGGATGTCCAGATTTAACATCAACCCATATGGATGTATTGGTCGAGGTGCGATCTTCCATAAGCGCGTCGATAAACATTCGGCCTTCTCTAGTAGGTTGTCTAGTTCCCTTAAGAGGTTTCGACCTCCTGTTCTGAAAGTGGATCACTCCCCGGCCGTGAAATCCCCAGCGTGTGGCATCCTCTTGTCCGAGCTCCATGATGCGAACCGCACTTTCTTCAACGTTAGGATTAATCTGGTGGTGGTGGTGGTGGAATTGCTCTACCTTGTGGGTCATAGGTAACCAAAGCCGATCCATCACTGCGTTTCATCTTTAAATCTACAATACCTAATCCCGCCAAGGATTCTCAGGTCATGTAGATCTTTAAGATTCATTTTTTCCATATCCATCTTTTTTAATTTTTGATGGATTTTCCTTTGATTAGAGCAATGAGCTTCTCCTCATCTGTCATCTTTCGTATAACCGGTTGGTTTCCTTTTTGGTGTAAATAGGTCGTCCCGAAATCTATACGCTTCTTTCCTCCGGAAGAACTCGGCCTCGTCCTCCAGGTTCTTGACTCGTTTTCAATATCATGAAGGAGTTCAAGAGTTTCTTCGATATTTCACCATCGCCCCCATCCAGTTCTCGATCTCGATGAACTTGTCTTTGGTAGATGAATATGGCGGTTGCCATAATTCTGGCACCGTCTTCTGGACTTCTCTAAGATCTTCGGAGAACTTAGATTTGTCTGGAAGTACCATTTTTACACCCCTAAAACCTTTAAAAACCATTAGTTTACCTTCAATTCAATATAAGGGGTATTTTGGGGTTTTATCAAATAAAAGGCTATTTTTGAAACTTTTGAATAAGTGAGGCTAAAGTTGTAAGTTGACTTTAAATTTAGGCCATTTTCAATCTTTTCCCTGTTATAAAGAATGAACGAAAGCTGTTCATATCTTCTAAGTTCTAACTATACCCTGACTTGGAAACTATAGGTCCAAAATGTTCCAAGAAATCGCAAAAGTAATTAAAATTGATAAAAAAAAAAAAAAAACATGTACGTCTCATATTACAACTTTGACTATATGTGGTACTTTTTAGATAAATTAATAATTAGATAATTTATTAAAAATATATTAAAAATTATAATTTAGGGACAAAAATACAAACTTTAAACTTAGCTATCTGCCATTTAATTATCAAAAATGACGTACTATTCGGACTACTATTTCCCACTATACATCAACGCAAAATAATTAATTTGAACGGTTAATATAGAACAAAATTTAAATATATAGAATTATAATTACAAAATTAAATTTAATGACCGAAAATGATACTATACCTATACTTTTTAGAAATCATTAATGGGATTTGTCCTTCCCCACTTACCTAATACGATTGTCCATAAAATTGATTTTTTTTTTCTGCCCCAGGGCATAGCTCAACTGATAAAGAATATTGGGTGACGTGATGTCATGCGTCTTTGGCAGCACCACGGGTGGTGGAGGAAAATTCTTGTGTGGTGACTCAGTCTTCGGCAGCCCAAAGACCCTGACTAGTTGAGGCATAACCCGCGCTTCACATCCTCCACGAAGTTTTAGGGCAAGAGTAGTGAGGCCCTCAGGGATGAGGTTAATCCTTTTTTTGAGGTATGATTTTTTTCTCTCAATTGGATATTGAAGTACTCAACCAATCATACTTATCTACTACACCTTTTTTCTTTGAGAAGAAAAGTATACTATCAAGCGCTGCATACCCGCCGCACCCAATCAAAGTAGGCAGTGAGCTAGTGATCAAGTCAAAGCCGAAGAAATAGTGGCATGTACTGTTGCTTACTATCTTCAAATCGTTATCAAATTTTCAGTTCTCTTTGATTTTTGTAAACATTGTTGTAGACAATGAAAGATAGCAAAACTTAGGAGGTGATAATTTTTGACACGAAACGAAATAGACAAAATCTAATATAAGCGGGTTAGGTTGAGGCTTGACAAATTAAGATAAAAAATGGGTCGAATCCAAATAACACGAATAAGAAATAGGGCGGGTTAGGATTAATTTGAAATAACACAATTTACCATTTGACCCGATTGTGCTATTATTATTCATGAGGTTATTGCTGTTGATCGCACATTACTTTATCACCTCAGATATTAGTTGGGAGGGCTTCATGGTTAGAGTATCGCGCTTCAGTATAATGCACGGGCGGTTCGTGCTACTGGACACGACTCGTGTGTGTTCGATTTCCGGTCTTCGGCTGTTCGGCAGGACGCACGGTCTGTCCGTGCGGATGGGCACGATCTGTGCGTCTTCTGTGCCCCCACACACGGGTTGTGCGTTGGCTTATGATCCATGCATTTTTGCGATTTGGTTCGCCTTTTTCTTTTTTCTGGGGTACTCTTTTTCCTACTAAGGATTTTTCCCACAAAGGTGGGTTTTACCTTGATAGGTTATAATGAGGCTCCATTTCTACTACTAGAACGACATGTGACTTGGGTCCCTCTTTTTATTAGCTTCTTCTTGTTTTCCCTTACTGCTAGCTGTTTGGCTTTGTAAACAACATTTTACACTTTTTTATTTTTTTTATATATTTCTAATTTATTTAAAAAAAGAGCCAACTCAAAGGATTTTTTTTTGTTTTTGTAATATTTTTGATTGATATATATAACATGTTTGTATAATGATTTAATTTTAAAAAATTATCATATGTATTTAAATATATTTCGGGTTATAATTATCTCTTAGAAGCCATATAACGTATATAAATATGAGTTATTCAGATTTTTTAAAAATATACAGGCCATTTTGGATCGATACCAAAAACATCAATAATAAATAAGTCGGGTGTAGATTTGAAAATTCTAACATATATAATTAAATGGATCGAGTTAGAACTGAGAAATTTAACTGTGATAACATGAATTTCATATCACATCTATATAATATATAAAAGCAGGATAGTCTCTAAAAATGAAAGCTTCCCGCCAAAAATATGTTGCCAAATATGGCAAATATTCTTAATTAATTATTGTGACTGTCTTGCCTTGAAACACACAAAAATATTAACTTTAATTTTAGTTTAAAGTTTTGAACATATACTTTGTTTTTCGAATGCCGCGTAATTGAATGGAATACAACTGTTTACGTGGAAAATAGTATCAATTAAATAAATATTCATTTGGATTGTTGTGCGTTTGCACGTTCCATTCAAAAATATTCATACAATGCGTTGGATTATCTATTATTTGACAACATTAAATTACTAAAATAATTCTTACATTTATTAGCCTTTGAAACTAAAAAATACTTTACTTGTTTTGTTTTATAATATTGTAACATGAAATTGTAATTTTCATATTATAATTTGAATAAAGGTCTCATAAATCCATAAAAAAGCAAAATTCAAAATTGCATCAAAAATGACATTTTTTTGTATGGGAAATATAAACAGCTGCATTCCATCATTCAACAAGGACAATAAATATCTCCAACATATCATAAATGGCTGCAGATTACAAAATTTTGAATATGAGGTGCCCATTATGAATAGAATCGACTTTCATTAGAATTCCAAAATCCATATGAGAACAAGTCAACAACGTGCATGCCACAAAATACTAAGAAACACATTCTCTCGCAAAGCTACAACTCACAAAACCCGGATCATGTGTGTGTGAGTTTGTGAGTGTTGTGGTGTTTGGTGTGGTTGAGGGTGGAGAATCTGGAATTTTCCAGCCAATTCTAGGTACTTGTTTTTGGATAAATTATTTTATATGGGCTTTATTCATATACGTAGGAATTGGGCTAGATTTTGATCTAAAATATGTATTTCATTTTGTTTAAATGTTGACCTTAATTTCTTGAGCTTATGATCTTATCTTCACAAGAAACAAGTGTGATTTTAATTTTTTTATTTTTATTTGCAACTTTTAATTGATAATTTGAGGTTAATTTTTATGTTATATAAATAAATATTTATACAGTGAATTAATATTGAATTTTTTGATTTGAATTGATATTTTATTTATTAACATATTTTATTTCCATATAATTATATTGGAAGTTGTTCATCTTAATTCTTAACAATGTATTGTTGAATCGTCTATGAAAAGCACGTTGTGTCCGTCAATATTTCTCCTTTGTCAAATATCACAAACGGTATGATGTGTTTGCTCTGTAGTATAATGATATCCCTTACTAATCTTTTTATCTTACATTTGCAGGTAACACACTATTACATATTTTAGGAAAAACTCATCTGCCTGGATTTTCGTTGTTTGCATAACAAGTAGTTCTACTGTCATCGATCTAACGAATTAAGAAGAAAATCCTAATGCTTATCTTATTAATGTTGTACATAACAAGAAAATGCAGTTGTACAAAAATTATTATATACATCAATGTAATACTGATTCTTTTTATTGTTTATTTGGTTGTAGTCCATCTAATATATTTAATTACATCAATGTTTTGTAATAAACGATATTTTCAATTGTCTTGTTTATTATGGTATATTTAATTTGTTGTTTTTTAACATTTTTAATTATTAAAATGTAAGTTAAAAATAATGATTTTATTTTATTCTTATATAACTATATAATTCATATTAAAAATTTAATTACGTAGTTTTTTGAAAAAAAAATAAATTCTTTAAATAATTTAATAATAATCACAAAAAATATCTGTACTATTTTAAATTATTTTGAAAATAAATTTTAATAATTCTTCTTAATTCCGAGCTCTAATGTATTATGTTATATATGATACTTTTATAATTTACTATTACTATATTATATATAATTCACATTTTATAAACTCTAATAATTCTTCTTATTTTTATATAATTATTTTTCCTCTTTATAATTTTTTTTATTCGTATCTCTGCACCTAACATCCATACTCCAATCGATAATTCCTTAAGAAGTGATCTGGATATAGTACTTATAAGTAATAGTGGAGATCAAACAATATCATAGTTCTTAGAAAATGTTATAATAAATCCAAACTTTTGTATACCATGTTTATTTGGTCTTAGAATTAAGTAATTTCTTGAATTTAATCTATTAAAATAACTAAATAATTAAAATTATTTTTGATTGATATATAATTCGTGCATCGCACGGGTGGACCGCTAGTCATCATGATAGATTGTACCCGCATATGACACAATTGGAATCCCTAAGAGAAAACAAAGTGGAAAAAAATGAACCGTAGATGGATTTTTACTATTTATTATAGAAATTGCAAGATAAGAAGCAAAATTGCATTGGGACAAGTTTTTAGACTAGCAATTGAAGTACTTATTAATTGTCAATGGTCAATGTTGTACATCGATCTAAAGATTCCCAACTTCTTTTTATGTCAAACATTTAGAGTGAGTTTCTTTACGAGAAGCTTGCGTCTTGAGGGAGTAATATTACTATATTAGAACAAGTTACACGTAGTCGATTAATTAACAAGTCCATCAACAAATTGCCCTTGATGGATGGCTAGTGGGGTGGGATAAATTCTTGAAGACGAGAGGTCTCAAGATCGAATCACCACATCTGTACTATTTAATCGGTTCTGTCGCACAAGGCTTGCTTGGTGCGGTTTATCTGGTTGCATAGTTTGATTTACAAGCTATTAGGTCAAGTTCAATGGTTTACTCAGTGCACACCAGAATGAGAGTGGTTGTGGGTTCCCTAATTATTAAAAAAAGTGTATGAAAAAATTAAAAAAATAATTATAGAAACATCTAAGTTGAAATTACCTCGTTAGTTAGTAATCATTTTGGTTCTGATAGGCAGGGAATTTATTGTATCAATACGTTCATATGTGATATGTTGGCCAAATTCTTTTTGCAAGATTATTCAAATTTCTCCACTTAGTTCCTTATTTAATTTTGGTACCATATTAGATGATTATATTGTCTGGACATGTATATGCTTTCAGAGAAGGAACAAAAGAAAATCTCGAGAAAAAGAAATTATGTCCTCCAGTGTACAAACTTTTAAAGTTATAGCCCAATATTCTAGTGTTAGTTTCAATAAAAAAAAAATCTTGAGAAAATACCACACTTGCCCCACATTCCCGAAGAAATTCTACTGTTTACGCTTCATTCACTTATGTACGCTCTCAGTTCACCTTTTTACTTTTTTTTACACTATTGCATATTTTTATGGAAATTTTTACTTTTTTTCCGATTTTGTTTGTTCGAGTATTGTTTTATATGTTATTTATGTTTTTCCTATGTTTATATTTGTTTCTTAGTTGTTTTTATATTGTTTCGATGTTTCAATACAACTTTTACACCTATTTTTTACGTCCTTTTTGTTTATGTGTTGTTTTATATATTGTTTATGTTATGCTTAATTCTAGGTAATTATATAACGTTTTTTTAATGTTGTTTTGATTTTTTTTGTTCTCATATAGTCACTACAACATAAATGACATTAAGTAACACAAATTTTGTAGCACTTTTGACATAAGGTACATATGTAACACATGTTTGTAACACTTTTTACACTACAATATTTATGTAACACTTTTGTAGCACTTTATCAATATGTAATGCTTATATGTAACACTTTTATATAAGTAACACTTTTTAAATATCACTTTGTTTTTGTTATTTCTTTTGTAACGCAAATAGGTATCACTTTATTTAAAGAACACTCTTGGCAACACTATATTTTATTGATTGTAACACTTTTTAAGCTATATTTTAGTAACACAAAATTATATAGCTATCATTAAATCATGTCAAAGATTTATTTAATTAATTGATGTCACCAAACCTAAAAATTGTAGATATCATGTACTCTGTTTTTTTTAACTGAATTTTTGTTCTTTTTACAAAGTATTTTAGTTTTGCTTTTATTTTTTTATTTTTTACGAAAGCAATTAATTCCGTCTTAACACCGACGAAAAATGCGCATGTATATATTTTATTATTATTATTTATTTATTTTTTAATTTTTACTAACGGAGACCAATTTTATCGTTAAACCTTTTTTTATTTTTTTATTTCTTAAACAAATTACCAATGAAAATTGACATTGTCGGTAATTACTTAGGAATTTTTTCCGTCGGTAAATTAATTTTTTGTTATTTTCTTTATTATTTAATTTTTTTACTGTTAGAACTTTTTTATCTGTCGGTAAATTAATTTTATATTTTTATATATCTTTTATTTTTACCGATTGAATATTTATGAGTCGGTAAATCTATCTTATATATTTTTAATATTTTTAATTTGTTGTGTCCTTTAATATATAATATAATATGATTTTCAAACTATATACTATACAATATAAAATTTGATATATACAGTGTATAATATAATTTAATACATATATTATAAAATATAATCTTTATTATATAAAATATATTATATATACATATAATATATATATATATATATATATATATGTGTGTGTGTGTGTGTGTGTGTGTGTGTGTGTGTATATAAAACAAAGCAAAAATTATAATAAGAATCAACTTAACTTAGTGGCAAATTGCCACTTCCATACATAACAGGTCGTGGGTTCGAATCTACTTGGTGGCAAAAATAGTATTTTTACAAAGTGCTACAAAAAGAGTGTTACATAAGATTCATATGTAACACTTTAGAAGTATTTTTTTTAAAAGTGTTACAAATATAAAAAGTGTTACAAAAAAGTGTTACATAAGATTCATATGTAACACTTTAGAAATATTACTTCAAAGTGTTACCAATAGAAAACTTAATGTAACACTTAGAAAAAGTGTTACTAAAAGCTAATAAAAGTGATACCTTAGACTATAGGTAAAGACGGGCAAGTGCAAAGACCATAAAAGTGTTACCTATTGTCTATAGTAACATTTTATGGCCATTAGGTAACATTTTTTGAGTGTTACCTAATGCCATTTATGTTGTAGTGAGTTTCCCATGTCTAAATACAGTTTTTTACACTCTTTTAAACTCTTTTTGTTCATGTGGTGTTTTCTATATTGTTTATGTTGTTTCTAGGTTGTTTCTATACTGTTTATAATGTTGTTACACTGTTTCTTTGTTGTTTCCATATAGTTTTCGATGTTTTAATGAAGTTTTTACCTATTTTTAAGCTCTTTTTATTCATATGGTGTTCTCTATATTGTTTTTGTTATTTCTGGGTTGTTTCTTTATAGTTTTCAGTGTTGTTCTGTTGTTTCTTGATTGTTTCCATATTTTTGCCGTTTTAATTCATTTGATCAAAAATTTAAGAGTAGGTCTCTAGTAAGACGATCGCACGATACGACGAATTGCACTTTTAGGGTAAAAAGTGATACTTTCAATATAAAATGTTATACTTTTAGTGTAAAAAGTGATACTTTACCAAAATTTAATTGTTTGTTTTATTCATCATATGTTGTTTCTATATTATTCTCAATTTATTTGGTTTTAATATATGTTGCTTTATGTGTATATTTCTTGATTTTTTTTTATAAGATTTTGAGTATAAAAATGATTATTTAATGGGGGCAGAAATTATTTTCTCACTGGAGTTTTATTAGATGAAATATGTTTGAAACATATTCGAAATTAAACAACATTGAAACAATAACGTAAAAAGATCCGGAAAATTTGGTGGGAGCGTATAATTGTCCAAAAAAAGCGCAGGAACGTATAAAAATCCCGAAAAAGCCCATGAGCGTAAAATAGTGTCATTTTTTCGGGAATGTGGAGAAATGTTTCCTTAACCCAAAAATCTTTACCTAGTGAATCACAATAGAAGTGCAATTACACTATGTAATTGCTATCGGTTGAATGCAATAAAGTAAGGAAACTTTTCTAACAATTACACAAAATAACTTCAGTGCTAATCACATATGTCAAATAACTTATAATCATTATTATGCTTAAAAAATTGAGTTCGGAGAAATTTAACACACACACACACATTTTTGTAGTTAATGTTTCGAGAACATTTGTTCAAAATGTGACCAAAGAGGACACAAACTCTCTACAAGAATCAATTAAAAGGTCTAAATTAAAAGAATGGAAAGTAAAAAGGGATAAGAAGAATAAATATAGAATGAATATTCTTTTGCAAAACGTGAAGCAGTGAGATATGTAAAGAATATAGTATATATGTACATATATGTACATTACAGTACATGTTTGGTTCAGAATCCTAAAAGTGGGTCTGAAAACGTTCACATTTTTGCAACAACTGTTTCGACCAATGCCAAAAGTCTTAATCAATGATTTGGAAAGTCGTCAATGTAAGCTGAGTTTGTCATTGTCAGGAATTAATTAAAGGCCACACAACCAACCACGCGACTTTTGCCTTTTTTGACTTGGGAAATTTGTACGCAGTTATTAAGTGTAATGTACGTTTCTAAATATAATCCCACGTACCGTAATTGTCTGGCACATTTTTTATTGCAATTTTTTTTGTCAATACATAAATTGTTTTTAAATAAATATCTAATTGTGACAACTAATACATGATTAAAAAACTAATTTAAAAAGAAGACCCCATAGTCATGACCATTAAAAGATTCACTAAATTAATGAGAAATATATTTTTGTGTATTCTTACTGTTTTAAATATAATTAAGAGTTAAACCATTTCACACATGCCTTTGATGTGTCAGGCTTAGATGAGAATAATGTCATGCGTGACGAATTATTTTTAGTTGATAATTTCATCTATAAAGACTATTAGCCATGTGTTCCTATTAGAGGATATCCATATGCAATCTGAATCTTGTTAAATATTTGTATAAAAAATTAAGTACATCACCCTTGAGTGGTGTAATAATAACAAATACTTGACTATGAGCTTAAGTCTAAACCAATAACTGGGATTTGCCAAGACCAATATGGTCTGGTGTCATACTGGTTAGGTTGTTTAACCCTTGGTCAAAGAGTCTATTTTCTATCCCCACAATCTCTTGTCCGAAAAAACCCAATAGCTCGGATTTGAATTTTCTTAGCATCATTAGCAGGGTTTTAAGCTATATCAACCGTAAAATACCTTCATCTCGATCGTTAGGATTTGAGGAGAGTAAACTTAGGGTGCATTTGGATGGGATGATATGTGAGGGGATTTAGGATGATGGATTTGAAATCCTTAGCTAAATCCACACTCTTGTTTGGCATATAAATTCAAATCAATGGATTTCAAAACCATCTTTAAGTTTTAATTCATTTTTAAATGATTTTAAATCTCTCCCTAAACCTAGTCATTTGAAATCCATTCTTCTTATATGCTCACTTGCAATTTATACACACTACACAAACTGCACACACTTAGACACACTACACACATTTACACACACTAACACACACTGCACACATTTACACACACTAACACACAATGCACACATTTACATACACTACACACGCTACACATACTTACACGCATTGCACATATTTACACACACGTTTACACACACTACACACATTTACATACACTTACACACACTGCACACATTTACACACACACTGCACACATACTACACACACTCATGCATACTGTCACCCACATATTGACATTGCACTATCTTCACACACACATATTCACACATAATAAAAGTTATACATTACATATTTTTATTAGTGTATACAATTATAATTATTTATAAAATAATAAGATTATATCTTTTATTTTTATATATTAAATGTCAATTAAGAATATGAATAGAGTTTTTAAATTTTTTTTTATCAAAATTTACGATGGATTTGAAATCCCTACACAAATCCACATTATCCAAACAAGAGGTAGATTTCAAATCCAAGGAGTTTGAAATCCATTCATTTGAAATCCCTTGGAATTTCAAATCCTTCCATCCTAACGGAGCCTTAACTTTTTTAATTAAAGTATTTTATTAATAAGTATATATTTATTTGTGTGGGGAGGTATTGCAAATTTTATCAGTAGAGAGAAGTATTTATTGGAGGATCAGAGAATATTATTGTGATCTTGTATATTTTTGGTGAATATCATAGCTATTTGTCATTAGGATTAGATTGAGGATTTTTAGGAGTTTGATTTGATTTCTTTACCTTATATGTTTATCTGCTGTGTGTATATATATTGATACGGTTTTGTAATGAAACACATAATAAAGAATCATTCTTTGTTAACTGGGTTCTTTCATGGCACCAGAGCCAGTTTAAAAGAAAAAAAAATCAATTCAACTTAAATTCCTTTGTTAGCCATGGCAGGCGAAGTCAAAACCGACGGCGATGCGAAGACTCATAGAAAGACTATTTCTCCATACGACATAACGCCAAATGATAATCCTGGGCTAATCATTACGCAGTCAGATTGAAGGGAGAGAACTATGATGAATGGGCTCGTTCTCTCCGGATCGCTTTGAGAGCAAGGAAGAAATATGGCTTTGTCGACGAACCATCAAACGCCCCGATGATGGTTCAACGGATCTTGAAGATTGGTGGACCATTAACTCTCTTTTGATCTCCGGATAAGAAACTCGATTGAACCAGGATTACGTTCAACAATATCTCACTTGGAGGTGGCGAAAGATCTTTGGGAAGATATAGAAGAACGCTTCTGTGAGCCAACGGACCACGATACAACAATTAAAGGCTGATTTGGTCAATTGCAAACAAAAGGATTGACCATAGGCACCTATTATGGTAAATCAAGCAACTATGGGATGAATTGGCCAACTACGAACAGATGCCGACGTGCCGATGCGGGAAATGCACTTGTAATCTTGGATCTGTGCTAGAAAAGAAACGCGAGGAAGAGAAAATACATCAATTTCTCATGGGTCTCGACGAGACCGTTTATGGAACAACGAGGTCGAACTTGCTCGCTTTGGACCCTCTACCAAGTATAAATAAAATTTATTCAACTTTGGTACGGGAAGAAGGTGCGAGAACGGCAACCCGAGGGAAGGAAGACCATGGAGAAGTGATGGGTTTCGCAGTCCAGACAGGATTAAAATCTCGGGGTCGAAATGAAGGAAGGGATAAAAATATGGTTTGCAATAACTGTGGTCGTTCAGGCCATGAAACTGATAATTGTTTCCAATTGATCGGCTACCCCGAATGGTGGGGAGATCGATCTCGTGGAACTGGACGAGGGGCTGGACGTGGAAAAATTGGACAACAATCATTTACGTTTGGTGGCAGAGGTCGTGGAGTGCCAGCAAAGGCAAATACAACACAAGCTCTAACATCCAATATAATGGCAAATAATGTCACAGATGGAGATGAGACCGGAGTTAGTGGTCTTAGTGGAGAGCAATGGCAGACGTTGGTTAATCTACTTAATTCTAACAAGATAGGAGCCAATGAGAAATTGACTGGTAAGAATTTTCTTGCTGAATGGATTATAGACACAGGCGCCTCTCATCATATGACAGGATAGTTGGAGCATTTAACCGATATTCGAGACATGGTAAAATGTCCGGTGGGACTTCCTAATGGGAAACAGGTCAACGCCACAAAGGAGGGAACATTAGTTCTCAGTGATAAATTAAAATTAACTAATGTTCTTTATGTGCCAAGTTTAACTTGCAATTTGATTTCCGTGTCTCAATTAATTGATGAATGCAATTGCATTGCTCAGTTCACTAATAAATATTGTGCTATTCAGGACCGCACTTCGAGGATGCTGATTGGTGCGGGTGAACGATGGGGAGGGCTCTACTACTTCCGAGGAATGTCTATGGCAGCGAATGTGCAAACGAGTGGTGAAAGTTCGTTTGATCTATGGCACAAGCGGTTGGGACATCCATCCTCCAAAGTTGTAGAGTTGATTCCTAATGTTGGATCTAGTAAAGGTAGCAATAACATATGTGATGTTTGTTTTAGAGCAAAACAAACACGAGATTGTTTTCCAGTTAGTGAAAATAAAACAACGGATGTGTTTCAGTTAATTCACTGTGATTTATGGGGTCCGTATCGAATTCCATCATTCTGTGGTGCGAGATTTTTTCTGACCATTGTCGATGATTATTCTCGAGGCGTGTGGATTTATTTGATAAATGCTAAGACTGAGGTTTCTACACATCTGTGCAATTTTATTGCAATGGTGGAACGTCAATTTAATAAGCAAGTAAAAACTGTGCGTAGTGATAATGGTACAGAATTTGTTAGCATGAGCAATTATTTCCTGCAACATGGGATTGTGCATGAAACATCTTGTACAGGGACACCGCAACAAAATGGACGGGTGGAACGTAAGCACCGACACATACTCAATGTTGCTCGGGCTTTGCGTTTCCAGGGAAATCTTCCTATTAAATTTTGGGGAGAATGCATTTTGACAGCTGGGTACCTAATTAATCGCACTCCTTCACTTGTTTTGCATGGGAAGACACCTTATGAAATTTTATATGGTAGACGTCCTTCATTTGGTCATTTACGTGTGTTTGGATGTCTATGTTATGTGCATAACCAACATCACAAAAGAGATAAATTTGCTAGTCGAAGCCGAAAATGTCTTTTCATTGGTTATCCATTTGGAAAGAAAGGTTGGAGGGTGTATGACTTGGAGCAAGGAATTTTTATAGTCTCTAGAGATGTAGTATTTGTTGAACGAGATTTCCTTTATCTGAACAGTGAATCAAGGGTCGTGATTCCACCGCATGGTCATATGGAAGAATATAGTGGAAATGAGGCAGAGATAACACAAGTTGATGAAATACCTCAAGAGGAAGAGAATACACCAACGCCAACACATGGCGGGGATATTGTTAGTAATGAGGCAGCCACAAGTACTAGCACTAGCGAAAATACTAACGTGAGGGAGGGCACGGATGATGAAGAGACTTTGGGTCGTGGTCACCGAACGAAGTTTTCATCTACTCGTCTTCGTGACTATGTTACCAACACTATCTATAAATTGAGCCCTTCCTAGTTCTTCCCTCCATCATGCTCCTCAGCACGCCCTATCCCATAGCACACTATATGAATTACAATCAGTTCTCTGTGCAACATCGACAATTTTTGGCAGCCATTACTACAAATATTGAACCTAAAACTTTTTATGAGGCTATGAAGGATGCATGATGGAGAAATGCCATGCGCCAAGAAATACAGGCATTGGAAAATAATCAGACATGGACCATGGAAAATTTACCTCCAGACAAGAAGGCAATCGGATGCAAATGGGTGTACAAAATTAAGTACAACTCTGATGGTTCCGTGGGGAGGCTAAAAGCGCGACTTGTGATTTTGGGCAATCATCAGGTTGAAGGTCTTGATTACAATGAGACATTTGCCCCAGTCGCGAAAATGGTAACAGTACGGACTTTCCTTGTAGTAGCAGCGACTCGAAATTGGGAACTTCATCAAATGGATGTTCACAACGCTTTCTTGCATGGCGATCTTAACGAAGAAGTGTATATGAAAATGCCTCCCGGTTTTAACTCTATGGCTCCTGGGAAAGTTTGTCGACTTCGTAAGTCCTTATACGGGTTGAAACAGGCACCTCGATGTTGGTTTGCCAAATTGGTAGGTGCATTAAAGCAATATGGTTTTCAGCAATCCTATTCCGATTATTCTCTCTTCACACTACAGAGAGGAAGTTTGCAACTCAATGTGTTAGTTTATGTCGATGATCTCATTATTTCTGGGAATGATGGTGATTCTATTAAGACCTTCAAGCAATATTTGAGTTCATGTTTCCATATGAAAGATCTGGGGGTCTTAAAATACTTTTTGGGACTAGAAGTGGCTCGTAGTTCTATCGGAATTTTCTTATGCCAACGCAAATATGCGTTAGACATAATTTCTGAAGTCGGTTTGTTAGGAGGTAAACCTATTGGTTCTCCACTTGATCCAAATCATCGTCTCTCTTTGGCCACTGGTACATTGCTTTCTGACCCAGAGTGTTATCGTCGGTTGGTAGGAAGACTCATTTATCTCTCTGTTACGAGACCAGACCTCTCATATTCTGTCCATATTTTGGCCCAATTCATGCAGAATCCGCGCCAAGATCATTGGGATGCTGCTTTACGCGTTGTGCACTACTTGAAAGGGAACCCGGGACAAGGAATACTATTACGAGCAGATTGTGATTTGCAATTGTATGGTTGGTGTGACTTTGATTGGGCTAGCTGCCCTTTAACTAGACGTTCTCTCACTGGTTGGTTTATTCAACTTGGAAATTCGCCTATTTCTCGGAAAACCAAAAAACAACATACGGTGTCCCGTTCTTCTGCTGAGGCGGAATACCGCTCCATGGCTTCTACTTTATGTGAGCTACAATGGCTAAAAGGATTGCTCAAATGTCTGGGCATTGTTCATTCCAGACCCATGAAAGTTTATTGTGATAGTCAAGCCGCCTTGCACATAGCTGCTAATCCGGTGTTTCATGAACGTACCAAACACATCGAAGTCGATTGCCATTTTGTGCGTGATGCAATTTTACGGAACATTCTAGTCACTAGTTATGTGCCTACCTACGCTCAGCTCGCCGACATTTTCACAAAAGCTTTGGGGAAGCAACAAATTGATTACTTTCTTGGCAAGTTGGGCGCTCGTAACCCGTACGCTCCACCTTGAGGGGGGGTATTGGAGGATCAGAGAATATTATTGTGATCTTGTATATTTTTGGTGAATATCATAGCTATTTGTCATTAGGATTAGATTGAGGATTTTTAGGAGTTTGATTTGATTTCTTTACCTTATATGTTTATCTGCTGTGTGTATATATATTGATACGATTTTGTAATGAAACACATAATAAAGAATCATTCTTTGTTAACTGGGTTCTTTCAGTATTTAATACAAAAAATTAATATAAAAGGGTAAAGTATATTTAAGTAATAGTATTGTATTGTAAATGGGTTATCTTTCTGGCTAATTTAACAAAATGTGACAAACACCCCACAAAGGAGTTAAAAACTCAAGGGTAGACATCAATGGGTTTAGCGCCTTTAAGGTAGGCGTTAACACCATTGGCACTTTATATAAAATTCAATATTAGAATATATATTTTTTCAACCAAAGCCTACACCATTTTTTAATTATTATTTTTTATTTATTAAATAATTTGTTTGTAAAAGAATCCGTAAATTAAGACAACAAAAGGAAATACATTCATTACGTTGATTGAAACTAAAGTTAAAATGATAGATCAGAAATACATTGACGAAAATGATAGCACGTTATATCCTACTAAACTACACACATTTGAACTTTATTCCTGGACGGGCCGAAAAAGAATTTTCTTCCTCGTTGCTTGCAGCTTTCTGTCTAGTGACGGTTTCTCGAAAAATATTTCATGCTCGTCAAACAAAGGTTCCGCCACCACAACATGAGTGTTTATCATTTTGGCAAACATGGTGTAACGATAATGAAGATGTTTCACCCGCTGGTTGACTTCAGAAAATATAAAATTGCATTTGAACTGAGACTTAAGCAGAGCCCGAGTTGAAACCAATGTGGTGTTGTTCTTGAGTTCACCTATAACTCAGTTGCCAGCATTCAACTTACTCACTAGATAATCAACGAGTAGAATATCCATCGGTTGTGTCCAGTTTGATTCTTTTTCATTGTAGTAAATAATACGCATATTGGATCTACGCTTAATTGGGGGTAGTAGAGGTGAGAAATCTGGGTTCATGTTGAATTGAATAAAAAAGTGAAGAAATATATTCTCTGTATTGATATTACACATTAATGTACGACTGACATATTCTCTGCATTGAAATTATACATCAATGTAAGACTGACAGATTCTAGACTTTACCATGTATTAGGAAATTTATTGTATAGATTTTGATGATGCTTAGTGTTGGGAGATTTATTATTTAGATTTTGATGAACGCCATGTAAAACTTAGACCAGAAAGTTGGCACCCCATTTTCTTTGTAATTTATATTGTAATAGATAGGGTTGAACAAGCTGAGTCAAGTCAGCTATGCCTGGGAATACAAGAAGTCAACTGAAGACTAAAGTGAAGACTCCGCTGAGGAACAACTGAGTATGGCCAAGAAAGAAGATCAAGGACTCGACTGAAGGAGTATCAGCTGTTATACAACTGTATGAAGAGTCAGTCAAGTCAACTCAAGAAGTCAAGTCTCAAGTTGAAGTGACAGATGAGTCATCCATTGATTGAAAGCTAACTCAAAGTCACCTGGGGAATAAAAGACTGCAGTCAAGTCAAGACAACTGAACGAGATCCGTTGATAAAAGTCAAGAATGGTACTCAGAATAGTAACTTGTTAAAGTTGTCAGAGATAAAGTGTTAGTTCCAGTTGTGTGCAAAAGGAATAAACAATGGGAAGCACTGCACCAAGTGTCAGAGACGCTGCAATGCTGCAAGACATTAAATACGAGGAAATGTCAACATCAAGAACTGCGACAAGACAAGCCAACAAACACAAGTGACTTTTGAAAATCAGCCTATTCTTCAACAGGCAGATTTTTGAAAAGTTCACTATAAAAGGCTGATGATCACATTGAGAAAATGTTACCTGAACCTAGCACACCTGAGAAATCAAGCAATATCCAAACTGTAACCTGTAAAATATTCTCAAGTTATTCAAGCAAAATCCTCAAGCCTAAATCTCGAAGAAAATCGATCCAACACCAAACTGTGAAGGAAAGACAACTTCAAACTGTTGAAGAGGAAACTTTTGAAGAATCAAAAGGGGTCTACTTTCCATGGAGGATTGTAGGAAGGTTCAAGGTCGAACCAATCTCAATTTATTAGAGGGCTTCGTGATCAAATCCAAGAATCTTGAGAAAGTAAGCTGAAATAGCAAGGAAGCCGCCCTGTGAAGAAGTTCGAGCCGGACGAGAAGCCGGTGTGTGACCAAGGCATCTCGAGATCGAGTCCAAGGAGCAAGTCGGTGCGTGATCAAGACTTGTCTAGATCGATAACCACTTTTGTACGATCATTACTTAGTGGATTCCTCCAGGAGTTGGAGAAGAGAGGAGTAGAAGAATTACCCCATCTTCGAACCTCTATAAAATTTACTTGTGTCATTTACATTTTAGCATATTTACATTCCCCGCACACATACTTTATATCTGCTGATAATTTGCTATCCAACTGATAAATAAAAAAGTTCTAAAACCAAGTGTTAAAACAATGTTAAATCAAATTCAAGGGTGTTAAGTCTTCCGCTGAAAAAGTCATCACAGACAAGTTAAAGTTTAGCCTAAACAATCGAAAGTTATTCTATCAACAAACTCTATCGAGTCATTTGAGTGGCTAACTCACGATTAACTAACTTAGTCCCTCAAGGACTTACCTGTGTAATTAACTCTGTAATATTTTCAAAGGACTAAAATCGAAAAGTTGGTAAGGTTTATTCAACCCCCCCTTCTAAACCTTACTCACACCCCTTGGGACCTACAAGTGGTATCAGAGCGGTTGGTTCATTGAGCCTTCCGCACTGGTTACTGAACTAGATCTCCAATCTTTCAAAGAAGTTTTTAACACTTGCTCTTTCAAAAATCATCTCTTTTATTCAGCAAAGTAATTATCATGGAAGCAAATTTGACACGCATCCCTATGTTCACTATTGAGAAATTTGATGACTGGAAAATTCGTATGCATGCTCATCTATCTGCTTTACATGATGAAATGTGGATAGTGATAGAGGATGGGCCACTGCAAATACTAAAAGTGAACACAATCAGACGGAGAGAGCGGTGAAGGAGAAGAAGCTACTGTTGAAGCAAGACCAGCCCTGGTTGAGAAACCAAGGATTAAATGGACAAATGAGGACATAAAAAGATACAACTTGGACAATGTGGCCAAGGACATACTTTACAAAACCTTGGACAAAGCAATGTTCAACAAAGTCAAATCTTGTCAAACCGCAAAACAAATGCGGGGATAAATTAACTTTAATTTGTGAAGGATCTCAGCAAATTAAAGAGAACAAACCAATAAGATTCTTTGTCTAAATTTGAAAATTTTAAAATGCTTGCAGGTGAAACCTGGATCACTTGGATGCTCGATTCATCGAAATCACAAATGAATTATCAAAGACTTGGGAAAGAATATACACAGAAGGAATGTGTATAAGATTCTGAGAAGCCTCCCAGCTGAATGGGAAATGAAGGTCATGGCCCTAAGACATTCAGTGAACCTCACAACAACATCCAATCATGAGCTATTCTCAGACCTCAAAGCCTATGAATTTGAGCTGAGAAGAAAAGGTCAAGAGGAGACAATTTTGCACCCAAAACAACTGCACTTATAGTCAAGGATGGGAAGAGAGCTGAGGTCAAGGAAGCCATTGACCAGGAGGAAATTGCCCTGATGGTTAAAAGATTCAACAAGTTCTTCAATAAGAACTATAAAAGAAACAAGGGTGAATTCTCCAGGAGACATTCAACTCCCTCTAAGTCAAGGGAAGATAGGCCACCCAAGAGAGCTGAGCCTCAAAAGGTTGAATATCATAGAGCAGATAACCCAAGAACGGAAAAAGCTGATCAAAGGGCTAAGAACCTGTGTTGGAACTGTAGACAACCAGGACACTTTGCTATTGCTGTAGTCAATAAATACAAAAATGAAGAAGAAAGAAGAGTCTCCAGAGAAAAAAGACAGGAAAAGAAAAAAGCTATGTTGGCTGCAGAGACTGCTGAGTCAGCTAAGTCTAAAGAAGCAGGAGACTCAGAGAGTAGTGTGTTAGTCCAAGTGGCTACGATAATCTAGAGGGGGGGTGAATAGATTATGCCGATTTTTTGCAAATCACCCTCTTTTTCGAATCAACAAGTAAATGACAAGAATGTAAATGCGGAAATTAAACAACACTCGTTGATTTAAAGAGATTTAATCTACATAGGGCCTAATCCTCTACCACCCCAGTATCTCCGGGATGGATTTCAAAAAGAAAAAAGATTTTATTAATTACCACAATTAATACAACACCTTGAGGATCACCACAATCCTCTTACAACACCTTCAAGGAGATTACCACAATCTTCCTTCACCACCTTTGAAGAGTACCACACTCTTCAAACACCTATCACCTAGATCACCCAAGTGTATTCTTACCACAAGAATACTCACAAGGATGTCTTGTGTTGAATGATGGACAAAATTCAAGATTACAACTCTATGAAACCAATACAAAGATTGAGTGCAAGTGTAATCAAGAATCAAAAAGCCTAGACCTCAAAGATGTGCAAGTGAAAGTACTTAAAGGCTATTACAACAAGAATGTAAAAATGAAAGCATGAACAATTTGCGATTTCTTGTTGTGTATTTTGCTTGTATGTGTTGTGTCTTGTGTCTTCAATTCATCCTCTATTTATAGGAAGTCTTCACCAACATAGGCTCCCAACATAGGCTCCTCTATCTTCACTTTTGTCTACAAAAAGAAGATCACAAGATGTAGAAATATTGTACAAAAAACAAAAGTAAATCTTTTGTAAAATATTTCAAAAAAGATAATTTTGTTGTCACAAAATAGCATAGCGAACGGTTGCCTGTTGAAGATTTTGACCGTTTGAAAAAATTAGTGCGATCCAGTGCAGTCGTCGGGGGGACCGTCGGCCGACAGTGGGGTGCGGCCGGTAGCCCTAGGGTGCGACCGGTCGGCCCCCTTGGACCGGTCCCCCTCTTGATTTCTTGACCTGAGTTCGTTTCAATTTTGAGTTCTTAGTACGGTCGACGATAGAGATGACATTTGGCCGACCTCCAATATTAAATGTTGTCCGATTTTTATCAAAAATAAACTTCAAGAAATACTCCAAAAAATTAGTAAAAACATTTTAAATCAGTTGGGAGTATTTTGACAACATTTATAAACATAGTTTTGGTGTAAAAACCAATTTAAACAAAACCATCAAAAAGTGTTGTCCATTTTTATCGAAAAATAAATTCTAAGAAATACTCCAAAAATTAGCAAAAATATTTTAAATCATTTAGGAGTATTTGGACAACATTAATTATCATTGTTTTTGTATAAAAACTCATTTAAACATAATCATCAAAATCTTGATAAAAATATTTATCTAACAAACTCCCACTTTTTGATGATTACAAACCAAAACAATTTTAGGAAGTTGATTTTAAAACAAACCCAATTTTCCGGTCTAAAACATCAAACCATTACAAGCAAGATTTATCATAAGTACAAACACACAAGGATAGGAGCAAAGATTTTTCAAAATCATTTTTGCACAAGCTCCCCCTATCAATATGCATATCAAGAACAAGTATACAAGCAACAACTAAAAGCTTAAAACTTAGCTTTTACAACTTAAGCTTGAATATCATGAGCTTATAAGCTCCCCCTGTCACAAAAGCATCATAAGTCAAGTATAAAAGTCCATAATACATCACTTGGACCAAGTATAATCCATAGCTTTTGGCTTTTAAGAGCTTTAGCTTATAGCTTTTCTTGCGAGCTTATTTACGCTTCTTTGAGCTTATGAGCGTTTTTCTTGTTTCTCCCCCTTTGGAATCATCAAAAATAATGTTAGCACGATAAAAACATCATACAATTATATCAAAGTGCGCAATTTTATAGATTTATCGAGCATATTGAGCTAAGCTTAAATTCCGAATAAAGGGAAAAAAATGCTCATTTGATTCGTAAAAGCTCATTTGATTGATAAAACATGATGTCTATAAACTTATAAGACTTTTCAAATCGAGAGATTCATGTAGGTGATGAATTTTTCATTGAAACATTTTGTCCAACACTTGGCGTGCATTGAATAAAACAAGAGAAATATAACGCCTTTGGGATTCGTTTAAGCCAAAAATTTTCATCACCAATTTCAATACCACAATATACATTCATCATCAATCATCATAAACATCATATTAATATAAGAATTTCAACAATATATCAAGATACAAGCACATTCTCAAGGGTTCAATGTTAAGTTGGTATTTTACCAACTTATTTGATATTTTAGAGTAGAATTTGGTTTTATCTTGGGTGTTTTTAGAGTCGTTAGAGTCCTATTTATTTCAATTAGAGTCGATGTAGAGTCAATACAGATTTGGTAGCCGAGAAATGAAGAAAACGGTGAAAAACGGCTTGAAGAAAGAAGAAATCACGTAGAAAGAAGGAAAAAAATCGTATTTTGACAAGGAAGGGCGGGCGCCGCAGCGCCCGGCCTTGGGCGCCACAGCGCCCGTGGCAGGGAAGGCAGTTTGGAGGCAGGCATGTGGGCGCTAGCCGGCCAACGCCCGGCCGCAGCGCTCAAGCGTAATTGTGCGAAAAAATGATGGCGCCGCAGCTATGCCATGCCTTGGCGCCAGCGCCCGTGCGATAAGTTGGCGGCGATACCGCAGGCGCGCGGCAGCCCGTGCGATAAAATGGGATGATATTTGCTGGTCGCCGCAACGCTCATGCGCGGGCGCCGCAGCGCCCGGGGGCGGAAAATCCTATGTTCACCTACCCCCTTCTTGGACTTTTGTGTACTATAAATACCATCCTTGGGGCTTGAAATCAGGGCATCTTGGAACCCTTGGGAAGACAATAAAAACAGCTACAAGACAAGGAAGAAGAATTTGAGCACTTTGAGAAGAATTTGGAGAAGAAGATTGGAGGCTTCTATCATCTAGAAATAGAGAAGATCCCCCAACTCTTGTTCTTATTTTGTTGCTTTCTTCATATCTTGTAAGATGTATTGTTGTATTTTCTTGGATTCATTTTCTTCAATCATGAGCTAAACACTATAATTCTAGAGGATTGGTGTAATCTATGTTTGAACTTATGTTTTGAGATTGTGGTTTGTCAATCTAGATCTATCAATTTATTTGTGCTATTTGGATCTATTGGTTCTAAATTACTTGATCAATAATTTAGATTGTTTGGTGTATTTGATTTGACACTTGAGAGAGGTAATTGAATACATGACCTTGGAATAGCATAACCTAGGATTTCATAGAATTGAGAGATTTGTGAATCCTTTGAAGTCATTTATCAAGATTCATAGCTTTTATTGAGATTTTGATTGGTGATTTTTATAGAGATATTGATTTCCCAATTGAATCTAAAATCATTGGCACTTGAGAGAGGGAATGATTATTGTAGAAATCTTGAATTATAAATTGATAATTGATGATTGATAAACCATATTGACAACATAAGGGATAACTAGATTCATCATACCTCTAGAATTCATTTAATCAATTGGATAAACTCATTGATATTTTCATAGTCTTAATTTATTTTTAGTATTTTTAGTATAATCAACTCCATCAAATATTGAATTTCTAAATAAAGTTAGACTACTATATTATAGTACTAAGCAATAATTCGATAATTATTCCCTGTGGATTCGACAACCTTACTACTCTATATTAAAACTTGACACCGTACACTTGCGGTTAGAAAATTATCTAACAAGTTTTTGGCGCCGTTGCCGGGGAATAATTCATCTTATTTGCGCTAATATTATTACTTAGTAGTTTTACTTTAATTTAGATTGGTTTCTTTTGTTACAATAGGGTCAATGTCATTTTTGTGTTTTCTTGTTGATGCGAAAAAATAAAAGTGCTAATTTAATCTTATTTGATCCAGAAATTGAAAGAACGCTTCGAAAGATTAGAGCCGCACGAAGAATCGAATTCACAAAAATGGCAGGAATCGGTGATGATGAAGACCGCATACCTATTGTTGCACCACCGAAAAGGGCCATTCGGGACTATTTTCGACCAACCACAAATCAAAACTATTCGGGCATTGTTCGCCAACCTATCAATGCGAATAATTTTGAATTGAAGCCGGCCCTAATAAATATGGTGCAACAAAATCAGTTTGGGGGAAGTGCCGTAGATGACCCGAATGCTCATTTGGCTATTTTTCTTGAGATATGTGACACTATCAAAATGAATGGGGTTCCCGATGAAGCTATTCGGTTGAGGTTATTTCCGTTTTCACTTCGTGATAAAGCTAGACAGTGGCTTCAAACCTTTCCACCTGGAAGTATCACTAGTTGGAATGATCTCACTGAAAAATTCATGGCAAAATTCTTTCCACCTAGTAAGACACTTCAATTGAAAAGTGAGATTGCTCAATTTCATCAACTCGACTTTGAGCCACTCTACGAAGCTTGGGAGCAATTCAAAGAATTATTGAGGAGGTGTCCACAACACGGGTACGCAGATTGGCAAAAGGTTCAATATTTCTACAATGGTATGAATGGGCATTCAAGAACTATTATAGATGCTGCAGCGGGAGGTACATTGATGGCTAAAACTCCAAGTGAAGCCATGCTTTTACTCGAAGAAATGGCTGCCAATAGTTATCAATGGCCGTCTGAAAGATCTACACCAAGAAAAGTTGCCGGTGTTCTTGAACTTGATACTATGTCCGCATTGGCCTCTCAAATTTTCGCCTTGTCAAAACAAATTGCTACACTAAGTCCAGGTGGGAAACAACAATCGGAGGCAGTCATGGAGATAAGTCAAGAAATTGTGAATCCCGATACGGAACAAGTTTTTTAATTATGTGAATAATCGGGGTTTCAACAATAGAGGGAATCAATTGCCAACACATTATCATCCGGGACTTCGCAATCATGAAAACTTCTCGTATAGCAATACGAGAAATGTGTTGCAACCACCTCCGGGATATCAGAATCAAGCAAGTACGAGTACACACGTGGGAGAACAAAAGCCATCTTTGGAGGAATTACTTAGTTCATTCCTTGTAGAATCAAGAGCAAGGATGAACAAGGCCGATTCTAACATAGAAAATCTGGGTTCAAGGGTTACAACAATTGAAAGTCATCTCAAATCTTTGGGGACACATGTGGGTCAATTGGCCACGGCTATTAATTCACAACAGAAAGTTGATACGTTTCCAAGTAACACCGAGGTGAACCCACGAGAACATTGCAAGGCCATTAAGTTGAGAAGTGGGACGGAGTATGATGAACCAAAGATGCCTGCTCATGCCACCAAAGAACCAGAAGCAAGCTCTGAAACACTCCAAAATGAAGAAGGCATTGATAAGCAATCCAGAAAAGGCAAAAATTGAGGTAAAACCAATTTCCACGATAATGTGTTACCAAATGCTCTTCCTTTTCCACAGAGATTTTCAAGAAAAAGTTGGACGCTCAATTTTCCAAATTTTTGGAAATATTCAAGAAAATTCACATCAACATCCCTTTTGCCAATGCACTCGAGCAAATGCCAAACTATGCAAAATTCATGAAGGATGTGATGTCGAGAAAGAGAAGGTTAGAAGCATATGAGACGGTCAATCTCACGGAAGAATGTAGCGCCATTTTGCAAAGAAAGCTACCACAAAAATTAAGAGATCCGGGGAGTTTCACTATCCCTTGCACTATTGGTGATTCTTATTTTAACAAAGCTCTTTGTGATTTAGGTGCTAGCATTAATCTTATGCCGTTGTCTGTTTTCAGGAAACTTGGCCTTGGAGAAATAACGCCATCCACCATCACATTGCAATTAGCCGATAGATCACTCACCTACCCAAGAGGAGTGATTGAAGATGTGTTGATCAAAGTGGATAAATTCATATTTCCGGACTTTGTGGTGTTGGATATGGAGGAAGATCATGAAATGCCATTGATTCTTGGGAGACCTTTTCTAGCAACGGGATGAGCTTTAATTGACGTGCAACGAGGATAGTTAACATTACGGGTAAATGATGATGAGGTACTATTTAACATTTATAAAGCAATGAAATTTCAAGAGGAACCTCACACATGTCATTTTATTGATAAAATCGAACAATGTGATCAAACGGAAGTTATAAAACAAGATTTAAAAGATCCGTTAGAACATTGTTTGATTAATTCAATAATGAAATGTGATGAGGAAGATAGTGATGATATTGATTTGCTTGAGTTTATTCTTTCCTTGAGGCTAAAGAAATCGTAAAAAGAAAAACAAAAGGAAGCATTAGAAAATGCCAATATTGAAAATATTCCAAAGGTACTTTAGAACTAAAGGAACTTAGGAACATCTTCAATATGCATTTTTGGGAAAAGATAAAACTTACCCGGTGATTGTTTTCGCAATTATCTTCATCCGAATTGGATAAGTTGTTGCGTGTGCTTCGTGAACATAAGTCGGCCTTAGGTTGGTATATTTCTGATTTGAAAGGTATAAGTCCTTCCATTGTAATGCACAAAATTTTAATGGAAGAATCTTATAAACCATCTATTGAACACCAAAGACGACTTAATCCCGCAATGAAAGAAGTCGTGAGAAATGAGGTTTTAAAGTGGCTAAAGGCAGGTATAATTTATGCCATTTCTGATAGTTCATGGGTGAGTCCGGTACAGGTTGTCCCTAAAAAGGGAGGAATGACAGTTGTGAAAAATGATAACAATGAATTAATTTCTACACGAACTGTCACAGGATGGCGAGTATGTATTGACTATAGAAAATTGAATAAAGCTACTCGTAAGGATCATTTTCCCCTCCCCTTTATTGATCAAATGTTGGACAGGTTGGCAGGTTACGAATATTATTGTTTTCTTGATGGCTATTCAGGATACAATCAAATCGCTATTGCCCCCGAAGATCAAGAAAAGACTACTTTTACATGTCCATATGGTACTTTTGCATTTCGCAGGATGCCATTTGGATTATGTAATGCACCTGCTACTTTTCAGAGGTGTATGATGGCGATTTTTCATGGTATGGTTGAGGAAATCATGGAAATTTTTATGGACGATTTTTCTGTTTTTGGTACTTCTTTTGACCATTGTTTGCATAACTTATCTATGGTTTTGCAACGTTGTGAGGAAACTAATCTTGTACTTAATTGGGAAAAATGTCACTTTATGGTCAAAGAAGGGATTGTACTTGGACATCGTATTTCTTGTACAGGTTTGGAAGTTGACAGGGCGAAGGTTGTGGCTATTGAAAAGCTACCCCCACCTTCAAATGTGAAAGGCATAAGAAGCTTTTTAGGGCATGCAGGATTTTATAGGAGATTCATAAAAGATTTTTCAAAAATTGTTAAACCACTTTGTAATCTCCTTGAAAAAGATGCTATCTTTTGCTTTGATGAGTTGTGTTTGCAGGCATTTGAACAGATAAAAAAGGCACTCATTTCAGCTCCGATTATGATAGTGCCAGATTGGACTCAACCATTTGAGCTCATGTGCGATGCAAGTGATTATGCAGTGGGTGCCGTTCTTGGTCAAAGGCGAGATAGAATTTTTAAAGCTATTTACTACGCAAGCAGGACCATGGACAACGCCCAACAAAACTACACCACCACAGAAAAAGAGATGTTGGCGGTAGTTTTTGCATTTGATAAATTCCGAGCTTACTTGGTGGGTACGAAGGTGATTGTTTATACAGATCATGCGGCAATCCGATATCTTTTCTCCAAAAAGGATGCAAAACCTCGATTAATTCGATGGATTTTGCTCTTGCAAGAATTTGATATTGAGATTCGAGACAAAAAAGGAAGCGAGAATGGGGTTGCCGATCATCTATCCCATCTTGAGCAACCTTACGAGGTGATTGAGAGTCCAATAAAAGAATCATTTCCTGATGAACAAATTATGCGTGCCGAGATATCATTACCTTGGTACGCAGATTTTGTTAATTACCTCGCGGGAGGAGTTTTGCCACCGGACTTGACTTCACACCAAAAGAAAAAATTCTTACATGATGTCAAGTCTTATTTGTGGGATGATCCGTTATTGTTCAAGAGATGCGCGGATTCTATCATTCGCCGTTGTGTTCCTAAGGAAGAAATTGGAGAGATTCTTCAACATTGTCATTCATCATCTTATGGGGGACATTTCGGGCCAACCCGAACCGCTGCAAAGGTACTACAATCTGGTTTTTATTGGCCAACATTATTCAAGGATTGTTATGCCTTTGTGAAAACTTGTGATCGATGCCAAAGGGTTGGTAATATTTCACGGCGTCATGAGCTTCCTTTGACAAACATAATGGAGGTGGAATTGTTTGATGTATGGGGTATTGACTTTATGGGACCATTTCCCGCGTCCTTTGGAAATTTGTACATTTTGCTTGCGGTTGATTATGTCTCCAAGTGGGTTGAGGCGATTGCTACACCAACGAATGATGCTAAGGTAGTACTCAAATTCTTGCACAAGCATATTTTACTCGGTTCGGTACTCCTCGAGCTATTGTAAGTGATGAAGGTACGCATTTTTGTAATAAATTATTTAACAACCTTCTTGCTAAATTTGGTGTGCGTCATAAGATTGCGCTTGGTTACCATCCTCAATCTAATGGTCAAGCCGAAATTTCCAATCGTGAAGTGAAACAAATTCTTGAAAAAACGGTGAGTTTTAATCGAAAGGATTGGGCACAAAAGCTTGATGATGCTTTGTGGGCTTATCGCACGGCTTATAAAACACCCATTGGTATGTCACCGTATCGATTGGTGTTTGGTAAAGCGTGTCATTTGCCGGTTGAACTTGAGCATCGAGCTTATTGGGCAATTAAGAAATTGAATTTTAACTTGAAAGAGGCCGGTGAAAACCGATTACTTCAATTAAACGAAATGGAAGAATTTCGTCAAGAATCATATGAAAATGCCAAAATGTATAAGGAAAAAACGAAAAAATGGCATGATCAAATGATTTTGCGACGTGAATTCTTACCCGGCCAACAAGTGTTATTGTTCAACTCTCGATTGAAACTTTTTCCAGGTAAACTCAAATCACGATGGTCAGGACCGTTTGTGGTTGAACGTGTGTTTCCATATGGTGCCGTCGAGTTAAGAGGGAACGATGGGAATTCGTTCCAAGTAAACGGACAAAGATTGAAACATTATTTTGGGAATGAAGCAAGGAAGGTTTTAAATCTTCCACTTGGTGATGAAATTTCTTGAGTCCGAATAGTTGAGTCCGGCTAACGACTATAAATTTAGCGCTTCTTGGGAGGCAACCCAAGCGATTTTCGTGTGATCGAATTTTGTGTGATTTTATTTTCTTTTAATTTGGTGTGTATTTATTTGAATTTTGGTGTGATTTTTGTGTAAATTAATTTGTGTGTGATTTTGAATTTTTGATTAAATTGAAAAAAAAAAAAAAAAAAAATAAAAAGGGGAAAATACGGGCGGGTAGATGTTCATTCGAATGAAATTGCCGAGAAAAACAAATAATGAAACCCCATGTGTTAAAATATGCAAAAGACCAAGTTTGGGGGTCTCGAAAAAAAAAATGTTGAAAATAGAGGCTCGTAAAGGGAGAATAATTGAAAATTCAACAAAAGTGAAGATAGCCATTTTGTTTGGCAATTGGTGATTTGAAGAGGTAATTGTGTGTTTGGGTGAATTGAGCCACTTAATCCTAAATTTTCCTACCCGACCGTAAGCCACATTACAAGCTTTGGAAGTCCTATTGATCCATGTGTTATATTAGCCTACATTAGTGGAGATTAGTGGGAATAACAAGCCTATGGAATCCGGTAGTCATTATCTTTTGATATTTAGTAGTGGATCATCTTGATAACATTTGATTGCGTAAATCAATTTGAATAATGTAAACGGAATTTTCATGAATATTCAACACTTTTGATCACAATGATAAAATGCATGCTTGATTGATAGTGAAATGAGTTTTTAGACAAATTTTATTGGTTTATGGAGTTTTGTAGTTGTTTGTGTTGTTGTTTTGTTTGTTTTTCATTTTGGAGTTATAATTGTTTGAGGACAAACAATAGCTTAAGTTTGGGGGTATTTGTTAAGTTGGTATTTTACCAACTTATTTGATATTTTAGAGTAGAATTTGGTTTTATCTTGGGTGTTTTTAGAGTCGTTAGAGTCCTATTTATTTCAATTAGAGTCGATGTAGAGTCAATACAGATTTGGTAGCCGAGAAATGAAGAAAACGGTGAAAAACGGCTTGAAGAAAGAAGAAATCACGTAGAAAGAAGGAAAAAAAATCGTATTTTGACAAGGAAGGGCGGGCGCCCGGCGCGTGGCGAAGAAGCGAGGCATGTGGCGGCTGCGGCCGGGGCGGCAATTGTGCGAGAAAATGACAGCCGCAGCTCCGTGCGATAAGTTGGCGGCGATACGGGCGCCGCAGCGCCGTGCGATAAAATGGGACGATATTTTTGGCGCCAATGGCAGCTCATGCCTGCTGGCGCCGCAGCGCCCGGGGGCGGAAAATCCTATGTTCACCTACCCCCTTCTTGGACTTTTGTGTACTATAAATACCATCCTTGGGGCTTGAAATCAGGGCATCTTGGAACCCTTGGGAAGACAATAAAAACAACTACAAGACAAGAAGAAGAATTTGAGCACTTTGAGAAGAATTTGGAAAGAAGATTGGAGGCTTCTATCATCTAGAAATAGAGAAGATCCCTCAACTCTTGTTCTTATTTTGTTGCTTTCTTCATATCTTGTAAGATGTATTGTTGTATTTTCTTGGATTCATTTTCTTCAATCATGAGCTAAACACTATAATTCTAGAGGATTGGTGTAATCTATGTTTGAACTTATGTTTTGAGATTGTGGTTTGTCAATCTAGATCTATCAATTTATTTGTGCTATTTGGATCTATTGGTTCTAAATTACTTGATCAATAATTTAGATTGTTTGGTGTATTTGATTTGACACTTGAGAGAGGTAATTGAATACATGACCTTGGAATAGCATAACCTAGGATTTCATAGAATTGAGAGATTTGTGAATCCTTTGAAGTCATTTATCAAGATTCATAGCTTTTATTGAGATTTTGATTGGTGATTTTTATAGAGATATTGATTTCCCAATTGGATCTAAAATCATTGGCACTTGAGAGAGGGAATGATTATTGTAGAAATCTTGAATTATAAATTGATAATTGATGATTGATAAACCATATTGACAACATAAGGGATAACTAGATTCATCATACCTCTAGAATTCATTTAATCAATTGGATAAACTCATTGATATTTTCATAGTCTTAATTTATTTTTAGTATTTTTAGTATAATCAACTCCATCAAATATTGAATTTCTAAATAAAGTTAGACTACTATATTATAGTACTTAGCAATAATTCGATAATTATTCCCTGTGGATTCGACAACCTTACTACTCTATATTAAAACTTGACACCGTACACTTGCGGTTAGAAAATTATCTAACATTCAACCCAATTGAGATTAAAAGGAGAAATTCTTACCATCTAATCGGTAAAGATGAACAATGATGATGATAATCGAGCCTCATGAAGTCCAAAATATAAAATGTATGCAATAAAACAAATTTGAAGTGAAATTTGTGTGAAAAGTGCGTAGGGGACGTAAAATGGACAAAATGAGCCAAAATGGCTGAAACTGAAAACAGAAACGATTTAAACCATAAAATGGTGAGGGGCGACCGGTCGACGTCATGGGCGACCGGTCGGCCTTCCCCCAACCAGCCCAGTGTCCTTTCTGTTTTTCCAAAATCCGAGTTTTTAACCAAAAATCCGATTTTTCGCCCCTAAGTTTTAAAAGCGTGCAAAATACAATCATAGACCTCATTCAATATGCATTATGCCTAACCGAGCTTGTATAGACGCAAAAGTCTCGGAAGATAGCGGTTTTGTAAAAATGTCCGCTAATTGATCTTGAGATGGTACAAAAGATATCTCAATTTTTCGTTTTGAAACACAATCCCTTAGAAAATGATGTCGAATCTCAATATGTTTAGTACGGTTATGATGAACCGGGTTTTGAGCAATGTTTATAGCGGATATATTATCACAAAAGATAGGAACACTTTCAAAAGAACATTTATAATCCGCTAAGGTTTGTTTCATCCAAAGAAGTTGTGTACAACAAAATGCCGCGGAAATATATTCGGCTTCGGCCGTTGAAAGTGAAACACAATTTTGTTTCTTTGAAATCCAAGAAACTAGGCAATCACCTAGAAATTGACATGATCTGGAAGTACTATTCCGGTAATCAATATTTTCCGCATAATCCGAATCACTATAACCTTTAAGAGTAAAATCTTCATTCTTTGGATAGAATAAACCATATTGAATAGTGCCTTTCAAATATCGAAAAATCCTTTTAACGGCACTCATATGAGATTCTTTGGGATTGCTTTGAAAACGAGCACATAGGCATACGACATGAAGAATATCCGGTCTACTTGCGGTTAAATAAAGTAAACTACCAATCATACCTCGATATTTGGATTCATCAACTGTCTTGCCTTTTTCATCTTTGTCAATTTTGACGTTTGTTGCCATTGGGGTAGAGACGGTTCTTCCTTCTTCAATGCCAAATTTCTTCAAAAGCTCCTTTGTATATTTTGATTGAGAAATATAAATTCCTTCTTGGCATTGCTTAATTTGAAGTCCAAGGAAGAAGTTGAGCTCCCCCATCATGCTCATTTCAAATTCACCTTGCATTAACTTAGAAAATTTCTTGCACAAGGATTCATTAGTAGCACCAAAAATAATATCATCAACATAAATTTGCACTAATAAGCAATCTTGCCCTTTTTCAAATACAAAGAGAGTAGTATCAACTTTACCTCTTGTAAAACCATTTTGCAAAAGAAAAGAGCTAAGTCTATCATACCATGCACGGGGTGCTTGTTTCAAACTATACAAGGCCTTTTTAAGTTTATAAACATCATTAGGCCTAGAAAAATTTTCAAACCCCGGAGGTTGTTTTACATAAACTTCTTCTTGAATAATACCATTTAAGAAAGCGGATTTAACATCCATTTGGTAAAGTTTGAAATTTTTATAACAAGAATAGGTAAGTAAAATACGAAGAGCTTCTAAACGTGCTACGGGTGCAAATGTTTCATCATAATCAATACCTTCTTCTTGACAATAACCTTGAGCTACTAACCTTGCTTTATTTCTAACAATATTGCCTTGGTCATCAAGTTTGTTCCGGAATACCCATTTTGTGCCAATAATTGTTTGAGATGGAGGACAAGATACTAATTCCCATACATCATTCCTTTCAAATTGATTCAACTCCTCTTGCATTTCTAAAAACCAATCCTCATCTTCAATGGCTTTCTTAGCATTTTTAGGCTCTTTTTGAGATATAAGAGCTTTCTCGGCAAATTTTCCTCGAGTCATTACTTTATGAAGGGGATCACCAATAATAAGATCTTTTGGGTGATCTCCCTTAAATTTCAATGCTACGGGAAGATTTGAAGTATCACCTTTATCTTCTTGAGGAACATTTGAGCTTAAAGGTTGATCATTTTGAGTATCATCTTGAATAATGGGTTCAACAATATCTTCTTCATCACTTTCATCATTGGGTATCCTTTCAACATCCGAAGCTTCATTGAATTTGACATGGATGGATTCTTCAACAACCCCACTAGTCTTATTGTAAACCCGATATGCTTTGCTCTTGGTTGAATACCCCATAAATATTCCTTCATCGGCCTTAGGATCAAGTTTGTCTAATTGATCCTTAGTATTCAAAATAAAACATTTACATCCAAATATTTTGAAATAACTAATATTTGGAGTTCTTCCTTTCCAAAGCTCATATGGAGTTTTATTCATTTTAGGACGAATATAAACTCGATTAATGACATAGCAAGCGGTACTTACGGCTTCGGCCCAAAAATATTTTGGAAGTGAAAATTCATTTAGCATGGACCGACTCATTTCTTGAAGTGTCCGATTCTTCCTTTCGGCTACTCCATTTTGTTGAGGTGTCCTTGGAGCCGAAAAATTATGACTATATACCTTGGTTTCACAAAAGACTCTAAATTCGCCGTCAAATTCTCCACCTCGATCACTTCGAATAGACTTAATAGTATCCTCCTTTTCATTTTCAATGAGTCTACACAACTTAACAAACTCATTAACGACATCGCTTTTATTTGTAAGGAATTGAGCCCAAGTATAATTAGAAAAATCATCAACTATAACAAAAGTGTAATGTTTTCCACTTAGACTTGCCGTACCAATATCCCCATACAAATCAAGATGAAGCATTTGTAGGGGTTTGGTAGTGGAAATTTCATTTTTGGGCTTAAAACTACTCTTAACTAATTTGTTCTTTTGACAAGTGTCACATAAGCCAAGATTTTCAAAATTCAATTTGGGTAGTCCTTTTACATGTTGGTTTTTGTAAATAGTTTGCAAATTTTTGTATCCAACATGTCCAAGTCGCCTATGCCATAAACTAGTTAAATCATTATTGGCGACAAGACAAGAAACATTTTGACTAACCAAATCACTTGTACAAATTTTGTAAAGATTGCCTTTTCTAATTGCTTCACAAATAATTTTATCATTTTTGGAAATAAGGTATTTTTCTTTATTGAAAACAACATTATAATTTGAATCACAAAGTTGGCTAACACTTATCAAATTGAACTTAAGCCCTTCTACTAAAAGAACATTACTAAGAGAGAAAGAAGAGTTACCAATTTCTCCATTTCCAAGAATTCTTCCTTTGCCATTGCCGAACATGACCATACCCTCTTCTTGGAGCTTGATGTTTGTAAAAAGTTCTCTCTTTCCGGTCATATGGCGTGAACATCCGCTGTCCACGAGCCATTTTGAATCTTCCATTGTTGTTATAGCCCCTATAACCTACAAAGGAATTATTTTTAGGTACCCTATAATTTTGGGGTCCATGGGGGTTAGCCTTGAGACCTTTAGGTCTCCAATAATAGCTAAAATTATTCTTCAATTTACAATTGCTACCATAGTGTCCATTCTTACCACAATAAAAACAAGTAATAATACGAGGACTACTAGACGTACAAAGGTTGGACCTTGGTCTTTTTCTTAAAAGCATTTAAAAAAGGTTTGTAACCAAGTCCTAACTTAGAATGCTCACCTCTTTGTGCATCTAAAATTTTTGTGACTTTATCCGTACTTAAATTGAATCGATGCACATCCTTTTTCAAATTTTCAATATCATTTGTGAGCGTTTGTTTTTCGGTTTCAAGAGTACGGACCATAGTAAGAGTAATAGCATGAGCCTTATCAAGTGAATCATAAGAAGTAAATAATTTATCTTTTTCTAGTTTAAGCTCTTTATGCTCCTTTCTCAAATTCTTGTATTTAACAATCAAATTTTGAAACTCATTTTGCAATTCATCAAAATCACATTGTAATTCATCAACTAGGGAAGAAGATGAAGCATTAGAGCGTACCTCGGTATTTTCATCGTCTATGGCCATAAGACCATGTTCGGATTCTTCTTCCTCGTCGGTTGTTTCAAGTAATTCATCCCAAGTTTTGACGTCCGCATTTAACGCCTTCCTTTTCGGAAAAAGGCTTTTTCTTCTTTTGTTCCTCTTCCGCTATTTTCGGGCAATCGGCTATGTAGTGCCCGGATTTTCCGCATTTGAAGCAAGAATTGTCTCTTGGCTTTCTTGCTTTATTTTTGTTTACAAATTTTGCAAATTTTCTAACAAGAGCCGCCGTTTCTTCATCATCCTCATCACTAGCATAATAAACATTATTAGAAGAAGATGCTAAGCCTTTAATAATATTTTGCGTGCACTAGTTTTAGAGGTGGATGGTTGAGAATTTTTCCTCTCCTTAAGATATACTTCATAAATAAGGAGGTTCCCAATGAGCTCATCAAACTTGAGTATATCAAGATTTTGAGCTTCCGTGATTGCCGTCACCTTTTCGGACCATGAGCCGGGAAGGGCATTTAAGACTTTGGTCACCTTATCTTCTTCGGAGATGACTTTTCCAAGAGCCACAAGAGGATTGACAATGTTGTCAAGCCTTTCCACCATTTTTGATATGCTTTCACCATCATGCATAGTGAAATTTTCAATGTCTTTCACAAGCATTGTTTTTCTTGCTTGCTTCACTTTCTTTGTGCCCTCATAGATGGTTTCTAATTTTTCCCAAACTTCATGTGCCGACCATATGCCTCTTACGCGATTATATTCGGTGGCGGTAAGAGATCAATGTAAAATGTTTAAGGCCTTACCGTTTAAAGAGAAAGCCTTCTTGTCATTTTCAACATATTCCTTGAACGGCTTGGGGGTCATGGTACCATCCTCCAATTTTGTTGTTGGTTGAGCAACTCCTTCAATGACCACATTCCAAATATCAAATCCTCACCCTTGTAGAAAGCACTCTATGCGGTCTTTCCAAAATGCGTAGTTGTTGGCGTCGAATAGTGGTGGCTTGTTGGTGGAGGCGCTGGTGGTGAGATAAGCTTCATTCGTAGCCATGGATCTTTCCTCTTTACTCGGAACGAGCTAGCCAAAGAGTTTGGCTTTGATACCACTTGTTAGTCCAAGTGGCTACGATAATCTAGAGGGGGGTGAATAGATTATGCCGATTTTTCGCAAATCACCCTCTTTTTCGAATCAACAAGTAAATGACAAGAATGTAAATGCGGAAATTAAACAACACTCGTTGATTTAAAGAGGTTCAACCCACCTAGAGCCTAATCCTCTACCACCCCAAAGATCTCCAGGGATGGATTTCAAAAAAAAAAAAGATTTTATTAATTACCACAATTAATACAACACCTTGAGGATCACCACAATCCTCTTACAACACCTTCAAGGAGATTACCACAATCTTCCTTCACCACCTTTGAAGAGTACCACACTCTTCAAACACCTATCACCTAGATCACCCAAGTGTATTCTTACCACAAAAATACTCACAAGGATGTCTTGTGTTGAATGATGGACAAAATTCAAGATTACAACTCTATGAAACCAATACAAAGATTGAGTGCAAGTGTAATCAAGAATCAAAAAGCCTAGACCTCAAAGATGTGCAAGTGAAAGTACTTAGGCTATTACAACAAGAATGTAAAAATGAAAGCTTGAACAATTTGAAGATTTCTTGTTGTGTATTTTGCTTGTATGTGTTGTGTCTTGTGTCTTCAATTCATCCTCTATTTATAGGGAAGTCTTCACCAACATAGGCTCCCAACATAGGCTCCTCTATCTTCACTTTTGTCTACAAAAAGAAGATCACAAGATGTAGAAATATTGTACGAAAAACAAAAGTAAATCTTGCTGTCAAAAATTTTAAACAACATAATTTTGCTGTCACAAAATAGCATAGGGCGACCGGTTGCCCTGTTGAAGATTTCGACCGTTTGAAAATATTAGTGCGATCCAGTGCTGTGTCGTCGGGGGTCGACCGGTCGATGTGGGGGTGCGACCACGGTAGCCCTAGGGTGCGACCGGTCGGCCCCTCTTTGCCGACCGGTCCCCTCTTCGATTTTCTTGACCCGATCGATTCTGTTTTTCAATTTTGAGTTCTTCGTGTACCGGTCGACGTATAGGGACCGGGTCGACCTCCAATATTAAATGTTGTCCGATTTTTATCAAAAATAAACTTCAAGAAATACTCCAAAAAATTAGTAAAAACATTTTAAATCATTTGGGAGTATTTTGACAACATTTATAAACATAGTTTTGGTGTAAAAACCAATTTAAACAAAACCATCAAAAAGTGTTGTCCATTTTTATCGAAAAATAAATTCTAAGAAATACTCCAAAAATTAGCAAAAACATTTGAAATCATTTAGGAGTATTTGGACAACATTTATTATCATTGTTTTGGTATAAAAACTCATTTAAACATAATCATCAAAGTCTTGATAAAAATATTTATCTAACATAGTGAAGCTGACTACTCAAGTGATTCTGAAGAAGAAGCAATGATCTGTCTAATGGCTAAAGAACAAGATCAACCTGACCAAGAAGATGAGGTAGACTCTAACTCATCTCACTCAGATTCTAGTGATAGTGATTGTGACACACACACTTCATCACCCACTGATCTTTATAATTCATTAGGCAAAATGATGAAAGACTTTGAGCACATTAAATCCTCACACACACTATTAAACGAGGAAAATAGCTAGCTCAAAGCAAAACTCACGGTGACTAAGGAGCCGAGTACTCTAAGTCACATAGCCGATGAGAACAAAGAGTCAAGGCCGAGAATGCTAAACTAATAAAGAGACAATGTTATAGAAAAGAGGAACATGATCTCAAAAATGTGATTGCATTATTTACAAAGACATCTAAATCATTGGATGACCTTATTATGAGCAAAAAAGAATGTGGAGACAAGACATGCATATGATTCAATTCCTTTGTACACAGTCAAACTCCCAGAGTGATTCTGGAAAAAGGATCTTCAAGTAATGAAACATCTCAAAAATCCAAGACACCAAATGTTGCACCCACATTCACTCCAAAGCACAATCACAGACAAACTGGCCTTAGATATAAAGGAAAAGGAAAACATCCAATTGAGTATCCGAGAGGACAGTGAGAAGAAATCCACAGAGTTCTCAAAGAAACCCCAAATAGAAAGTACTATGTAAAGAATAAACAGAGCTACCAAAAACCCCAGAAGTTTTATCAAAGAAACACATATGATGGGAATGGTAGAAACTACCTAAGCCAAGCTGATTGGAATAATGTGACATATCAGCAAAGACCTATGGAATACAAGCCTAAATGGCAAAGACCTAGAACTCAGCAAAGGTCATTCCAAAGGCAAAAGAGCTATCATCAGCATACATATGCACCCAGGCACTACGCTCAGAAATATCACAACTACCCAAAGAAGGCAATTGCTAAAACACACACACAGACATACAGACAAAAGAGACAGCTGTATGAACCTAAAGCCCCCAAGCAATTTGCGAAAGTAAGTTATGATTATGGCACAGATATATGGCAACCTCTTAGAGTCAAGTCATTTGGCTATAGGTTGGTTGGATCATCTTACAGCACTAACCCCTCAGGACCCAGACAAGCATGGGTACCTAAAAACTAATTTCCTTGATTGCAGGTTCAAGGAACATCTGAGTGCCAAGGAACCTGGTACATGGATAGTGGCTGTTCTAGACACATGACAGGGAATAAGAAAAATTTGTCAAAATTCATGGAGATTAGAGGCACAAAAGTCATATTTGGAGGAAATGAAGCTCCAGAGGAAATAAGAGGCCTTTGGATCCATCAAGAAAAATGGATTAGAAATCACAGATGTTGCATATGTTGAAGGCCTCAACTTCAACTTAAGCATCACCAACTCGTGACAAGAGCTATAATGTTGGATTCAATATGGGAGTGTGCCAAATTAAAGATACTAAATCAAATGAAATAGTGTTGCAAGGATCCGACAAAAGAACATGTATGTGGTAGATCGGTCGATTGCCACACCAAGCACTTGTCGTTAGTTAGCAAAGAGTACAAAGAATCAAGTTGGTGGGCACAAGAAGTCGAGTCATCCGAACTTCAAAATAATCAACAAGCTTGCAAGGAGTCATCTTGTAGAAGGATTTGCCCCGGACTCGAGTGTACAAGAAGGAAAGTGTTTGTGATGCATGCCGATGGGAAAATAGATCAAATCATCATTCAAAGAGAAGTCTAGTCCATCTTCAACGAGAATATTACATCACATTTGCATATGGATTTATTTGGTCCTGTTGAACCAACCAAAGATAAGTGGAAAGAAATACCCTTTAGTAGTAGTGGATGATTATTCAAGATACACATGGATTTATGTGCAAAAAGAAGGAAACCTTGCAGAAGTTACCTCAGCTGATGAGAAGAGTTCAAAATGAGAAAAGTCAAACCATTATAAAGATAAGGTCTGATAGAGGAACTGAGTTTGTCAATGGGATAATAACTCAATATTGTGTTGAAAATGGTATCGCCCATGAATTATCTGCGGCAAAGGACTCCTGGCTGAGAATGGAGTAGCGTAAAGAAGAAAGTAACTCTCAAGGAAGCTGCAAGGACCATGTTAGCTGAAGCCGGACTGCCTAAAAGATTTTGGGCTGAAGCCATAAACATTGCATGCTATACTCAAAATAGATGCATGATTAATAAAGAGCTGACAAAGACTCCCTATGAAATATGGACGGGGAGAAAGCCAAATGTTGGGTATTTTAGAATATTTGGATGTAAATGCTTTATTCACAACAATGGGGCAAAGACAATCTAAATGCTTTTGATGCTAAAGCTGATGAAGGTATCTTCTTGGGATACTCAATTTGAAAGTAAAGCCTATAGAGTCTTGAACAAGAGGACTATGGTCACGAAGAGAATCTATTCATGTGGTTTTTGATGAACCTAATGTGAATGGAGAGGACATTGAAGAGTTAGGCGATAAGTTTGAATCACCCAACTATGCGAAAAGTCCCTATGTTGAAGTCAAGTCGAGCAATCAATCAAGATGAAGATGAGACGGCGAAGTCTCAAAGTCTCAAAACAGTGGAAAATCTGAAATTTGAATGATAATGAAAGAGTCGCTCAAGATGACACAGTTGCAAGACGACTGAACCCAACCGATTTACTTCAACCTGATGTGAGATGGTTGAGAGACCATCCACCAGAGCTAGTCATTGGAGATGTGAGAGATGGTGTAAGAACTAGATCCAGAGCTCAACAAGAAGCAATGTTCACTTGTTTTATTTCCCAAATAGAGCCAAAAGATGTGTCCTAAGCATTGGAAGACACACATTGGATTCAAGCCATGCAAGAAGAGCTGAATCAATTTGAAAGGAAAAAAGTATGGGAATTGGTGCAAAGACCAACCCATCAAAATGTTATTGGCACAAAAATGGTTTTCAGAAACAAGATGAATGAAGAAGGATCTGTGGTAAGAAACAAAGCAAGATTGGTAGCCAAAGGGTATTACCAAGAAGAGGAAATAGATTTTGATGAAACATTTGCTCCTGTTGCAAGATTAGAAGCAATAAGGATGTTTCTTGCCTATGCTGCACACAAAAACTTCATTGTATATCAAATGGATGTGAAAAGTGCATTTTTAAATGGATTGTTGGAAGAAGAAGTCTATGTTGAGCAACCTCCAGGCTATTGAGCAGAAGACTTTTGGAGATAAGGTGTACAAGCTCAAGAAAGCTCTATATGGATTGAAACAAGCACCTAGAGCATGGTGTGACACATTGTCTCAATTTCTAACTGACAATGGATTCACCAAAGGCAAAGTGGATAGAACACTCTTCAGAATTCAAGATGGAGAGAGTATACTGCTTGTTCAAATATATATGGATGACATCATTTTTGGATCCACAAACAAAGAGCTGTGTGATAAGTTCCCAAACCTCATGTAAGGCAAATTTGAAATGAGCATGATGGGAGAACTGGCATTCTTCTTAGGACTTCAAGTTAAACAGCTGTAGGATGGAACCTTCATAAGTCAAATAAAGTACACCAGAGATTTAATGAAAAAATTTGGTATGGAAGAGAAGTCTTCTATGAAAATACCAATGAATACATCAGGCAAGATGGACATGGATGCAGCTGGTAAAACTGTAATAAAAAAAGATACAGAGCACTTATTGGATCACTGCTCTATCCAACAGCAAGCAGGCCAGACATCACCTTTGCAGTAGGTGTATGTGCAAGATTTCAATCTGCACCAAAAGAAAGCCAGATGACTGCAGCTAAGAGAATCCTAAGATATTTGAAGGGATGCCAAGAAGTTGGCTTATGGTATCCAAAGGAAGGTGGATTCAAGCTCATTGGTTACTGATTGACTGGTATTTTGCATGTATTTTGGGCTTAATATTGGCTAGAATGTGTGGATATGCATGCGTTATATGAATAAATTGGGTATTATTCTTGTTTTGTGGAATTGGATTACGCTTTGCTCGTTTTGTAGGAATTTATCTATATTTGTAGCATAGTGGCAACAATTCGGGCATTGCAACCACCAATACTTGACATGAGTGACGAAGTTTGGAGTTGAATCGAGAAGAAGTTGGACGAATCGGGCGAGAAACGGAAGAAAATAGTCTATGGACATATTGTTCCAGGTGAGCACGGGCAGGGCGTGCTCCTCTAGCACAGCCCGTGCTCAACCCAAATATGATGACTCAAGGTTCGGCCTAGGGCACGGGCATCCCGTGCCATATGGGCACGCCCGTGCTCCTCTGAAGAAAAATTACAAATTGTTCGGCACAGCCAAAGACGGTCAAGGGCGTGCCAAAAGGGCGGCGGCCGTGCCATCTTCTTGGGAAAACAGAGCTTATCCAATTTCAACTAGGTTTCGACCCGAATGGAGTACAAATAGACCCGGGGCGACCACAAATAAGGACACACTGATTTTTACCCTAGAAACCAGAGAAAAGAGCAGTTTCCCGCCGGATACTTCGAGAGATTGATCAAGACCGCAACCACACCTTCGAGGATTGAAGATAGATCGAGAGATCATCGTCATCCCCGAGTCACTCATTCCATCGTATCGTTATTTCAATTAGTTAGATTTTGATTATGAATAATTTGTCTATGAATTGTTTATCTTCAATGTCTGGCTAAACATCTTGTGATTCCCGGGTTTGGGAGTGGATTAATAAACACTTTTATGTGATGATTAAGGATAATTGAAGTTAATGCTTTTTTCTTCTATTCAAGTACTTTGCTTTAATTCTTGTTTTATCAAAAGGCCTTTGATCTAAATTTGTTTGATGTATTGATTCATAATTCTAACCGATGAGTTTCAATACTAGATCTTGAGTACTTGACACAAATAGATTGCATGATTCAGAAGTCTGTGAATATTTGTGAGATCTTTTAATCTTTTGAACCTTTGGGAGTTGGATATCTCATGTTGAGTAGAGATGCTAACATAGATATTCCAATCAACGCTTTTACATACATCTCGAGAGAGGGGGTAAATTACTTTGGTGATTGGTCTATAGAGAAGAATACGTTTAACCTTGGTTTGCTTAACCTGAGCATAAAAGTGGGATATTAATTGAAACCATAACCAAGGAATCCATCCATTCATACTTGATCTTTTAATCACTCTTTACTTTGTTATTTTAGGATTAATTTCTGCTTTAGTAGTAATAAAACCAAACCTTCAAATTCGATAGTTTAGATAAAAATAGGACTATTATAATCCAATGCTTAGTACATTAATTTATTAATCCTGTGGATTCGACCTTGCAAACCCTATTCTATAAACTAATCCCATTACACTTGCGGTGAAGCTATAAAAATAGGCGAACAAGTTTTTGGCGCCGTTGTCGGGATTAATCAAATTTTTAGTACTAATATTGTGATAAATAGAACTATTCTTAATCAGACGTTTTTCTTTTCTTTTTAATTTGTTTGATTTTTCTTCTATTGTGGTTAACTTGTTTTCTTTAGTTGGTTCGGGTAGTGCATGATCACTCGCTCAAAGCAAGGAGAATTAGCAATGTTCATACCGGAGGTTGAAGCTTTTGCTAGGCGAAATAGTGCAGCTGCATCGAACGGCGAGAAAAGACAAACAGACCAAACCATGGCGGGGAGTTGAAGACAACAACAGAGGCAATAACGGGGTAACAACCAGCCAACGGGGTCAATGTTGAGTTACCAATACCAGAGGTTCCGGTGGCTCGTAGCAGCCCAACAAAGAAGCGTCTACGCGATTACTTTTCGCCCAATCAATCGCAACTATGGTGGAATTGCCAATGTCCCGATCAATGCGAATAATTTTAAGCTAAAGCCAGCTCTGATCTCGATGGTGCAGCAGAATCAGTTTGGGGGCTTCCCGTCTCAAGATCCCAACTCTCATCTTGCGAATTTCATACAAATCTGCAATACTATCAAGATGAATGGGGTGACTGATGATGCTATACGTCTTCGCCTATTCCCTTTCTCTTTAAGGGATAAGGCTAGGAACTGGCTAGGCACCCTAACTCAGGGGAGTGTAAACAATTGGGATGAGATGAGTCAGAGGTTTTTATTCAAATACTTCCCACCAAGCAAGACACTACAGCTTAAGAGCGAGATCACTCAATTCAGGCAGTTTGATTCTGAGACTTTGTACGAGGCCTGGGAGAGATTCCGGGATTTGTTGAGGAGATGCCCGCAACACGGATTTCCTGAGGATCAACAGCTCTGTTTCTTTTACAATGGGTTGATGGGGCAGACTAGATCGTTCGTGGATGCTGCAGCGGGGGGCGCGCTTCTCGCAAGGTTTCCAGAAGATGCATTCAACTTATTGGAAGAGATGGCCATGAATAGCTATCAGTGGCCCTCCGAAAGAACTAATGTGAAAAGAGTGGCCGAAGTGTCTGATTCTGACCCAATCAAGGAGTTGACAGCCCAGATGGCCGTACTGACAAATCAACTAAGTGCCTTGACAAAGGCCAACAAGGGAAACGCTGGTACAAGTAATGGTGGAGTTCCTCTAGATCTGATAGAGGCAGCAAATTACGTGAATAACCGGAATTTCAACAATTTCCGGAACAATCAAAATCCCACTCATTATCATCCGGGCCTGCGGAACCACAAAAACTTCTCCTACGCGAACACGAAGAACGTGATGCAACCACCACCAGGGTTTAATGTGATTAATGGAGTTATTACTGCAGATCCTAAACCAACCATGGAAGACATGTTCACCTCGTTTATGAATGAGACGAGGAACAGGTTCAACAAGGATGAGGCAAAGATGGATAAAATTGAAAACCATGTCACCCAATTGGGGTCCCAGATGAAGAATCTTGAGACCCAAATTGGTCAAATAACTACGATTATTGGTGGGCAGCATCAAAAAGGCCAGTTTCCGAGCAACACTGAGGTAAATCCAAAGGAACAGTGTAAAGCCATTTGTCTGAGGAGTTGAACGGAATACGAGGGGCCGAAAATACCAGAAAATTCCAAAGAATTGCAGGACTGCACAGCCCGTGCGCCCTGCTAGAACGGCAATCGATGCGCCGGGTGATGCGGAAACTGAGGCAAATGGCGAGGTTGAGGCCGAGGAAGGAGCTGAGGAACATCGTGCTGAACAAAAAGGGGCTGAGAAGCTTAAATCCTCCTCTAACCCTGATATTTCTAAACTTAATGTTCACATTCCTTTTCCCCAACGTTTTCAAAAGAAAAAGTTAGACGCGCAATTTGCTAAGTTTTTAGATATTTTTAAGAAACTGCATATTAACATTCCTTTTGCAGACGCATTGGAGCAGATGCCCAATTACGCTAAGTTCTTGAAGGATGTTATGTCAAAGAAAAGGAAGATGACTAGTTTCGAGACGATACTCGACAGAGGAGTGCAGTGCAATAATCCAAAGGAAACTACCACAGAAGTTGAAAGATCCGGGGAGTTTCACTATCCCTTGTGGTATTGGTGATGTTTTCTTTAAGAAATCACTTTGTGACTTAGGAGCGAGTATTAACTTAATGCCCTTGTCTATTTTCAGGCAACTTGGATTGGGAGAGGTGAAGCCATCTACGGCCACCTTACAACTCGCAGACCGATCACTCACGTATCCAAAGGGAATCATCGAGGATGTACTTGTCAAAGTTGATAAATTCATATTCCCTGTGGATTTCTTAGTGCTGGACATGGAGGAAGATAAAGACGTTCCTTTAATACTTGGGCGTCCATTCCTAGCGACGGGAAAGGCCTTAATAGATGGGCAAAAGGGAGAACTCACGTTACGGGTTAATGATGAGCATGTTCTATTTACGATGTATAAGGCACTTCAATTTCATGATGGTGTGGAGACTTGTAAATTCATAGACGTAGTTGAATCTTGTATTAATGAGTATGCGGATCATACATTGTTTCGGGATACTTTGGAGTTTGGTTTGACACATTCGTGTTCAACATCGAACTTGACTATTGATATTGATAACCAAGACTTGTATGATTGTGTTTGTGCTTTGGATAATATGCAGGAACTACCGAGGATCGCAAGAGGCGCACACACGCTGAAAAACGTACGAGAGTCAGTTCTACAGGGACGCACGGCCCGTGCCCTTGAGCACGCCCAGGTCGTGCGTATGGCCGAAGAAACAATTGAAGAAAACGACGACGGCACGGCCCGTGCCAAATGGCACGGGCAGACCGTGCCAAATGGCACGGGCAGACCGTGCCTAAGGTCAAAGAGAAAGCTGAAGGAGCTGAAGATGGCACGGCCCGTGCTCATCAGCACGGGCAGCCCGTGCTCCCATCCGAAGAGGCCAAATCGAACCCAGAACTCAAGCCCTTGCCCGAGCATCTCAAATATGCATTCCTTGGAGCGAATAACACGAGTCCGGTAATTGTATCATCTCTTTTAACTTCAGTTCAACTCGATAAATTGCTTAGGGTGTTACGAAAACATAAGTCGGCGATAGGTTGGTCAAATTCTGATTTAAAAGGCATTAGTCCATCGATTGTGATGCATAAGATTAAAATGGAAGATGTCTACAAACCTTCGGTGCAAAATCAAAGAAGATTAAACCCTATAATGCAAGAAGTCATTAGAAAAGAAGTTTTAAAATGGTTAGATGCTGGAATTATTTATGCTATTTCTAACAGCTCTTGGGTAAGTCCGGTACAAGTAGTGCCGAAGAAAGGGGGGATGACGGTAGTGAGAAACGAGAGTGATGAGCTTATAGCGACTAGAGTAGTAACTGGATGGAGAATTTGTATTGATTATAGGAAGTTAAATGATGCTACTCGCAAAGATCACTTTCCCCTCCCCTTTATTGATATGATGCTTGATCGTTTGGCGGGATATGATTATTATTGTTTTCTTGATGGTTATTCCGGGTATAATCAGATCATGATTGCCCCGGAAGACCAAGAAAAGACGACCTTTACATGCCCCTATGGTACATTTGCATTTCGCAGGATGCCATTCGGACTTTGTAACACACCCGCTACTTTTCAAAGATGCATGATGGCTATATTCCATGATTTCATTGAGAAAATAATGGAGGTTTTCATGGATGATTTTTCTGTGTTTGGAGATTCATATGATCATTGTTTGGATAACCTTTCTCTAGTTTTGGAGAGATGCGAGGAGACTAACCTTGTTTTAAATTGGGAAAAGTGCCATTTCATGGTACGAGATGGCATTGTTTTAGGCCACCGAGTCTCTTCTGCAGGTTTGGAAGTTGATAGAGCGAAGGTTGTGGCAATCGAGAAACTCCCACCTCCAACAAACGAGAAAGCCATTCGAAGTTTCTTGGGGCACGCCGGATTCTACAGAAGGTTTATCCGTGACTTTTCTAAAATCACTAAACCTTTAAGTCAGTTATTAGAAAAAGATACTGCTTTCAATTTTTCCGATGATTGTTTGCAGGCTTTTGAAATTCTGAAGAAGGCTTTGGTGACAACACCGATTCTAGTAGTTCCGGATTGGAGTCAGCCCTTCGAACTAATGTGTGATGCCAACGACTTTGCGGTTGGGGCTGTTTTGGGTCAGAAAAGAGACAAGATGTTCAGAGCCATCTATTATGCGAGCAGAACTTTAGATAGTGCCCAGCAAAACTACACCACCACTGAAAAGGAAATGCTGGCTATCGTGTATGCATTCGACAAGTTTCGCTCTTACTTGATTGGAACTAAGACGATAGTCCACACCGACCATGCGGCAATTAAATATCTATTTGACAAGAAGGATGCCAAACCGAGACTGATTCGGTGGATCCTCTTGCTCCAAGAATTCAATGTGGAGATTCGGGATAGAAAGGGCTGCGAGAATGTAGTAGCCGACCACTTATCCAGACTAGAATACAAGAAGGAGGAGAAAGAAATCACGGAGGCAATTAAAGAGGAATTCCCCGATGAGCAACTTCTGATGCTACAAGCTAAATTCCCATGGTATGCAGATTTTGTTAACTATTTGGTTGCAGGGGTTTTGCCTCCGGATTTATCATCCTATCAAAAGAAGAAGTTCCTCCATGATGTCATGTTTTATATGTGGGACGATCCCTTGCTCTTTAAGAGGTGCGCCAACACCATCATTCGACGATGTGTACCTCAAGAAGAGTGGGAGGGAGTTCTACAACAGTGACATTCTTCACCTTCCGGGGGACATTTCGGTCCGACGCGCACGGCGGCTAAGGTATTACAAAGTGGATTATACTGGCCTACATTATCTAACGATTGCTATCTATTTGTACAAAGTTGTGATAGGTGCCAGCGGATGGGAAACATCTCGAGACGACATGAGATGCCAATGACGAATGTGATGGAAGTTGAACTCTTCGATGTGTGGGGGATCGACTTCATGGGCCCCTTCCCATCTTCGTCAGGCTATCAATACATTCTACTTGCAGTGGAATACGTATCTCGATGGGTTGAAGCTATTCCGGCCGAGACCAATGATGCGCGAGTAGTGCTCAAATTCCTCAAGAAAAATATATTCACTCGGTTTGGAACCCCGAGAGCTTTGATTAGCGACGGGGGGTCACACTTTGTGAATAAATTAATGAGCACTCTACTTGCGAAGTACGGGGTTAAGCACAAGGTGGCATTAGCGTACCATCCGCAAGCAAACGGGCAAGCAGAGGTAGCCAATCGTGAGATTAAGCAGAATTTAGAGAAAACGGTAAGAATAAATCGCAAAGATTGGGCCATGAAGCTAGATGATGCACTATGGGCATATCGGACGGCATACAAGACACCCTTGGGCACATCACCGTATCAGTTAGTATTCGGGAAATCGTGTCACTTGCCGCGTCGAATTGGAGCATAAGGCGTTTTGAAATTTGTAAAAGAAGTTAAATTTTGACTTCCAAGCGGCCTGGTGAAAAGAGGCTCCTGCACCTAAATGAGATGGAGGAGTTCAGGGATGAAGCCTATGAAAATTCCCGAATTTACAAGGAGCGAACCAAACGATGGCACGATAATATGATAAAGAAGAGAGAGTTTTTACCGGGTGAACAAGTCCTTTTGTTTAACTCGCGTCTTAAACTCTTTCCGGGAAAGCTTAAGTCTAGATGGTCGGGGCCGTTTGTGATAAAGAAAGTGTTAAATCCTCCGGGAATAGTGGAGCTATTGAGCCGAGATGGGGAGACATTTATGGTGAATGGCCAGAGAATCAAGCATTACTTGAGCCGGGAGCAAAAGGAGGAGGTGACACGCCTCACATTGCTAGAGCCGTGATCAACTAAACAGGCGTCAAGCTATAGACGATAAATTTAGCGCTTGTTGGGAGGCAACCCAATGGTTTTGTTGTTTTATTTCTTCCCATGTTTTTTTTATTTGTCTCTTTTTCCCTTTTCTTAGTTAGGATTTAATTGCTTCCATAGGTTAGAAGTTTCCCTATATATATAAAAAAATAATTCTTGAAAAATCGAACACAAAGTTCGGACCCTAGCACGGGCAACCCGTGCCGTATGGCATGGCCCGTGCTCTTTTCAGGATTCAGGGTTCAAAAGTTCGGGCCCTAGCACGGGCAACCCGTGCCGTTTGGCACGGCCCGTGCGCCTTTAATATTTTGGGGCTCAATTCTTCGGCCCCTAGCACGGGCGGCCCGTGCTGAATGAGCACGCCCGTGCTCATGCCTGCTGAGGCTTAAAACAGACGGGCAGGGCCTATTTTTTTTTTCGCGCACGGACGAACAAGAGACACTCCCCCTCCAATTTTTTTCGAAAATTTCTCCTAGATATCATCACTACTCACCTCCCACACTACTCTAAACATGAATTATACTTGTGAATTTGCTTGGAAGCAAGGAATTGGGGTAGAAAGCACCTAGGGTTACAAAATTTCAACTCTCTCCCTATTTTCGGATTATAAGGTATGAATTGAACTTTCTATGTCAAATTTCTTGTGCATTGAGGATTAGAGATGATTTATGATGCTTGTTTGATACTTATGCCATGATTTTGATTGTACTTTTCTATGGGGCATTATATCGAACACCTTGAGGGTTGGTGAAATGTGATGATTTTGATTGATGCTTGATGGATTATACTTGTGCTAGATTGTTTAGGATGTTAGTGGCTAAGAATTTTGGCAATTATATTGATATGTGAGTTGAAAGCTTAATTGTGGATTAAATTGTTGAGATAAGCCACTATGCCTTTGTTGGATAGTTGTATTAATTCGTCATTCATTTTACTTGGCACGTACGGGTTCTCACGATTATTTTGCCAGGTACTAATTTGAAAACATGGTTAAACCATGACCGAACCGAGGTAGACGAGGTTGGGGAGCTGCTGACGCTCGTGCGCCACCACACCCGAACAGCCCCGAGGCTTACGGGCTCACTATTGACGAGAATGACATACTAGATAGGTGGAACCGGCTCATCCCTCGTTCCTTCTCACCTACACGCTATACCGACGATGAATGTACCCGAACTCTCGGGATACATGAGGAGGTGTGACAAATGTTTGATCGAGTTGGATGGACCGCATTCATGCAAGGGCGGTGGCCAACCTACAAGACACTCGCACTAGAGTTCTTAAGCACTGTTCAGGTCACGGAAACACGACCAGGGAATGAGCCTCGGAAAATCCATTTCAAGTTGGGCAACGAATGGAGAAACGTCACTATTGCCGAATTGAATCGGATTTTTGGGGTACCATCGGACGCCCCATACCGAACGACTGCAAATTACGACTCGTGTGCTTTTTGGCGATTGTTGACTGAAACCCCCGAAACAGGCCTCATGCAATACGCAGCACGCTCCTCCAAGGCCTCCTCACTCCGCAACCCCATATTCCGATACATTCAAAAAGTAACGACCCATTCTGTGTTCGCCCGGTACAACAATAGGGGTATGCAAGCGAGAGAACTATACCTACTTTGGTGTATGCTCAACCGCACCCTTATAACATGGCGGCGTACTTTGTGGAACACGCCGTCTACGTACAACAAAGATGACGCGGGAAAATACTAATTGGGAATGATAACCCCAATCGCACAACATTTTGGGGTTGACATAAGCCGTATGGAACCATTAGCGGCAGTAGAAGCATTAACATGAGCGCCCTTCACACCATGAAGATCATCGTAATGAGGAGAATATCCTCTGTTTTCAACAAAAAGTCGGGTCTTCGTTTCCCCTTCCTAACCCGCACTCACAAAGAAGAATTGATAACCAAATCAACTGGCTTATGTACTCTGAGGAGCATATCAGAGTCATGCAGGGTTTGGCGGCGCGAAAGAGGCGAAGGATAGCCGGGTTGCCCAACGAAGAAGACTTGGTCATGGAGGCGCATGAGTATGATAAACATGAGAGGGGGTTTGAGGAAGGCTTCCAACAGGGAAGCTTCGATCAGAGCAGCCCACAGGAACAACCTGATATTCCAGAGAGCTCCCGCCAAGACGAGGAGCGTGGGGGACAGTATGATCATGACAGGTTCTGTGCATTTGAGGAAAGCTTGGGACAACATAGGAGTGATTTCCGTGCTTACCAAGAAGTCCAAGATCAAAGGTACCATATGCAGAGCTTGTGGAACCAAGCACACGAGCAGCGGGAGTCGGAGATATTGCAGGCAGTACTACGGATCGAGAATTGGCATATCTCCCAGGGCCACTACCCGCCGCCACCCCCACAGTGATCCAGGTCCTTTCCACACTTTTCATTGAAATTCTACCTTCTCTTGCATGAGCTATAATTTCATCAAGTTTGGGGGGGGGGGGGAGAGGTAGTAAATATTTTTGATGGGTGTGGCGTTTGCATTCATTTAGTTGCATGTAGAACATATAGGTTGCATTGCATTAGATGTTTTAATTTTTTTATGGTTTTAGCACGTTTATTGCTTTCCTAGTTGTTAGGGAGTGAGTTGACCGCTTTTGTGTGTTTGTTGTGTTGTGATTGAGATCGTGACCTTGGGAGCATTTGCGAATTGATTTTTGTTGTTTTGAATTGGATGTTGAGTGTGAGTTGATTGGGTTGAAAATGGTTTACGTGGACCATGTGATTATTGAATCTTGGTGAACATACTTTGAATTATGCACTTACAAGCCTGTGAGCTTTTGAGCCTTTACTGCTTTCATAATATGCAGTCTTGTTTGTGATTGAGTGTGTCATTCATGTTTGATTTGAATTCTAGAACTTGCTATGGTTTCTCCGTCAAAGTCACATGTTGTATGCATTCATGAAAATGATTTTAGGCCATCTTTGTTAAGCCTTTGAAGCCTTTTTCCTACCTATGATTTTTGATTTCCCTAGTTAGCCAATTTGAGCCTATTGCCTGATTTTTGATAGCCACATTTTAAGCCTTCGAATCCCATGTAATATAACTGTTACCCTGAGCTTAAGCGCATAGAATTGAGAAAAAGGGATGAATAAAGGATTGAATGGAGGGGTGTCATAAGTCAGAAAATGTGTACATGTTGGGAACTTGGGAAGAAAAGATGAAAAAGGAGAAAAATTCTCACAAAAGTCGAAAAAAAAAAACGACTGCAAAGTGAGTCGGCCAGAAGTGAAAAAATAGGCTGAGAATCGTGATGTAAGGCGAAGGGGATAATGTGTATGAAAAAGAAGGAAGAAATAGAAAAGTGAGAGGATATAAGGCGATTGGAAGCACATAGTCGAGTGGAATTAGAAAAATGGTTAGAGAAGAACAAAGGTGTTTTCCAATCTATGCGCTAGAGTTGAGTCACTTTATCCATATTTCCCTACCTTAACCAAAGAGCCTTCATTACAGCCTTAAATAAAGTCCTTTATGATTTGTGAATTGCATACAAACGAGTGGCGGAGATGTGAGACGATTCGCAAGCATATGGTAATTCTTCAGCATTGATATGACTTGAGCGAATACACGTCCCTTATCATTCTAGTGAGAAGAGTATACACTTTATCCTTGAGAGGCGTGATTTGAAGTGTTTTACCTTGATTTTTATAAACTTGTGCTCCGTGTTAACTCTTTGAAACTTGGTTGATTGGTGCTTGATGTCTATGGATAGATGACATGAATTATGATGCAGTGTTCTTGAGTTGCTCTTCTTTTCCCCAGTGGTGTTGTCTTGTCATAAAGTGTTGACCGGGACTGTCAACAGTTTAAGTTTGGGGGTTTGATTGACTGGTATTTTGCATGTATTTTGGGCTTAATATTGGCTAGAATGTGTGGATATGCATGCGTTATATGAATAAATTGGGTATTATTCTTGTTTTGTGGAATTGGATTACGCTTTGCTCGTTTTGTAGGAATTTATCTATATTTGTAGCATAGTGGCAACAATTCGGGCATTGCAACCGCCAATACTTGACATGAGTGACGAAGTTTGGAGTTGAATCGAGAAGAAGTTGGACGAATCGGGCGAGAAACGGAAGAAAATAGTCTATGGACATATTGTTCCAGGTGAGCACGGGCAGGGCGTGCTCCTCTAGCACAGCCCGTGCTCAACCCAAATATGATGACTCAAGGTTCGGCCTAGGCACGGGCATCCCGTGCCATATGGGCACGCCGTGCTCCTCGAAGAAAAATTACAAATTGTTCGGCACCCAAAGACGGTCAAGGCGTGCCAAAAGGGCACGGCCGTGCCGTCTTCTTGGGAAAAACAAAGCTTATCCAATTTCAACTAGGTTTCGACCGAACGGAGTACAAATAGACAGGGCGGCCACAAACAAGGACACGCTGATTTTTACCCTAGAAACCAGAGAAAAGAGCGATTTCCGGATACTTCGAGAGATTGATCAAGACCGCAACCACACCTTCGAAGATTGAAGATAGATCGAGAGATCGTCGTCATCCCCGAGTCACTCATTCCATCGTATCGTTATTTCAATTAGTTAGATTTTGATTATGAATAATTTGTCTATGAATTGTTTATCTTCAATGTCTAGCTAAACATCTTGTGATTCCCGGGTTTGGGAGTAGATTAATAAACACTTTTATGTGATGATTAAGGATAATTGAAGTTAATGCTTTTTTCTTCTATTCAAGTACTTTGCTTTAATTCTTGTTTTATCAAAAGGCCTTTGATCTAAACTTGTTTGATGTATTGATTCATAATTCTAACCGATGAGTTTCAATACTAGATCTTGAGTACTTGACACAAATAGATTGCATGATTGAGAAGTCTGTGAATATTTGTGAGATCTTTTAATCTTTTGAACTTTTGGGAGTTGGATATCTCATGTTGAGTAGAGATGCTAACATAGATATTCCAATCAATGCTTTTACATACATCTCGAGAGAGGGGGTAAATTACATTGGTGATTGGTCTATAGAGAAGAATACGTTTAACCTTGGTTTGCTTAACCTGAGCATAAAAGTGGGATATTAATTGAAACCATAACCTAGGAATCCATCCATTCATACTTGATCTTTTAATCACTCTTTACTTTGTTATTTTAGGATTAATTTCTGCTTTAGTAGTAATAAAACCAAACCTTCAAATTCCGATAGTTTAGATAAAAATAGGACTATTTATAATCCAATACTTAGTACATTAATTTATTAATCCCTGTGGATTCGACCTTGCAAACCCTATTCTATAAACTGATTCGTACACTTGCGGTGAAGCTATAAAAATAGGCGAACAGTTACTCAGACTCTGAATATGCTGGATGTAGAGTTGACAGGAAGAGTACTTCAGGAACTTGTCAAATGCTTGGAAACAGATTGGTTTCCTGGTTTAGCAAGAAGCAAAACTCAATAGCCACATCCACAGCTGAAGCAGAGTACATAGCTGCGGGAAGCTGTTGTGCCCAAGTCTTATGGATGAGACAACAACTGAGAGACTATGAAATTGAAGAAAAAGAGATTCCAATTATGTGTGATAACACAAGTGCTATTGCAATCACTCAGAATCCTGTGTTGCATTCAAGAACAAAGCACATTGATATCAGATATCATTTCATAACCCTTATATACTCATTCTTTCAGTTTTCTCTCTCACACTTAAAAACTATTCATCTTCAAACATACGAAAGAAAGTTCTTTTCTCTCGAAAACCCTACAAGTTCTCAAGTAAGTTCATCCAGGTTTAATCAGTAGAAACTTCTAAAAATGGCACCAAAGATTGATTTCGTTAAGTTATCAAAGCAAATCCACTATGGTTCGACTGTTGATTTTGAAGAAATGGTGAAGCAGGGTTCCGATGAAACCCTAGTGAAGAAGATAGCTGATATGCTGGAAAAGGCCGGTCTAAAACCTTTTCTTACGCTGGAGTACTCGCACACCTACCTGGAAGAGGTTGCGTAGTTCTATGTGAATGCCGAGGTACAGGACGAAGGTATCAAGTCCTCCGTCCACCGCAAGGATATCATGATTAATGCTAAGGACCTTGCGGAGCACTATTTATTACCGTCCGGGGGTATGCCAGAAATATACGAAGCTGATGTGGACTTGGCTGCTGCATGGAAAGAAGTAGCCAAACCGAAAGTCTTATTTGGTCTACACAAAGTGACAAGAAATTGCTGAAGGACGACTATCACAAGCTGATGGATGTCGTCTCAAAATGCGTGGATATGAAGTTTGGCAGTTTCAATCAACTGTCAAAGGCTAAGCTGATCGTCATGGTTGCGATCATGCAAAGAAATAAAGTTAACTAGGCTGAGTTCGTATACAACAGACTCTGCCAGAACGTTGTGCATAAATCATTCAAGGAGGATGGATCCTTTGGAGGATCACTCGGCTATGGCCTGCTGATTGGGCATTTAATGGAAGTGAAGGGAATTCCCCTTCAACATGGAAAGCCCTTCCATGTAAACAAGAAGATGTTCAGTGGCTAACCTTCGGAGCCAGAAGAGAGCCCATGCGAAGAGGGCGGATACAAGTGAGGGGGAATCGGTGACCCGAGGAAACAAACAGTGTTGCCTCCTCCCAAGAAGAAAGCGCCCTGCAAAGAAAGAAGAAAGACGCCCCTGCCCTCACAGCAGAGTCACCTGCCCGAGCAGCCCTGTCTCCTGCCCACGTAGTCGAGGCGGAGAAGGAAGCCCAAATACCTTCTCCGGCCGTCATAAAGAAGAGGACTGCCATGCCAAGAAAGGCAGCTTCTTCAACCAAGAAAGATGCTCTGGCCCCTACCGCCACGGAACCTGAAGAAGAGGAATTCGAACCAGAAATTCCTCTGGTAAGGACAAAAAGAAGAAAGAGAATCTCCAAGCTTTCAGAGCTTGAGAAGACAGCTGAGTCTGTCACTCAGCTGGAGAAAATCTCACGAGATTTGAAGAAGTGCGTCTCGAAGTTATTGTAAAAATGACCAAGTCTATTTGAGGATGGTCAGCAGAGGCAATTAGAAGACCCAGCTATGGACAGAACAACTGTGGAAGAAGAAGCAGTGGAGACAGGAGAATCCCTTATTGAAAGAACTATGTCTCCACTTGCCACGGATGCTGCTGAAGGTGCAGAGCAGCAGAGTATGTTGCCTTCCATTCCTAAAAAAGAAGGGCAACAAGGGGAGGATGAAGATGATGATGTAATCATGTGTTCTCCATTATACCCAGACATCTAGAGTCGTCTGCGAGAGTGGAAGAAATGGAAGCTGAGTCACTCAAGGGTGCAGTTTGAACACCCTGAGTTTATTGAGGAAGAAGAGGAGCTTTTCAAGTTTCTTGAGATTGATACTGTGATGCAGGCTTTGGATGAGGATAACTGCATAAATATGCTGCAAATTCGCAATGAGCAAGACAAGGCCAGAGCAGCTGAGGAAGCAGAAGCTCGTGAGAAAGCCAGGATTTGTCCTCTCACTGGAACCAGCGACCATACTCACCCCCACATTGACATACTTTCGGAAAGTGATGAAGACTTGGATCCCATCGCTGCGAAGGAGAAATTGGACATGCAGCAAGCCATGCCGGAATCCAGGCTGATGCACGAACATCAGTTGATGGAAGGACCAGGAGAGTCCTCAAAATCCCTCCTGGAGATAGACCCGTTGGGAGTGGTGCAGCAGATTGCCACAATTATCGCTGCGACCACGTCCCCAGTTCACTCAGAAGATGGGTCCAAGGGACTTGGCAATGAGACTGGGACTTTGGGCACCCAAGTTGAGCCAACCCCTATTGAAGGTGTTTTACCACCTGCCCCCATGACTGAGCACTCAATGGAAGGAGCCGGGAGTTTGGAGCAGAGTGACCCCACCATCAGTCACTCAGCTGGTGCGCCAGCTGAGGGGGAAACTCACTCCACTGTAGCAAGGTCGGAGGATGCTGCAGATGACTCCACTATGAAGGAAGGAGGCGAAATGGAGAAAGAAAAATAAATAGAACAACAACAAGTTGACACTGACGAAGCTCAGACAGTTGAGTCTGTCCCGGTGAAGTGACAAATCGCGCTGCAGTCGAGGACGCTCTTTGTTGCAGTCGAGGCAAAGCATGGAACTGCCATGGGAGTTAACACTCTGGGCACTGAAATTGCAATCCAAGGGGCACTGAAAGTACTAATTACTAGATTATAATAACCTTATTTTTATCTAGATTATCGAAATTTGAAGGATTGGTTTTGTTAATACTAAATCAGAAATTAATCCTAAAATAACAAAGCAAAGAGCGATTGAAAGATCAAGTATGAATAAAAGGATTCCTGGGTTATGGTTTTAGTTAATATCCCTCTTTTATTATCAGATTAATCAAACCAAAGTTAAGCGTATTCTTCTCTATAGACCAATCACCAAAGTGATTTACCCTCTCTCTCTCGAGATGTATGTAAAAGCGTTGATGGGAATATCTATGCTAGCATCTCTACTCAACATGAGATTTCCAACTCCCAAAAGTTCAAAAGATTATAAGGTCTCACAAATATTCACAGACTTCTTAATCATGCAAGCTATTTGTGTCAAGTACTCAAGATCTAGTATTGAAACTCATCGATTAGAATTATGAATCAATACATTAAACAAATTTAAACCAATGGCCTTTGAAAAAATAGGAATTAAAGAAAAGTACTTGAATAGATGAAGAAAACGTTAACTTCAATTATCATTAATCATCAAATAAAAGTGTACATTAACCTACTCCCAAACCCAGGAATCACAAAGTGTTTAGCCAGACATCGAAGATAAATAATTCATAGACAAATTATTCATATTCAAAATCTAACTAACTGAAGTAACGATACTATGGAATGAGTGAATTCGGGGATGATGACGATCTCTCGATCTATCTTCAATCCTCGAAGGTGTGGTTGTGGTCTTGATCGATCTCTCAAAGTTTCCGGTGGAAAATTGCTCTTCTCTCTGGTTTCTGGGGCAAAATTCAGCGTGTCCTTGTTTGTGGCCGCCCCGTGTCTATTTGTACTTTGTTTGGGTCGAAACCTAGTTGAAAATGAGTCAAACTCTGTTTTTCCCGCAGAGGAGCACGGGCCGTGCCATATGGCACGCCCAGCCCGTGCTGGGTGCTGCATGGATTGGGAAGAATTCTGCAAGAGGCACGGGCTACCCGTGTTGGTAGCCGAACTCAGAATCTTCACTTATAGGTTGAGCACGGGCCGTGCTAGGAAGCATGCCCTCCCCGTGCTCACCTGTAGCAACTATCACTTGGCCTTTTTCTTCCGTTTTTCGCCCGGTTCGTCTGATTTCTTCTCGATTCGACTCCAAACTTTGTACTTCAAGTCAAGTATTGGCGATTGCAATGCTCCAAATTGTTGCCAAAATGCTACAATTATCGATAAATTCCTACAAAACGAGCAAAGCGTAATCCTTTTCCACAAAACAGGAATAAAACCCTATTTACTCATATAATGCATGCATATCAACATATTTTAGCTAAGATCAAGCCCAAAATACATGCAAAATACATGTCAATCAAGACTCGCAGATGAATGGTGAGAAGAACTAGTTGACTTATAGTTGGGTTAACATCAGAAGACTCTCAGCTAAGTACGACAGCCAAGTCTTTCAGGAAGACTGACGACAGAGTCTATCAGAAGAATATGTCAGAAGACTCAAGATGAAGTCAAAGACGGTAAAGCACCTGAAGGACTAAGTTATCTAAAGAAGTCCGTTGCACCAAGTCCAATGAAGTTACATATTTTAGTAACAAGGACATGTCTGAAACCTTAAAATGCTCAAGCTGAGAGGATGCAAAAGAAATGAGCAAATGGGAAGCATCCAGGCGCTGACACCTTTTCAGAAAACATGCAGAAAGCTGAGAACAAGGTTGGGTCAACATCTAAAGCTGCAATACAAGACAAGCCAACAAACACAAAGTAGAGTTTGAATTTTTGTTTATCTCTACAATGGAAAAAAATCAAACTCCTACTACAAAAGCTGGGGAATTTTTCAGAGAGAAGACACAAGAGACATACAAGATAGAGAAATATCTGCAAGCAAGTCAAGCAATAAATTTTCAAACATTCTCTTTCAAGCTTAACTGCAAATCCTCAAGCTTATTTGAAGACACTTCATCCAACAATGAAAGATTGAAGTTGTTCAACAGTTGAAGAGAAAACTTTTGTGAAAAACAAAAAAAGGCATGTACTACCAAGAATTGAAGAAACTGCAGTAAGGTTCAAGGTCGAACTATATTTTGAATCCAAGGAGGGTTGTATGATCAAATCCTGAAGATTCAAAGAGCTGAAGTACCTAGGAAGCTAGCTGTCTGGAGAAGAGCTGAGTCCAAGAAATAGCTAGTTGTGTGATAAAGGTTGTTTGGACTATACATTTACAACTAAAGTCACATGTTATAATAGTGAATTCCTCCTGGAGTAGGAGAAGAGTGGAGCAGATAAATTAACCATCCTCGAACCACTAGAAATTCTGAGTTCTTTATTTTACTGTCTTTATATTTTTGCATGTCATTAGATTGCTTTATATTTGCTATCCAACATTGTCATAACTCTCTAAAAGTACAAGTGTTGATAAAACAGAGTTAAAAAGGGTGCAAGATTTCCGCTGATTAAGTAAGAAAATTGATTTCTGAAATATTTGATTTTCCTCAGCTGAGTTACTTTATCAATAGCTCTTTCAGAGAACTGTTGAGTGGTTAACTCTCTCCTGTTGAATCTCAACATAGTTGTCTTAAGGACTTGGCTATTTTCTCAAACACTTTGATTTTAAAGGCACAAAAAATCTGTAATGTCTATGCAACCCCTCCTTCTAGACTTTATTTGATACCCCTTGGGACCTACAAGTGGTATCAAAGCGGTTGGTTCAAAGAACCTCCCGCACCGGTTACTGAAATAGATCTCCATTTTTCAAAAACAAAAAAACATCAACACTTGATTCTTTCAAAGGTTTAAGGATTTATCATCATGGAAGCAAATCTAACTCGTATTCCCATGTTTTCCGTTGAAGAATTTGATGATTGGAAAATACGTATGTAGGCACATCACTTTACATTACACTATGAAATGTGGTTTGTCATTGAGGATGGACCTATAAAAATCACTAAGGTGAACACAGCTGTGGCAAGAGCAGTAGGAGCAGGAGATGATTCAGTGAGAGCTACCGAGGTTGATAAGCCTAGAAACGAGTGGACAAATAAAGATAGAAAAAGGCACAACATTGACAATGTGGCTAAGGACATTCTTTACAAAACATTGGATAAAGTTATGTTCAACAAAGTCAAGTCATGCTGGACGACTAAAGAATTTTGGGACAAGCTAAATTGGATCTGTGAGGGCACAATAAAATAAAGGAAAACAAGCTTACACTGGCAGTCCAAAAGTTCAAGAATTTCAAAATGATTACTGGAGAGTCATTGGATCAGTTGGATGCAAGGTTCACTGAGATTACAAATGAGTTATCTGCTTCATTAAGGAATATACACAAAAGGAAATATGTATGAAGATCTTAAGAACCCTCCCAACTGAGTGGGAAATCAAGGTAATGGCTTTGAGGCACTCAATGGACATCAACTGACAAATTCAAGCTCAAGAGGAAAGAGGAAAGATCAAAATGAGATAGTTGCACCCAAGACTGCTGCCTTGATAGCAGGTGAATCTAAGTCACCAGACTCAACTGACATCATTGACAAGGAATATATATCCTTAATGGTCTAGAAATTCAACAAGTTATTAAACAGTAACTACAAGAGGAACAAAGGAGAGTCCTCGAGAAGGCATTCAACTCCCTCTAAAGAAAAAGAGGAGAGACCCTCTAAGAGAGCCGAAAAGAAAATATAAGACTTATCTTTGGAATTAACGACAACGGTCATTTTGCGAGTTGATTCGCCCTGTCCACCAGTCAACAAATACAAAAATTATGAGGAATAGAAAGTCTTTAGAGAAAGAAGAATGGAAAGAAAGAAGGTTATGATGGCTGCTGAGACTGAGACAACCAAGTGTAGGAAGCAGAAGAGTCAAAAAGCAGTGAAGCTGACTACTCTTCTGACACTAAAGAAGAGGCATCAATTTGTCTCATGGAAAAAGAACAGGAAGATGAGGTAATTCTTAACTCATCTGATTCAGATTCTAATGATAGTGATCATAACATACACACATCATCACCCACTGATTTTTATGATTCATTAGGCAAAATGATGAAAGTATTTGAGTGCATAAATCCTCACACACACTCCTAAATGAGGGAAAAAGCCAACTCAAAAGTTAAAACTCACAGCTGAGTACTCTAAATCACTTAGCTGATGAGAACAAAGAGTTGAAGGCTGAGATAGAAAAGGTCAAAGCTAATTGTCTTTGCTAAAGAAAAGAGAGAGCTATAGCTTAAAAATATTATTGCATCACTCAACAAATCATCTCAAATACTGGATGAGTTGATGATGATTTAAAAAGAGATTGGAGACAAAGCAGACTAGAATTCAATTCCTTTGTGAAAACACAAACTCCAAGAGTGATTCTAGAAAAATGATCCTCAAGCAATGGGGAAATCCAAAAATCTAAAACTCCATATGTTGTACCCACATATCACCAAAAGCATACACATGCTGGCATTGGATACAAAAGCAAACGTAAAAAGCCAGCTGAGTATGCTGAGAGAATAGCTAAAACTAAATTCAGAAGAGTTCATCAGCAGACTCCGAACAGGAAGTATCCTGTTAAATCAAAACAGATTTACCATAGATACCAGAACTTTTAGAACAAGAAAGCATATAATGGGAATGGTAGAAATTATCCAACATAGTCTGATTGGAATCCTCCCATGAAATATCAGTAGATTCCAAATGGAAACAAACCAAAATGGCAAAGACCTAAAAATCAATATAGGTTATTCGCAAGGCACAAAAATTAGCACACTTATGACCTAAACACAATCCACACAAAGCACAACAGTTCTCATACTATCACAAGAATGCAAATGAACATATGCATACACAGATATACATACAAAAGAAATATCTGTGTGTAGCAAAATCACCCAAGCAATTGCTAAAATTCATTATGATTATGGAACTGAAAGGTGGCAACCCCTTAGAGTCAGATCATTTGGGTATAAGTCGGTTGGAACACCTTATAGTGCTAAGTCCTCAGGACCCACACATGTATGGGTACCTAAATTTTGATTTTCTTGATTGCAAGTTCAGGGGACAGCTGAGTGCCAAGGAACCTGGTACATGGATAGTGGTTGTTCCAGACATATGATAGGAAATAAAAGCAATCTATCAAAATTCAAGAACAAAAAATGAGCTAGTCATATTTGGAGGAAATGAAGCTCTAGGGAAAATCAAAGATATTGGATCCATCAAGAAAAATGGCTTAGGGATCACATATGATGCATATGTTGAAGGATTAAGCTTCAAGTTGCTAAGTATCAGCCAACTCTTTGACAAATGATATAATGTTGGATTCAATATGGGTGTTTGCCAAATTAAAAAGCTGAGATAAATGAAATAGTGCTATCTGAGATCAGAAAGAAAAACATGTATTTGGCGGATTAGTCAATTGTCACACCAAACACATGTATATTGACAAAGAGCACAATTGAAGCAAGTTGGCTGTGACACAAGAAGCCGAGTCATCTGACTTTCAAGATTATCAGCAAGCTTGCAATAAGTCATCTGGTTGAAAGATTATCAGACTCAGTGTACGAAAGGAAAGTATATGTGATGCCTGTCAGAAAGGAAAGAAAATCAAATCATCATTCAATGAAAAGACAAATCCTTCATCAACAAGGATTTTGCATTTATTGCACATGGATCTATTTTGACCAGTGGAACCAACAAGTATTAGTGGAAAGAGATATAACCATGTGGTAGTGGCTGATTTTTCAAGATACATATGCAAAAGCTTCCTCAACTAATGAAAAGAATTCAGAATGAAAAGAGTCAATCCATTATCAAGATAAGATCTGATAGAGAAACTGAGTTTGTAAATGAGATTATAGCTCAGTATTGTGTAGAGAATGAGATTGTTCATGAATTATCACCTGCAAGAACTCCACAACATAATGGAGTAGTTGAAAGAAGTAATAGAACACTTAAAGAAGCTGCAAGAACCATGTTAGCTGAAGTTGGATTGCTTAAGAGATTTTGGGCTGAAGCTATTAATACAGCCTGTTACTCAGAATAGATGCATGATCAACATGAAACTATCCAAAACCCCTTATGAAATATGGACTTGAAGAAAGCCAAATGCGGGATATTTTCAAATCTTTGGAACAAAGTGCTTTATCCACAATAATGGGAAAGATAACTTGAAGGCTTTTTATGATAAGGCAGATGAGGGAACATTTCTTGGATATCATCTGAAAGCAGAACATTTCGAGTTCTGAACAAAAGGACTATGGTCACGGAAGAGTGAATTCATGTAGTATTTGATGAACAAAATGCCAGTACAGAAGACATTGATGAGTCAGCTAAGAAGATGAATCATCCAACTGTTTAGAATAGTCCTTACACTGAGATAGCTCCCAGAAGACTCGACCTGATGATGATGAGTTAGCTTAATATCAAAGAAAGCTGGAAAGATTGCAGTTGAATCCAGGTGATCAAGAAGAAGTTGTTCAAGACAACTTAGCTGCAACGCAAAACAACCCAACTGACTTACTCCAACCTGATATGAGATGACTGAGAGACCATCCACATGAGTTAATCATTGGAAATGTTAGGGAATGAGTAAGAACAAATGTCAAACACTCATCATGAAGCTTTACATGTTTCATTTCACAGAATGAACCAAAGGATGTGTCAGAAGCTTTAGATGACACACACTGGATTCTAGCTATGCAAGAAAAGTTAAATCAGTTTGAAAGGAACAAAGTTTGGGAATTGGTTCAAAAACCTACTTACCAAAATATCATTGGTATAAAGTGGCTATTCAGGAACACAATGAATGAAGAAGGATCTGTAGTCAGGTACAAGGCAATATTGGTAGCCAAAGGGTATTGCAAAGAAGAAGGTATAAATTTTCATGAAACACTTGCTCCAGTTGAAAGACTTGAAGCAATAAGTATGTGTCTTGTTTATGCCGCTAACCAAAACTTCACATTTTATCAAATGGATGTGAAGAGTGCATTTCTTAATAGATTATTGGAGAAAGAAGTTCATGTAGAACAACCTCTTTAGCAGAAAACTATAGGAGATAAAGTGTACAAGTTAAATAAATCACTTTATGGATTGAAACAAGCTCCAAGGGCTTGGTATGATACATTGTCACATTTTCTTATAGACAATGGATTCACAAAAGTAAAGGTTTACAGGACCCTATTCAGAATTCAAGATGGAGAAAACATCTTACTTGTTCAAATCTATGTGGATAACATCATCTTTGGATCCACAAACAAGGACTTGTGTGATAAATTCTCAAAATTGATGCAAGGAAAGTTTGAGATGAGCATGATGAGAGAATTAACTTTCTTATAGGACTTCAAGTGAAGGAGATGAAAGATGGAACCTTCATAAGCCAAATCAAGTACACAAGAGATTTGATGAAAAAGTTTGGTATGGAATGAAGTCATCTGTCAAAATGCCAATGAATACCTCAATCAAGATAGATCTGCATTCAGAAGGGAAATCAGTTGATTAAACCAGATATTGAGCACTTATTGGATCTTTGCTCTACTTCACTGCCAGCAGACCTGACATCACATTTGTAGTCAGCGTATGTGCAAGGTTTCAATCTGCACCAAAAGAAAGTCACTTGAATGCAGCAAAGAAAATTTTCAGATATCTGAAAAGATGTCAAGACATTGGATTATGGTATCCTAAAGAAGGAGCCTCTACTTGGATATTCAGATTCAGACTATGTTGGATGTAGAGTTGTCAAGTAGAGTACATCTGGTACATGTTAACTGCTTCAAAATAGATTGGTTTCTTGGTTCAGCAAGAAATAATATCCAATAGCTACATCAACAACTGCGACAAAGTACATAGTTGTAGACATCTGTTGTGCCAAAGTACTACGGATCAGACAACAACTGAGAGACTATGATATTGAGGAAAATGAAATTCCAATTATGTGTGACAACACAAGTGCAATTGCTAGAACTCAAAATCCAGTTTTGAACTCTAGAAAAGCATATTGATGTCAGATTTCATTTCATCCGAGATCATGTTGAAAAGAAATATATCATGTTGGAATATGTATCAACTAAGAAGTAGTTAGCTGATATATTCACAAAACCCTTGTGTGAATCAAGATTTGAAAAGCTGAAGGATGATCTTGGATTAATTGAGCTAAGTTAATGTGCTTAGAAGAGTCATACAGAAGAGTTTCAAGTGAAGAAAATTATATTTCTGAAGAGTTTCACTATTTCAAAGAAGGTAAAATCAACGTGGATACTCGGCCAATCAATCGAGCAATCGAGTACCACAAGTCGACTTGAGAAAATAAGATTTTTCGTTAGCCAAGTATGAGCCAGTAAGCATATTTATCGGCTAAGGGACAAAACAAGATCGTATTTATGAAGCGGGAATGTTTTTTGAAATGATGTCAACATCACTTAATGCGGAACAGTAAAGTTGCAAATAAATCCTATGATTAACCATAAATGCTACGGGCATTTAATGTGGGAATTAAAAGTGGATTTCAAGATCAAATCTCAATCGTTGATCAAGTTTCAAAGTTGATGATTATCCTCACGTCGTATCAAATCCCTTATATATCTAGAAAATTTTCTCTTTCATCTCACACTTCATATTCACTTTCAAAATCCGAAAAGCTCTCTGCAAAAACTCTCGCTTAAAGTTATCTAAATTTTCGTAAATCAAATGGCACAAAAAAATCTTCAAGCTCCGCACTTTTCGATTTTGTGAAACTATCTCGAGAATGTGTACTCAGGTGCACTAATTGACATCGAAGGATTGGTTAAGCACTCCGCTGACCAAGCTAGGGCTTAAAAGGTCGTGGGAAATTTGGATAAGTCGAAGTTGGTCGAGTTTTTGACGTTGCATATGTCTCAAACCTACCAAGAAGAAGTTTCCATGTTCTATGTGAACGCTTTGGTTCACGATGATGGTATTGACTTGTTTAGCATGTGTGATTTATACATATTTTTGGCGTGTTTTATTTGCCTTTTTATGTTTTAGTGTTACATTGTGTTATTTTTTGACTTTCTAGGATTTGGTGGAAAATAACAAGTTTTGGAGCAAGAAACGTCACCAAGTCATTTCGCGCAACTACAACAGTCGTCATATTTGGAACATAAATTTTTCATCCGAAGTCTAATTGGCCTGATTCTTATGTCATTAGAAAGCTAAAAGAGATTTCTACAATGTCTATTTCTTGTACTAATTGCAGATGGGTTAAAATCATGTGCACGTGGAAAATTGAAATTTCGAAAATGCCATGTTTTAGTATTTTGGCCATAACTCACTCTAGAAAATTGATATTTAGGTCATTTAAATGGCTATGGAAAGCTAAGAGATTGAGCTACAATTCATAAGATACATCAAGGCCAAATTCCAAAGTCTGGAGGGTGCACAGGCGCACATAAGAGGCGCACGGTCGTGGATGATGCACAATGGCAAAATGACATGTGTGTCTTGTGTATGACAGACGCAAGACCGTGATTGACTGCGAACATGAAAATTTCATTTTTTCTTCGTTTTTCGGCTCTTCCACCTTGTATAAAAATCTAAGCTTATAAATAAGACTTGGGGAGCCCATATTTTCGAACACCTTCTTAGCACTTTTAAACCTTAGTTTTTATTATTTTCTCTTCCATTCAAAATTGGGATTGCTTGAATTCTTCCCATCGAAGTTATTTTGCGGCTTAATCAAATCATAATATTTCTTCATCTTCTTTATCTGATTTTGATTGTTTGGTGATTATTGTTATTGCATGATGATGTTTACGATTTTTTTCTATCCTTCAATTGAAATTATGATCTCATCCCCAAGCAAGAAGTAACTTCTTTATTCTAGGATTATGATGATTTGATTCAAATAAATAAGCATGAATATGAACTAATTGATTTGCTTTCCTAAACTAATTGGAGGCCTCTGTTAAGAGAACTGAGACTCAAGTCGTCCAATTGGCTACGCAAGTTGGTGAGATAGCTCGACATCCCGTAAAAAAGTACACGTTACCTTGTCAACCAGCACAAGCTCAAGTCGTCACTACTCTTGAAATTGATGAGAATTATGATAATAAAATTGAGTTTCCATATTCTACTATCTCGTCTAACCCCGCAGGTGTTGCTAAAGCGAAAAAGAAAGAAGATGCAAGTGAAGAAAGCACGGATAAAGAGACAAGTAAGGGATCGTTCTTACACAAAATTGATAATCCCTACAAACATTCTACTCCATCCCCAAGTCCACTCCCAAAGAAAAAAGATCCAGGTAGTTTCTTTGTTAATATTGCTTTTGGGAATGGTAAAAAAGTCGAAGGTATGCTTGATCACGGAGTTGGAAATAACCTTATGCCTTACTCTATATTTAAACAATTAAATTTAGGAAAATTGAAGTCCACCAGTTTATGTTTGCAACTTGATGATAGGCCCCTTAGGTATCCTAAAGGCATTGTTTACTATATTTTGGTCCAAGTAGATGGTCATAAAATTCTCATGGATCTTGTTGTTTGGATATGGGGAAGGTTAAAGGTAATATTAAAGATCACACTATACTGTTGGTTAGACCGTTCGTGGCCATCATTAATACTATGATATAAGTCAAAAATAGAAAACTAAGTATGGATGTATTGGGAAAAACTGTAACGTTTTCAATTTTTGATATAGCTCTAAGTCCTCGCTTGTGCCTTGTATGATAATTTTATTGTTGACTCTGTCGATTCTGCTGTGAAAGATATCTTATGGCAAGAACACGATGTTATTCAGAAATAAATTAAGCAGGATAAAAATTCTAATGTGGTAATAAAGGTCTTACTCGATGACCCGCCATGATTTTCTTAGTTGATATCGTCAAGCTAATGACGTTAAAAGAGCGCTTCTTGGGAGGCAACCCAAGCATTTTTTTCATTTGTTTGAGCTTGCTTTGGTGTTTTGTGCATGTTAGTTTGATATTTTTTAGTTTATATGTGGTATTTTTTTTCCTTCACATGGCTTTTGCTGGACTGATTATTCACGTGATTACTTTAACCGTTTGCCGATTATAGCATTCTCTAGAAACGTCTCTCTTTCCTTCAGTTTTATTTTCTTTACGCATTGAGGTCATTGTGTGATTTAAGTGTGGGAGAGGGATTGTCATTGTATATGTGTTATGGTTGCATATGGTTGGTTATCACTAGCCTTATAATTATTACAATCCATATAATTGTGTTGGTGAACTGACTAGAAATATGTGCCAAAATTTGTTTTTTTAATATGAAATTACACTGTCAACTTGATACGTAGGATTTTGCTACAATTGTGAATTGGCTTTTTTGGTAGACAGTTCGACGAGAGTTAAATGATAGCCTAGGTTGTGGGGCTTGAATTGTGAGGTGTCGTTGATGTGTATTAAGTTGAGATCCTATTTTAATTATTCTGTACACATTATTGCTAGCTTTGCGTAAAAAATCAAAAAAAAAGAGAGCAAAAAATAAGTTAACTCCTCTATTTGTTGCTGCTTAGTAACTAGGAGCATTCATGAACCCCATGTTTGTCTTTTACGTAAAATGGTGACACAAATATGAGTATGGGAAACCACCCTAGGAGCCTTTGGAAAAAATCCAAAGTTTAAATCTTGTGGAAGACATCTCGAAAGGTCTAGCGGAAAAAAAGAAAAAAAGAAGAATAGAAAAAGAAAAAGAAAAAAGAGTACAAAAAAAAGAGAAAAAAGAATAATAAATACGTGGCTAGCGATTGAGTGTCTTGTTGTGTATAATGGGGTTGCAACTTATAAAACGGATCTGAAACTTAGCGAGGATGGCCGAACACCTTTGTTAACTTTTAACCTTAGCCAGGCGAGTCTATTATGGAGGTTAATGATCAATTCAGGTTGGATCCAATGTGGATAGAACATGGCGTTATGGATTAATTGAATTTCAAAATATACTTGATATTTCTTATTGGGTTTAAAGACACAATTATTTGTTTGAGGACAATTAAAAGGCCAAGTGTAGGGGAGTTGTTTTGCATTTTATGTGTTTAAAGACACAATTATGTGCAAATGGAAATAATGTGTTGAAATTTCGGAAATGACACGTTTTTGTATTTTGGCTATAACTCTCTCTAGAAAATTGATATTGAGGTCATTCAAGTGGCTATACAAAGAGATAGAGATACAATTTACAGGACACATTAAGGACAAATTCCAAAGTCTAAAGGGTGTGCGGGCGCGCACAAGAGGCGCGAGGTTGCACACGATGTACAGTGGCAGGACAACCTGTGTGCGCGGTCGCACACGACGACTTGCAGAATAAGAAATTTTCAAAATTTCTTCGTTTTTTGGCTCTTCTACCTGGTACAGAACTCTAGGCTTATAAATAAGACTTGGGGATCCTATATTTTCGAACACATTTGCTTCTTAGCACTTTTAAACCTTAGTTTTTGTTATTTTCTCTTCCATTCAATATTGGGTTTGCTTGGGTTCTTCCCATCGAAGTTATTTTGTGGCTTAATCAAAGCGTACTATTTCTTCATCTTCTAATTTTGATTGTTTGGTGATTCTTGTTATTGCATGATGATATTTATGATTATTTTCTATCCTTTAGATGAAATTATGGTTCATCCCCAAGCGTGAACTAACTTCTTAGTTCTAGGATTATGATGATTTGATTCAAACAAATAAGCATGAATATGAACTAATTGATTTGCTTTCCTGAATAAATTGATTTATTTGATGATTGATTGTTTGGCCAACTTTTGATTATTCTGATGGAATAATTGAGATCGAGAGAAAATATTATTCATGGACTAAATTTACTCAGGGAGGTAGATATGAATCAGAGATGTATTACCTAACTTGGTTAATGAAAATAGAAAATTAGTTATGGATAGACCTAATCTGTGAATACATGAGTTATCAGATTTAGGCATAGTTTTTACCTGTTTGTTATAATTGTTAATCGCATGATCAATTAATTGATATTCTGCTTGCAATTTTGATGCGATGATTCTGAAATCTTAGACGTTTTATTCATATTGTTTTCACTGGGTTTAATTGTGTTCAGTTTTAATTGGTCTTTTATTTATTTTTCTTTAGATAATTGAAATCACAAATTTGGTTAGAGTGTTTAGGATTTATCTTCTGTTATTTGTGACACACAATAATTATTTGCCGCTAAGTCTTCCTTGAGAGATGACTTGTGGTTAACTTGCTACCCTACAATTGATCTCGTACTCTTACGAGCACCGCTAGATTAATTTAGGTGTTTAGCGGTTGAACATGACTCTTCATTGAATGACCAAGATGTGATCATCATTGCAGCAGACTTAAGTGACCTGCTGAAACTCCCCAACAGTGGTCTAAGTGAGCTGAAGGACCACGAGTTCAGTTTTCAGAAGACAGGGATGGAGATTGCAATTGATGAGGAAGTTTCTAATTACAACCCTTCTGCTATGAAGGCTATAATGAAAGAAGAATACCACAAGCTCATGGATGTGTTATCGAAGTGCTTGGATATCAAATTCGGATCTTACAATCAGCTATCATTAGCTAGGCTGACCGTGATGTCTACGATCATGGAGGATATGGAGATTAACTAGGTAGAATTGTATATGACAAACTATGCCAGAATATCTTGCACGTGGAAGTAGCTGATGGAAAATTTAAGAGCACATTAGGCTATGGGCTTGTCCTAGGATACCTGTTGGAGAAGAAGGGCTTGGCCCTAAGGAAAGGGAAGCCATTTCATGTAAATAAAAGGTTGTTTAAGGGCAACCTCTCTGTTGCACAGAAGAGGACCCACGCCAAAATAAATGGCACTTCCGAAGGATATACAATTGAGACTATCCTAGCTGCTCCGATTCTGAAGACAAAAGGGACAACTGTTCCCAAGAAGCCAGCTGCAACCATGAAGCAGAAGACTCAAAGAGGGCTGCATGATGAGCCTGATGAGTATGATGTTAGAGTTGACTCAGATGAAACAGAATATGTGGAGATTTCTCTCGAGAGAAGGACTAAAAGAATCCATGAAAGACCTTCAGCTGTGGTCGAATCAACTACAGTAAGAAGAGTTGAGGAGATAACTATTGTAGAAGTTGAAGAGGCAAAAATGCCTTTAAATGTTGGTGCGCTTGCGAATCGCGTTGCTTGTTAGCGGAAGTCTCTTTGTGGAAATCAGGCCACAAGTAGAAGAAGTTATTGCTCCAGCCGAATCTAAGCCAGAAGAAGTTAGGTTCGTGCTTGGTAACCCACCCCTTCAAGCAACTAGATCACCTACACATGATGTTGTTCTGGCAACCGATGCATAGTCAACTCATTAGGAAGACCCAACTGTTGATAGTGAAGTTGTTAACACAGCTAAGGTACACTCAGCTCACTAGACATACACAGATGTTGTTACCGATGAAGCTCAAACATCTGAGGCACAACGAGTTGAAAGTCATAGAGAAGATGGAAGGAACCCCATTGGACATGGAACAGGGCCTTCCTCAACTCCTGTTGACAATTTTGGTCTGGAGGACTTTGTATTCCCATAGGATATTTCCTAGTGATGAAGAGCCAGATATGTCTAGATTCAGTTATCCTACACACGTAGCAGATCCAGAAGATTCAGGAGAATGCGCCTTGATTCCATACAACCCTAGAGAACACATTTCAGAGTCTGAATTTTACCTTGGGATCGACAACCAACTCACATCTGAACTTTGAAGAGCATTTAGATATATGTTTGGGAAAACGAAAGAAATTAAACATGGGTTTTTGGGTCTCTGCCAGCATATTAACAACTATGATGCACATTTGAGCAGTGAAATCTGGTGCCTTATGTTGAAAATCAAACAATTGGTAGCTGAAAGTCAAGTTGTTCGTACGAAACAGATTGGGAGTTTCAAACGCCTCTATAATAAGTTACTTATATGGGGTTATGATCAAGTGGCACTACAAGAAAAACACTAACAGACATTGATTTTTAGCCGATGTCTATGTGAAAATCGACCGATGTCGTAATCGGTGATGTTAAATGTATGCATATTCAACATCATTTTTAAGCATGTAAAAGAAGATGTTATATCAAAAAGACATCGGTTTTTAACCAATTTTGTTTCTAACAAAAATGATGTTATAGTGTTGGGTTGACATCGATTTTGTTAGAAACAAAATTGGCTAGAAATTGATGTGTTATACGTTTTAGAAAATGGACATAAACCGATGTCACTCACATTTAAAAATGCCTTTTTATATGTTTTAGATGTTAGTTTAAAATCGATGTCGAATATTATAAACAAAGTCGGTTTTTAGTTTAATAAATATTGCCTGCCATTTTATTAAAATGGTTTTACATCAACAATCATCTTCCTCACAAAGCAAGAAACAACCATCCCACCATCAAAACAAGTAACAACCATCCACCGTCAAACATCAAAGCGTGAAACAACATTTCATCAATTTTTTAATATTTTTACATTTATCATATACTTAATGAAATAATCACTTGAAATGAAAGAAGACTACTAATCCATATATCTATAATAAAATCATTTCCAAAAGAGTCATTACAATGTCATCAACTCTAAACAACATGTACAAATAATAAACGACACAAATCATGTAGCTAAAACAGTCCGACAACGGCTAAATGACCTCCGTGAGTAGCTACATGCAATGCAGTGTTGCCTAGATTGTGTGTGGAGTTGATTATCTCGGAAGATGATGTAAGTGTTAGATTGAAACTATTTTTGATTTTGATGATTTCACCTTAATAATTTTTCGATTATTCAAAACGATTTTTTGGGCGTTATAAAACTTGTTTTTTCTCTCTTTAAGTGTTTTTAACTATTACTGAATACCATCAAGATAAAATGGAGCCCAAAAGACACAGTCGAATTTTTTCAAGGATCAAAAACACCCCGGACTAGGACGATCGGTACCTAAAAATAGGTTAATATTTCCTCCCTGTTTTATCTAGACTCAGGCACAGGCCGACCTTGGGTCAACCGGTGGGTCGACCCCCTAGTTGACCGACCGACCCTTCTGTCGACCGATTGACCCATGGAATGACCTGTGTCAGATGGCACTTAAATGTTTCGAAATTCAAACTTTTTTCTACTGGTGGACCGGTTGACCCGTTCAAAATCTGAGGATTTTGATCCTATGGGAGACAACAAGATTTACTTTTATCATCTTATCATTTTTGTACATTATTTGTGCATCTTGTGATCTTCTTTTTGCAGACAAAATTCAAACATGATGAGCCTATGTTGGAATTCAAATCATGAAGCTCCTCTATAAATACTTGAGGAAAATTGGAAGATCCATATAACACAAGCATACAAAGCTACAAGAAAAATCAGCAAATTTCATATTCTTCATTGTCAATATTCTTGTTGTATTTAACCTAAGCTTTACACTTGCACATCTTTAGTGTTAGGCTTCCTTCTTGATTACACTTGCACTCCAAATTTGTATTCTTCATTTGATTTGTAATCTTGATTGGTTCAAATCATCCAAAATAAGAAATCTTTATGAGTGTTCTTGTGGTAAGAACAGACTTAGTTGATTCTAGTGTTAAAGAGTTTGATGCTCTTCATTATTGTAAGAAGATTGTGGTAATCTTCATAGGTGGTGTTGTAAGAAGAGGGTGGTACTCTTCAAGGTAAAGGTTGTATTTGTTTGGTATCAATAAACGTTTTCTTTTTCAAAATCCATTCGAACATACCGGGTGGTAGAGCATAGACCCTAGGTGGCTTGAAGCTCTATAAATCATTGTGTGTTGTTTATATTTCTGCACTTTTAATTCCTCACCATCTTCATATTCGAAAAAGTGGGCGTAAATCGAAAAATCGGGAAAATCTATTCACCCCCTTTAGATTTTCGTAGCCACTTGGACTAACAAGTGGTATGAAAGTCAAACTCTTTGGCAAGCTCATTTAATCTTTGCGAGTAAAGAGGAGATCCATGGCTACGAGCGAAAGCTGCCTCACAATCGGCGCCTCCACCAACAAGCCACCACTATTCGACGCCAACAACTACGCTTTTTGGAAAGGCCGAATGGAATATTTTCTACAAGGTTGCGGTTTTGATATTTAGAATGCGGTGATTGAAGGAATAGCTCAACCAACAAAGAAGTTGGAGGATGGAACTATGGCCCTCAAGAGTTTCAAAGAATTTGATGATAACGACAAGAAAGCTTTCCCTCTAAACAGTAAGGCTTTGAATATCTTACATTGTCACTCACCGCCATCGAGGACAACCAGATTAGAGGGATAAGATCGACACATGAAGTGTGGAAAAAATTAGAAATCATTTATGAAGGTATCAGGAAAGTTAAACAAGCTAGAAAAATATTCTTGTTAAAGATTTCGAAACTTCATAATGCTCGAGGGTGAAGGAATTTCAAAAAATGGTGGAAAAGCTAGACAACATAATCAATCCCCTATTGGCGCTCGAAAATGTCATCTCGGAGGAAGATAAGATAACCAAAGTATTGAATACTCTTCCTGGCTCATGGTCCGAAAAAGTGACTGCTATAACGGAAGCTCAAAACTTTGAGACTCTCAAGTTTGACGAGCTTATTGGAAATCTTTTTATCTATGAAGTATATCTCAAGGAAAGAAAGAATTCCAAACCATCAGCCTCACAATCGGGTATGCAATTTACTCATAAGGGTCTTGCTTCAAATAATCCCTATTATGCTAGTGATGAGGATGATGAGGAAACCGCCGCCCTTATTCGAAAATTTGCTAAATTTGTCAATAAAAACAAGGCAAGAAAAGCAAGAGACAACTCTTATTTTAAATGTGGGAAACCCAGATACTTTATAGCCGATTGCCAAAATTGGCGGAGGACGAAAAAAAAGAAGAAAAAGCCTTTTTCAAAAAAGAAGGCTCTCAATGTAGATGTGAAAACATGGAATGAACTTCTTGCAACATCTGACGACGAAGAGGAAACCGAACATGGTATTATGGCCATATACGATGATAATAACGAGATAAGCTCTAACTCTTCCTCTTTAATTGATGAACTTCAATGTGATTATGATGAACTACAAAATGAGTTTAAAGATATTATTTGCAAGTACAAGAATTTGAAAAAGGAGTTTAAAGAGTTAAAACTAGAAAAAGACAAGTTATTTATTCCTTATGAATCTCTTGATCATGAACACTCTATTACTCTTCCTAAAGTTGAAAGTCTTGATTCCCAAGAACAATTGCTCACTAAAGAGATTGAAAATTTGAAAAAGGATGTGCAACGTTTCAACTTGAGTACCGACAAGATCACAAAAATTCTTGGTGTACAAAGAAGTGAGTAATCTATACTAGGACTTGGTTATAAATCTTTTCAAACCGATTTTAAGAAAAAGAACCAAGCTCCAACTTTTATTCGTGCTAGTAGTCCTAATATTATTGCTTGTTATTATTGTGGTAAAAATGGACACTTTGCTAGTACATTAAACTTAGGAATAGCAATGGTCATTTCTGGAGACCCAAAGGTCTCAATGCTAACCCCCATGTACTCCAGAATTCTAGGGTACCTAAAAACAATTTATTTATAGGTACTAGAGGCAATAACAATCACGGAAAATTCCAAACGGCTCGTGGACAATGGATGTTCACGCCACATGACTGGAAAAGAAGAACTTTTTACCAACATCAAGCTCCAAGGAGAAGTGACGGTCATGTTCGGGAATGACAAAGATAAAATTCTTGGCAATAGCGACATTGGTAATTCTTCTTTCTCTCTTTGTGATGTTTTATTAATAAAAGGGCTCAAGTTCAAGTTGATAAGTGTATGCCAACTTTATGATTCAAATTATGATGTTGTTTTTAACAAAGAAAAATGTCTTATTATTAAAAATGGTAAAATTATTTGTGAAACTAGTAGAAAATAAATCTTTATAAAATTTGTACAAATGATTTGGTTAGTCAAAATATTTCTTGTCTTGTCGCCAATAATGATTTAACTAGTTTATGGCATAGGCGAATTGGACATGTTGGATAAAATTTTTTTCAAAAGATTTACAAAAACCAACATGTCAAAGGATTACCCAAATTAAATTTTGAAAATCTTAGCTTATGTGACACTTGTCAAAAGAACAAATTAGTTAAAAATAGTTTTAACCCAAAAATGAAATTTTCACAACGAAGCCTCTATTAGTACTTCATCTTGATTTGTATGGGGATATTGGTACCGAGATTCTAAGTAGAAAATATTACACCTTTATTATAGTCGATGACTTCTCTAGATACACTTGGGCTATTTTTCTTGCAAATAAAAGTGATGCCGCTAATGAATTTGCTAAGTTGTGTAGACTTATAGAGAATGAAAATGAAGATACTATTAAGGAGTGACTGAGGAGGTGAATTTGATGGTGATTTTAGAATATTGTGTGAAACCAAGGGGTATGCACATAATTTTTCGGCTCCAAGAACTCCTCAACGAAATGGTGTTTCCGAGAGGAAAAATCGTACTCTTCAAGAAATGTATCGGTCTATGCTCAACAAATTTTCACTTCCAAAATATTTTTGGGCCGAAGCCATCAACACTGCATGTTATGTCATAAACCGGGTATATCTTTGTCCCAAGTTGAATAAAACACCTTATGAGCTTTGGAAAGGGATAACTCCAAATATTAGCTATTTCAAAAAATTTGGTTGTAAGTGTTTTATTTTAGACACCAATGATTAATTGGACAAACTTGATCCTAAGGCCGACGAAGGAATATTTATGGGGTACTCGACTAAGAGTAAGACATATAGGGTTTATACCAAGACTAGCATGGTGGTCGAGGAGTCTATTCACGTTAAATTTAATGATGCCTCCAGAGTTGAAAGAATCCCAAATGATGATAGTGATGAAGAAGATGAAGTTGGACCAATTGTTCCAAATGATGCTCAAAATGATCAACATTCCACATCAAATGATCAACCTTCAACTTCTAATGTTCAACAAGAGAATAAAGGTGATAATTCGGATCTTCCCGTGTCATTGAAATTCAAAGAAGATCATCCAAAAGATCTTATAATTCGGGATCCTCTAGACAAAGTAATGACTAGAAGGAAATTTGCCGAAAAAGCTCTTATATCCCAAAAAGAGCCTAAAAATGCTAAGGAAGCCATTGAAGATAAAGATTGGTTTTTTGAGATGCAAGAGAAGTTGAATCAATTTGAAAGAAATGATGTTTGGGAATTGGTACCTTGTCCTCCATCACAAACAATTATTGGCACAAAATGGGTATTCCGGAATAAACTCGATGATTGAGGCAACATAGTTCGAAATAAAGCAAGGTTAGTAGCTCAAAGGTATTCTCAAGAAGAAGGTATTAATTATGATGAAACTTTTGCACCCATAGCACCTTTACAAGCTATTCGTATTTTACTTGTCTACTCTTGCTTTAAAAATTTCAAATTTTACCAAATGGATGTTAAATCCACTTTTCTAAATGGTTTTATTCAAGAAGTCTATGTAAAACAACCTCCAGGGTTTAAAAATTTCTCAAGGCCAAATGATGTTTATGAACTTAAAAAGGCCTTATATGGTTTAAAACAAGCACCCCGAGCTTGGTATGATAGACTTAGTTCTTTTCTTTTGCAAAATAGTTTTTCAAGAGGTAAAGTTGATACTACTCTTTTTGTTTATAAAAAAGGGCAAGATTGCTTATTATTGCAAATTTATGTTGATGATATAATTTTATGTGCTACTAATGAATCTCTATGCAAGAAATTTTATAAGCTTATGCAAGGTGAATTTGAGATGAGTATGATGGGAGAACTTAATTTTTTCTTTGGGCTTCAAATAAAGCAATGCCAAGAAGGTATTTATATATCTCAATACAAATACAGGTGGATAGCTTTGTGTGGATCTCATGATTTTGTTCCCATATGATGAATGTTTTCATTTATTGTGGGCTTATTTTCCCAAAAAACAAAATTGTGTTCTTTATGGGATTAAATTGTATTTGCTCTTTCATGATCACCGCAATTTTTCTCTTCAGAACTCTTTATTTGAAAAATTGGTTTAACCCTCCATTGGATGGCTTCTTTGAACCTAAGTGGTTGTGTAGCCTATCCTGGTTGCCCCACTCAGTTATGTTCGGTTTATGGAACTTAGCGGGTGTATTGTGTCTTTCCAGCTCTGTCTGGATTCCCATTCTATCTGTTGATGTTCTTCTCGGTTTTCCAAATTAATTAGAAGCAACCTGGGTTTTACCCTTTTTATGTTGTCTCTTTTTTGAACTTTCTGATGGGACTCGGCTGATCCTTGATCCACCTCGGCTGTCCACCTTGGCTGCGGCCTATGCGTTCTGTGTTATAGGGTATGCCCTATCTCTATTGTGTAATTTTTCTTGTAAATCTTTCGCCACCCTTATTCGAGTTACAAGTGGGAGCTTTAGGTCGTGACCGCCTACTCCCACTTGTTGTCTTGATTAATTGGTTGGAGATCTTTTCTTTTGTATTTTAGTAAACCTCTGTTGAGGTTTTTTAGGCTTCCATTCCCATCTCTCACCCTTCAGCTGGTTGTTGTAATTCTTTACTCTCTACATGTTAATGTGCCTGTCCATTCAACATTCGTTCTAAAGTTGGGTATGCCCCTTTTAATTTGTAATTTTTTCACCTTTTTTAATGAATTTTGCACATTTTCATCAAAAAAAAAAAGTTCGGAATTGAAGAAGAAAGAACCATTGCTACTCATATAGCAACAAATATCTAACTAGACAAGGATGGGAAAGGTAAATTGGTATACCAAACCAAATATCGAGGTACGATTGGTAGTTTACTTTATTTAACCGTAAGTAGACCCAATATTCTTCATATCGTATGCTTATGTGCTCGATTCCAAAGTAATTCCAAAGAATCTCATTTAAGTGCCGTCAAACGTATTTTTCGATATTTAAAAGGCCCTATTGCTTATGGTTTGTTTTATCCAAAGAATGAAAATTTTTCTTTAAAAGGATATAGTAACTCGAATTATGCCAACATATTGATGATCGTAAAACTACATCCGACTCATGTTAATTTTTAGGCGATTGCCTAGTCTCTTGGTTTTCAAAGAAACAAAATTGTGTGTCTTTATCTGCGGCCGAAGCCGAATATATCTCCGCAGCTTTTTGTTGCACACAATACTTTGGATGAAACAAACACTAGCGGATTATAAAATTTCTTTTGAAAATGTTCCTATTTTTTTGTGATAATACGTCCACTATAAATATTTCACAAAATCCAGCTCATCTTAATCTAACCAAAAATATTGAGGTTCGACATAATTTTTTAAGGGATTGCATTTCAAAACGAAAAATTGAGATGAGCTTTGTTCCGTCTCAAGTCAACTCGCGGATATTTATACAAAACCATTACCCGCATAGTCTTTTACCTCAATTAGAGCTCATCTAGTCATAATGGAACATTGAATAAAATCTATATTTAATGTTTGATGCATTTTATAAGTTTTGGAGTGAATAATAAACTTTGAAAAACTTCAGGGGTTCATTGTGAAATTTTTGAAAAAGTTTTTTTAAAAGAAATATTTGTCGAATAGGTACTGGTCGACCTCGAGGTCGACCGCACTGGTCAACCCCTGTCCGAACAAATAACAGAAAAGATGGTTTTTTTTTTCAAAATAGAGCATCTCATTTCTTTTCGAAGTGCACGAACCCTAGAAGCCTTTTTTCTCAAAACTATCTCAAATATCATTATTTTTGATCCTGTATCACCTATATCTACTCTTCTCTTGATATTATGGCTCCACATCGTCCCTCTATCGGAAATAATCCACAAAGGAGGAAAGGAAACAAAGAGGGGAATCTTCCTCAAATCCCTCACAAGAAGCAAATGTAGAAATTTCTTAAGAGGACGATCTTACTAGGCTCTCGGAGGAAGAATTGTGGCTTTACGGGAAAGTATTTCTAGCTCCTATATTCACTGGGACAAAAGTAAGTCTGATTTATTTCCAAGCCTCCTTCAAGAGCTAATAGATTTCGATTCAGTAATAAGCTAGTCGAGGTCCATTACGAAAATGTTAATTTGATTGATAAGACCATTGCTCGTACACGTATGTGTCGCTTTCAATCGTTTCATAATGACTATCCAAAAATTAGGGCTTATTTCGAAAATTAATGTTGGGTGCAATTTGGGATAATCCAAGTATGTATTATGATGATGATTTGATCAAGTTATTCTATGCCAATATGTCGATTGTTGATGGGAATGCTAATAGGCATTTGGAATTGCACTCATTTGTAAATCGTCGTCATTTTTGTTGGACATATGCCGATATTTGTCGTATGATTGATGTGCCGAATGAAGGTGTTACAAATTTGTACTTGCAATAAATGGGATAATAAACGTTTCCCACTGGGCGTGCCAAACATTTGTAATACAAATTTTTATTGTCTGCAAATATCAAACAAGAAAAAAACGTACAAATTAAATATTATGAATCAAAATGAAAATATATAGGTTACAATCCCTATTTCTCCTCTGATTCTTTTCTTCAAGAATAAAATATCCGAGATTTGAGAGTTTGGAGTTGAACTCTTCAATTTGATCTTCTCCAAACTTGAATTTGAACTTCAATAATGTTAATTCGAGGGCTTGGCATCTTAATCTCGAATCAAACGTAATATATATGATGATATTTGAGTTGAATATATGAACTTCTTGGTGAAATTGACCTTTTGATCTTCCTCCAAGATGGTTCTGACTTCAATAATGTTAATTTGAGGGCTCGAAAGCTTATTCCCGAATCAAACGTTGTATTTGAATGGACTCCGCGTTGAACGCCTTGACTTTCGCCTTGAACACCGTGGATCTCCTTGAATATATTCTTCTTGCCTTGAGAGAATTTTCTTCACCGCCTTCTTGCTTGGATTTCTTCTCTTTGAATTGTGATTTAATTCCTTAAGAATGACCCCTATTTATACTTGTAGGAGAGGGGATATTTCATATGGTGAACACTCTAATTTGATTGGACCTTCAAAATTTAATATTTATCTCTTTAATCACAAATTGTGATAAATATCAAAAGAAATAATAATAAATCAAGATAAATCTTGATTTATAAGAATTTGACATTTGGCATTCTTTAATTGGCCAATAAATATATATTAAAAATATCAATAAATTAACTATTTAAAATAGGATTTAAATTTAATTAAATTCCCAAATATAAATAGAAAATATATAATTGATATTTAATATAGAATTTCACATGTATCACCATTTGATTAGTGCAAATTTAATTCGTCTACAAATGCCCCCTCGAGACATGCTCGCAAACGACGTGTCTTGAAGTGAATAAGTCGCGATAATTTCTTGAATTCTCTATTTGCATTTGCTAATCTATTAAGACTTGATCACGGAATTCTTACCGCAAGCGTACGGTGTCAAGTTTTAGTATAGGTTTGAAAGTAGGGTTATCGTCTCCACAGGGATTGTTATCAAATTTTATACTAAGTACTATAATTAAAATAACTTAATTTTATTTAGAAATCGAAAAGAGATGGATTTTTTGTTAAACAAAAAATAAGCAAACAATTGGTTCAGAAAATTTATCAAACACGTGTCCACACAAGATGTACAAAAACTCATGAAGAAATAATTATACATCTCAAAAATCGACAAAGAAAAGCAAAGAAAGAATTGAGAAGAAAAGAGAAGGAATTCTCTCTGTGTCCACACAAGAAGTGCCTCCAATTGCCGTCCTGAACCCTAGCTATGTCTCTCTTACCTTCCGTTGTGCTCAAAATAATGTCCGACCCCCTGTTTGTATGTCTCCGTGGTGAATTTATAAGTCGAAGCCCTCAAAAAGCCGTCAAAAAGGCCAAAAAAAATAAAAGGTACGCGTTTTACTGCTTTCACCGTGCGCGCGTTGGGGGTGGTCCTCGCTGCCGCTAAATCGCTTGACGCCCCTGCTCGCACCTCTATCGCATACCGCCTGGCCGCTTGGTCGATCGCTGTGGCCGCAATTTGGGAATGGCATGACTGCAGTGCGCGCCGCTTGTATACTCTCGCCGGTCGGGCGCGCAGCTAGCCTTAGGCTCGGGCGCTGGAGCGCCCTATTTTCCCGCACGATTTGTGCGCTATGTGCAAGCCGCTAATCACCGGCGCGCAGCCTTTGCCTTCAAGCGCCGCGCGCCACCAACGTTATGCCCATCGCATATTTTGACCCCCGCCCCTGCTGGCGGGGGTTTTCAGCTGCGGCGCTCGATCTTACTCGCTAATTTTCCATTTTTCCGCTTCTAAAATGCGATCTTCACTGTCGAAACACGTTTTTCATCGTTCTTAATCAATTTCAGCATCCAAGACTTGTCCCGACTCTCAAACGATAACAAATGACACGAACTCAACTCAAACAACACTAAAATACCCAAAAACAACGCAAAATCCTAGTCTAGAATACTCAATATGTTGGTATAAAAACCAACTTAACAAATACCCCTAAACTTAGACGTTTGCTTGTCCTCAAGCAATTACAGACTCTAAAAATCAACACACATTAATGAAACAAAAAATTAAAGACGACTGACTCAAACGGACTAACTGCAAAACTTCACAACCAAACTCATTCGTCAAATTTCGTTTCACTATCAATCAAGCACGTATTTTCACAATGTGATCATGAAGGAGGGATGTTCATGCCAACCCCGTTTTCATTGCCCAAATAGATTCACGCAATCAAGTGTTTTCAAAATGATCCACTTTTTGAATATAGAGATGAGATGTTTACCGGACTCCATAGGCTTGTCTTTCACACTAACCTCCACTAATGTAGGCTAATGTAACACAAGGATTAATAGGACTTTTAAAGCTTGTAATGTGGGCTTAGAGTAAGGTAGGCAAAAATGGGATTAAGTGGCTCAAATCACCCAAACACACAATTATCACTTCAAATCACCAATTAGCAACTACCCTTCACTTTTTGACATCTCCAATGTTTATGGACCTTCAATACCGCTTATTTTTCTCATTTTTTTCTCTCTGTTTTTTTGGGAACCCCCAAACTTATTCTTTTGCATACATGGGATTTCATATTTTCTTTTCTCGGGCAACTTCATTCAATTAAATACATACCCTTCTCAACCTTCAACATTTTTCTATACTTGTGTGTATGAGTGATAGGTAATTAGGATTTTCACATTTAGGCTCTGGGTATTAGATTGGTTGCCAAACAAACGGGTTTTAGGGCTCAAAGGAGGACACTAGGGAAAATATAATACAAAGATAGGCATTTTAGGCTTTGTCTTGTTCAAAGATGGCCTAAATCACTTCCTTAATGTTACTTCACCTAGGATTTCGCCTCAACTAGTCATTAGACAAGTTCTAGAATCCGGTGGGATCATAAAAGAAACACTCAATCGCATAAACCATCCCCAAATAAATCAACAGAGTTAAGCACATAGATGGAATTAATGGAAAGAAGAATAGATCACAGTTCAAACACATGCTCTTTTGACCGTTCAACTCATGTTCAACAAATTAGCCTAGTCATGCAGTCTCACAGTCTTACAAATGACCCGACTCGACTCAAGACTCTTTTTTTTTTGACTCAAGAGCCGACTCGATGAATAAAAACAGACTGCACCCTCAAACTTAAAACGACATTGTCCCCAATGGAGTGGTGGGAAAAAGGACTTTCCTGGTAGCCGAGGAGCGAAGGCTCCTTAAGTCATGTGGTACTACTAAGTGTAGGAGGCGTCTCGTATAATCTCACAATGCATCCTAGCGCACAAGCCCGTGGGTGTTGTATGCCTCCGAGGTGTGGTCTTGTTCTTCCCCTTCGCCTTGCCCCGGGCCCTCTTTGGTTCCACATCTTTGTAACCTAGCAAACTAGACAAGAAAACAAAACTCATGGAACCATGGAATTCAGTTATGGGTGAGAAATCGACAATCAAAGCACATACATAATGCACCCAAGTAGAAAATATAGCGCCATGTCAAAAAGATAAGCATAGATATGCAAGATAGCACTAAACAATGTGAAATTCTCGTTGGGGCTTTTTATCAAACACCTCATATGCATGAATTTGGGCAAAGAAAGTGAATGCAATGGATAACTCAATTCAATCCCAAAAATCAAAACCAAGCCTAAGTCTAGCATGAGCAACCAATCCACAATCCACAAATCCACAACAATTATCCTAGCACTACTACAATCCAATCACACAACAATCACAAGATGGGGGAAACCATGGGGTGGGGTTTGGAAGTTGCAAACTTACCAAAAAATGAGTGAATGAGATGAAGATGGTGTGTGTGGTGTTAGAGTGCTCATTTGTGAAGAGGGAGTGGGATATGTGGGATTTGCACAAAAAAGAGGGGAGGGGTGTGATGCAACTTACTACTCCTAAGAATGCAAAAATTTTAGAAAAAACAAAAACAACTACTAAACTATATTAAAACTAAGAAAGCAATAAAAGGGGCTTCTGTTGCCTCCCAAGAAGCGCTAAGTTTACAGTCTTCACCCAGACTATGTCAGATTATCCTCAAGTTGGGGCTCAAATAGGCATGTTGTCCACATTTCCCTTAGAAACTTTCCAACCTCCAATGTCTTCAGCTATATTCCCAACCATCTGCTTACCATCATTTAATTCAAATTTTAGCCTGTTGGTTGGATGGATGGTGAATACAACTTTCTCCTTATTTGCCCGCAATGTTAGCTCCCCCGTTTCTACATCGATCAAAGCCCGTGTTGTAGCTAAAAACGGTCGCCCAAAGATGATAGGTATTTTCTTCTCCTCGTTCGCATCCAACACGACAAAATCCATAGGAAAAACAAATTTACTAATTCTTACCAACACGTCTTCAATGATTCCCCATGAATAGGCGATGGATCGATCAGCAAACTGCAAAGTGATATTGGACGACTTCACTTCCCCGAGTCCAAACTTCATCACATCAGAAAGAGATATCAGATTCACACTGGACCCAAGATCACAAAGTGGTTTCTCAAAGAAACCTCCTCCAATAGTACAAGGAATAGTAAAACTCCCTGGATCCTTCATTTTCTGAGGTAGTTTACTCTGGACTATTACACTACACTCCTCCGTCAGATAGACAGTTTCAAAATCTTCCAACTTCATTTTCTTGAATTCCACTGGTTTTGCATAAATAGGTGATTCTGCGGGAGCAGGCTAAATTTTTGCTTCCTTTTTCACGTAAACTGCATTGCAGTGCTCTCTCGGATTAACCTCTGTATCACTTGGGAACTTTTCCTTCTGCTGCAATGAATTCACGGTTGTAGCCAACTAACCCATTTGTATCTCGATCGACCTAATATGCGTCTCCATTGTGCTCATCTTAGTATTCAGACCATCAATATGCGCCTCACTCCTATTCATTCAATTCCTGGTCTCTCCGATGAATGGGCCGAGCATCTCTTCAAGCGACTGCTTCTTTTCACCTATGAGTGCATTGGAACTAGATGAGTTTGGATAACCCGGAGGTGGATTCAATATGTTCCTGTTGTTGATATAAGAGAGATTCTCATGATTGCAAAGTCCCGGGTGGTAGTGAGTTGGTAATGAATTACCTCTGTTATTAAAATCCCTGTTATTCACATAATTGACTTGCTTGTCCTCGTGAGTGGCGGCTGCGTGAATGGTTGCGGGTGGAAGTACGGCTTGCTGTGGTGTGCCGCAGGTATTCATGATTGCCAATTGCTTTGTCAGACTCGAGATTTGAGCTGCCAAAGCTGACATTGTATCAAGCTCAAGAACACTAGCAACAGGCTTCGGTGCTGATCTCTCGGAGGGCCATTGATAGCTGTTTGTGGCCATTTCTTCAAGTAGAAGTAAGGCCTCAGTCGGTATTTTAGCCATCAATGTACCTCCTGATGCCGCATCTAGTATCGTCCTCGTATGCCCATTCAGCCCATTGTAAAAATACTGAACCCTCTGCCGGTCTGCATAGCCATGTTGTGGGCATCTTCGCAACAGATCTTTAAATCACTCCCAAGCTTCGTATAACGTGTAAGTCCAAGCGGCTACGATAATCTAGAGGGGGTGTGAATAGATTATCTCCATCTTTTCGATTTCGCCCTCTTTTTCGAACCGAATGCTCAAAGACAATAATAAAGGTGCGGAATGTAAACAACATACGTCGATTTATAGAGGTTCAACCCACCTAGGGCCTAATCCTCTACCACCCCAGTATATCCGGGATGAATTTCAAAACGAAAAAAAGATTTTATTAATTTACCACAAATTAATACAACACCAACTTACAACAACACCTTGAAGAGCACCACACTCTTCTTCAACACCACCTTTGAGATTACCACAATCTCACTTGAAGATTACCACAATCTCCAACGGCACCTTGTGAAGATTACCACAATCTTCAACCTTGAAAAATACCAAATTCTTCAACACCTCAACAAGAAGATTACCACAATCTTCTTACACCTAACACCTAGATCACCCAAGTGTGTTCTTACCACAAGAACACTCACAAGGATATCTTGTGTTGAATGATTACCCAAATTCAAGATTACAACTCGATAATTGATAATACAATAGAGTGCAAGTGTAATCAAGAATAGCCTAGACCTCAAGGATGTGAAAGTCATATGCTAGGCAAATTACAACAAGAATAATGACAATGGAAGACCAAGTGTTTGCTTGAGTATATCTTGTTGTGTTGTGTTGTGTTGTTCTCTCTTATTGTTGTGCTTCAAAAATTCCTCTATTTATAGGAGATGATTGATACTTGATAGGCTCCTCTTGGAATCTGATTTCTACAAAAAATTTGCAATTAAAATCAAGATTATAGCTGTTAGAAATCAATTCCACAATTTAAGGAAAAGTTGTCTGCTGCACAACGGTTAGAATTTTGTTGTCAAACTACAGGCGATGGTCGCAAGACAAATAGATGTTTGAAAATGAGAAAACACATTTACACAGGCGCGACGGTCGACGTCTACCTCGACGGTCGACGTCGACTCCAACCGTCGCACAAACTAAAAATCGAAGGGCGAAGTTCTGCTTTCAATTTTTGCTCCCAGTGCACGGCCGCCCTATAGGTCGACCGTCGACGGATTCTTTGTTGCCCTATAGGGCGACCGGTTGTTGCCTGACCATTTTCTCGCAAACATGAAATTTTCTGTTTTCCTCAACTTTCGTGCACGGGTTGCCCTATACGGCGACTAGGTTGACCTCAAAACAAAAGTGTTATCCAATTTTATATCGAAAATATACTTCAAGAAATACTCCAAAAATAGTGAAAATATTTTAGACCGATCGGGAGTATTAGGACAACATTTAGAAGCATTGTTTTGGTAAAAATACATTAACAAAAAATCATTAAAAGTGTTGTCCGGTTTTGTCTAAAAATAAAACTTGAAGAAATACTCCAGGAAAATATTAAAACCATTTTAAATCATTTAGGAGTATTTGGACAACCTTTAAAACCATTGTTTTGGTGTAAAATCAAAATCATCAAAATCATGATAAAACCATTTATCAAACATAACGGCTCAAAATCAATCTGTTGGAATTGGGCTATCTCGCTCTTTAGTTGGAGTGTCTTGCTGGGAGGGGAAAATTTTGCTAAGAATTTTTGAGTCAGATCATCCCAGCTCATAATACTCCTAGGTGCGAACGTCTGTAACCACTGCCTGGCCTTATCCCGGAGTAAAAACGGGAAAAGCCTCAATCGAATGGCTTCGTCAGTCACACAATTCATCTTGATGGTGTCGCAAATTTCCAAGAATGTCGCCAGATGTGTATCCTAGGGCCTAATCCTCTACCACCCCAGTATATCCGGGATGGATTTCAAAAAGAAAAAGAATTTTATTAATTACCAAAATTAATACAAATTCAACTTACAACACCTTGAAGAGCACCACACTCTTCTTCAACACCACCTTTGGAGATTACCACAATCTCACTTTGAAGATTACCACAATCTTCCTTCAACGACACCTTGTGAAGATTACCACAATCTTCAACCTTGAAGAATACCAAATTCTTCAACACCTCAATAAGAAGATCACCACATTCTTCTTGCACCTATCACCTAGATCATCCAAGTGTGCTCTTTCCACAAGAACACTCACAAGGATATCTTGTGTTTGAATGATAACCAAAAAATCAAGATTACAACTCAATAATGAATATTACAATTTGAGTGCGAAGTGTAATCAAGAATAGCCTAGACCTCAAAGATGTGAAAGTGATAAGCTAGGCAATTTTACAACAAGAATAATAACAATGAAAGACCAAGTATTTGCTTGAAGTGTATCTTGTTGTGTTATATCTCAATTGTTGTCTTGGTTGCTCCAAAACTTCCTCTATTTATAGGAGAAGATTGATCAAGCATAGGCTCTCTTGGGGATTGAAAATCTAGTAAAAATACAATTAAAATCAAGAATATAGCTGTTAGAAATCAATCCCACAATTTAAGGAAATGTGTCTCGTTGTCAAACGGTCATATTTTTTTGTCAATACACAGATGCACCGGGTCGCATTTAAATAAGAGAAATAAGAACACTTTGAAAAATTTCAACAGGCGAGGCCGTCGAGGCCGACCGGTCGGCCGACTGTCTCAACCGGTCCCCCTAATCAAAAACTAAGAGGTTTAGTTCTGCTTTCAAAATGAAACTTGCAGTACGTCGACGGTGGCGACGGCCGAGTCCGATCGGCCGATGCCAGGATCGATGCCGAGCGTCGGTCGACCGCCTGCTTTTTACCTCCGTCTCATTTTCTGTTTCTAAAAACATCTTCGGTATGGGTTGCCCTATAGGCGCGACCTGGTCGAAAGACGAGACAGAAATGTTGTCCAACTTTTAGTCAAAAATAAAACTCAAGAAATACTCCGAAAATTTAGTAAAACATTTTAAACCGATCGAGAGTATTTAGACAACATTTTAGGAACTGTTATAGGAGTAAAAACTCATTGATATAAAATCAATAAAAGTGTTGTCCATTATTAACAAAAATAAACTTGAGGAAATACTCCGGAAAATATTAAAACCATTTTAAATCATTTAGGAGTATTTGGACAACCTTTAAAAACATTGTTTTGGTGATAAAATAAAATCATCAAAATTAAGATAAAAACATGTATCAAACAGACTCTCCCCAAACTGATTCTGCTGAACCATGCTTATGAGGCCCGATTTCAATTCGAAATTATTCGCATTAATGGGCTGGTGCACAATTCCGGAGTAATTCTGGTTCATGGTCGGCATAAATTAATCCCGGATTGCCCTTTCTGGTGCCTCAGGCTGTGGTGGCACATTCACGACCCGATTTCTATTATTCTCAATGTCCCCGCCTTCTGCCATTGCTAGATTCTCTGCTCGCTTTGCATCTCGGATTGCTCGAAGTGTCCTTTCAATCTCTGGATCAAAAGGAAGCAAATTAATATCTTTGGAATCTCGCATAAACAGATAAGTTAAATGAGAAAAACGAAATTATAATTCCTATACTAGTCTAGATTAGGATTAAGACTACGTGGTAATAGTATTAGTAAATAAGATAAAACAATCCCCGGCAACGGCGCCAAAAACTTGATCGCGAAATTCTTACTGCAAGCGTACGGTGTCAAGTTTTAGTATAGGTTTGAAAGTAGGGTTATCGTCTCCACAGGGAATGTTATCAAATTTTATACTAAGTACTATAATTAAAATAGCTTAATTCTATCTAGAAATCGAAAAGAGATGGATTTTTTTGTTAAATAAAAATTAAGCAAACAATTGGTTCAGACAATTTATCAAATACGTAGAAGATGAATTCTAGAGGGTTGATTTCACCTAGTTATCCCCTATGTTTTCAATCCAGTTCATTAATCACAAGTTATTAATCTATAAGCCAATATTTCTACGGTTTATCACTTCCTCTCTCGAGTGCCAAGTGATTCTAGGTTCCAATTTCTGATTTCAATATCTCTATAAAAATCATAAATTAAACCCTAATACGCCCAATGAATATTCTATCACAGGCTTCAAAATATTCATAAATATCTCGATTCTATGAAACCCTAGGTTGTGCTATTCTATGGCCAGGCGTTCAATTACCTCTCTCGAGCGTCAAATCAAACACGCCAAACAATCTAAATTATTGATCAGATAATCAAGATGTAATCAAATCAAATAGCACAAATAGATTAAATAATATGAGGGTTTCATAAACTAGAAATCAAAACATAGGTTCAAACGTAAGTTACATCAATCCCCTAGAAAAATAGGTTTAGCTCATATTGGATGTACAAAAACCAATGAAGAAATAATTATACATCTCAAAAATCGACAAAGAAAAGCAAAGAAAGAATTGAGAAGAAAAGAGAAGGAATTCTCTCTGTGTCCAGATGAGGAGTGCCTCCAATTGCCGTCCCAAACCCTAGCTCTGTCTGTCTTGCCTTGCGTTGTGTTCAAAATAATGTCCGACCCCCTGTTTGTACGTCTCCGTGGTGTATTTATAAGTCGAAGCCCTCGAAAATCCGTCAAAAAGGCCCAAAAAATAAAAGGTCCACGTTCAACCCTGTTTCGGGCCGTGTCGCGTCGCGTCAGAGTCTCTGTCCTCGCGCCTTTTGGCCGCTTTGACGCACCTCCCGCCGCACTTCCATCGCATACCGATCGCCGTTTGTCGACGACAGGGAATTGAATGGCGCGCTGCAGCACTCGCTTGTATACCTCTGTTTGCCCGGTCGGACGCTGCAGCCTTTACCCCTGGGCCAGGCGTGCGCTTCATTTTTCCTGCACGCCGCGCTTTATGTGCCGCTAATCACCGGCGCGCGCAGCCTCTGCTATCAGCTGCAGCGCCCACCAACGTTATGCCCACTGTACTATTTTCGACCCCCCGCGCCGCGCTGCGGCGCTCGATCTTACTCGCTAATTTTCTATTTTTCCGCTTCTAAAATTCGATATTCACCGTCCAAACACGTTTTTCATCGTTCTTAATCAATTTCGGCATCCAAGACCTATCCTGACTCTCAAACGATAACAAATGACATGAACTCGACTCAAACAACACTAAAATACCCGAAAATAACGCAAAATCCTAGTCTACAATACTCAATATGTTGGCATAAAAACCAACTTAACAGTGTCTTTGGAAGAAGTAAAATTATTTTTGGGAGTTTTACCCGCATGCACCATCCAAGCAATGCCCAAAAATTATCGTATTGCGGCATGATTGGTATGTGGGAATGAGGTAGGAAAGGAATGAGCATTCCTTGTTTCATTCCTATTCACATGTTTGGTATGCTTTTGTAATGGGGATACGCATTCCCATGAGAATCCCTATTCCCAAAAGTAAGGGAATGACCATTCCTCCTCTCCCCCATTGGTTTAGCTATTCCCAATCATCAAGAATGACTCAAATTTTATTTTTAATAAAATTATCATTCTATAAATGACTAAAAATGTTGGATATAATCTATATTTTCGAAAAGTAGTGTTATAAATAAAAAAATTATTTATAATTTAAATATAAGTTATATTTAATATTTTAATAAATCATAGTCAATTTCTATCAATATTCTAAATCAAAATTTTGATATTGAATTCTTTTGTTGATTTTCTATATTTTCTTATGAAAAATAGAGATAATTACAAAAATACCCCTGAGGTTTGGGATAATTACATAAAAACCCAGAGATTTTTTAAAATTACAAAAAATCCCTTGAGGTTTGATTCTGTCTTACATTTCCCCCCTTCATAAGCAAAAAAATATATCAAACCCCCCCTGATATTTATAAAAATACTATAGTTACCTCCTTAAATTTAACACAAAATCAAACCTGATGGGATTTTTTGTAATTTTAAAATATCTCTGGATTTTTTTGTAATTAGTCCAAATCTTAGGGGTGTTTTTGTAATTATCCCTAAAAATATTATATAAATTATTTTTGATATCACAGATATAAATCTCTATATATATATATATATATATATATATATATATATATTATTTAGCACACATTAAAATAATCTTATATCAATTTACGAATAACATATTTAATAAAAATTATTTAAAAAATCTTATTTAAGAGAATTTGATACTTTAAAATTATTTTTCTCAATTACTATCATTAATTTATAATTACCAATCAAGATATTTAAATCAAGTAAAAAATTGTCATCCATTCATTTCTCCATTCCTTGTACATACCAATCATAAGGATAGTAATACTACATCATTCCATTCTTAATGTTATTCCATTCCTAAATTCATTCCATTCCAACCTAATTCTATTCATTCATACCAATCATGTCGTAATTGTGTTTGTGGTAAGGAGATAAACTTCCAAGCAATCTTGAATATTATCTTACTTATAAGATTGTTCGAAGGGAACGAGTAAATGATGGGGCGGTGTTTGCACAATGTTTACTTGAAGAACTCTACCAAAGAAGCAATATACCTTGAGAAATTTGATTTGTCGGCTTTTTTTCTTGTCGGGTTATCCGAAATCGTAAATGAATACCCAAATTATACACAACGATTTTGACAATGATAATATTCTCCAAATGGTAAGAATGAGGAGAAACATTGTTCAAGCTCCCACAAAATCCGCCCGTGGACGTGCCTCTATTCCAAGTCCCCCTCGAGATAATTTCTTTGACGACATTGAAATTAAAAATTTGATGGCAAGAGATGATGTTCCTAAACCGGAGGGTAATACTGGGTAGGAAAATATTCAAGTTGAGGAGGATGAAGATGATGGCGAAGAAAGTGGAGAAATAGAACCACCCATAAATGAACAGATGTACCGGCTTGAAATGGACACACATAGGGATATAGTTTCTCTTAGAAGGGAGCTTGAAGAGGTGAAACAAAAATGCTAAGATGAAAGGAAAGATGGACAAACTCCAAAAGTTCATCAAAGAGCTCCTACCAACGACATACTTTTCCTTAGATGAGGATTGATATTTCCCACCCCTTGCTCTTATTTGTCACTTATTTACTTTCTTGAATACTTGTTGTACTTCCCGTTGCTAATTTGATGACATTTATAATGCTGCATTTTTAAATCTTGGCTAATGAGCTATTTTGATGATTTCAAAGGGGGAGAAAAATCAAATATGCTAAAGAGCTTATTTTGGTAAAATAAGGTAAGCTAAAAAGCTAAGTTTGCTTTTGGTGCTAAGCTGTTGGTAACTAGCTAGCTTATATGGTGGTAAATAAGCATATAAACTTATTTGGTTTAAAAGTACTTGATGGTAAAAGTGCTTTTATATGTTGTGTTTCTTAAAAAGCACTTGTTGGTAAAGAGTGCTTTTTTGATGAATTGTTGGCTAAAGTACTTATTTGGTTTGCATTGTTATCTTGGACTTGATGTTCTTAAGATTTGAATTTTTTAAAAAGTGATTATTCTTTTTTGACGTATGAAAATTCTTGTCAAAACCATTTATAAATGTCCAAAAAGTGATCCTGAGCTCATTATTTGATAATTTTTTTATATATACTTCAATATGGGCAAATATAAAAAATTGATAGAATGAATAAATCTTGTTGTTGCTATAAAAGTGATTATTTTTTATAGGGGGAGGAAACATTGATAGGGCAGCCTTTATAATTTTTTCTAAAACCCTATCAAAAATGCTTTGGGTTGAAATCATAAAAAAAGGGGGAGTTTGTTAGATTGAAACTAATTTTGATTTTGATGATTTCACCTTAAATTTTTTTCAATTATTCGAATGATTTTTTCGGGCGTTATAAAACTTATTGTTTCTCTCTTTAAGTGTTTTTAACTATTACCGAATACCATCAAGGTAAAACAGAGCCCGAAAGATTTAGTCAATTTTTTCACGGATAAAAATACCCTTTGGACTAGGTCAATCGGTCGACCAGGAGGTCAACCAAGATAGGTCGATCGGTCGACCAGGGCCGAAAAATAGGTTAATCTTTCCTCCCTATTTTATCTAGACTCAGGCACAGGACGACCCCGGGTCAACTAGTGGGTCGACCTCCCTGGTCGACCGGTTGACCCATGGGATGACCTTTGTCAGATCGCACTCAAATGTTTTGAAATTCAAATTTTTTACTGGTGGACCGGTCGACCAGTTCAAAATCTGAGGATTTTGAACCTATGGGAGAACAAGATTTACCTTTATCACTTTATTATTTTTGTACATTATTTGTGCATCTTGTGATCTTATTTTTGTAGATAAAATTCAAATATGAGGAGCCTATGTTGGAATTCAAATCATGAAGTTGCTCAATAAATACTTGAAGAAGATTGAAAGATCAGTATAACACAAGCATACAAAGCAACAAGAAAAATCAGCAAAATTTTTATTCTTCCTTGTCAATATTCTCGTTGTATTTAGCCTAAGTTTTATAAGTACATATTGAGTATTAGGCTTCGTTCATGATTACACTTGCACTCCAAAGTTGTATACTTCATTTGAGTTGTAATCTTGATTGGTTCAAATCATCCAACACAAGAAATCCTTGTTAGTGTTCTTGTGGTAAGAACACACTTGGTTGATTCTAGGTGTTGAGAAGTTTGGTGCTCTTCATTGTTGTAAGAAGATTGTGGTAATCTTCATAGATGGTGTTGTAAGAAGAGTGTGGTACTGTTCAAGGTATAAATGTTGTATTTGTTTGGTATCAATAAACTTTTTCCTTTTCGAAATCCATTCGGACATACCGGGTGGTAGAGCATAAAGCCCTAGGTGGAATGGAGCTCTATAAATCATTGTGTATTGTTTTTATTTCTGCATTTTTAATTCCGCACCATCTTCATATTCAAAAAAGAGGGCATAAATCAGAAATCGTGAAAATCTATTCACTCCCTCTAGATTTTCGTAGCCATTTGGACTAACAGTAAGATCCTTGACCACCTGTGTGTAAGAACAGACAAACCCAGTATGGCTAGTGATTAAAATAATAAACAAAATTATGAGATGCGTCTAAGTGTCTTGAATTAATACTGGTAAGGATCAAAACATTAAATCAAGAAAAAACCATAATATGGCCATTCATTTCATCCTGTTCTCAGCCACAACCTAAAATGCAGCTGGTGAATGAATGGAAAAAGTTATAGCAGGGGACCATTTTTCGGTTATCTAACCATATGCAAACTTTCCTCAACTTATCCAGGTTGGAGGCTTGTTTCCATGATGGCCTAAACTTCTGAAATTGGTGTAACTGTGTAATCAATGCATTTGACAGGACCCTCTGCCATTAGAGCATGGAGATGAACAACCTCAGATCATTGCCTCCAAAGATATTTTGTCAATTCAATTAGGCCTTCATCTTGGATAGCTAGAGACTAATAACTTTAGCATTTTTCTTTTCTCACTATAGTACCATATAAAATATAGGGATAATTACAAAAACATCCCTGAGGTTTGGTCTGTTTACAAAAGACCCTGAGATTTTTTGTAATTATCCCTCACCTCATGGGACTTTTTGTAATTATCCCTAATATATAGGCAAGTACTCAAAAATGAATGTTCGTTCTTTAAGGTGGAAACCAGTATTAATCTTGCTTCACTCGAACTCCCATGAACATTATCAAGCATGGATTTTGGAAGACTAGTTTACCAAATTATATACACCATACAAATACCCCAAGCACAGAGTTGAATCTATGAAGCACGAACAAATTAGTAAGCACATAAATATGTGGTGACAAATAGCAATAATTTTAAGAAGAAAACAAAAATTGCACTAAAGACTGAAAAAAAGTTTGGATTTTTCACCTCAACCTGACCCCGGGCAGCTGCGGCATGCAAGACAGTAGAAACATAAACATAAATCTATTATGTAACAGGAGATACATGATCACCACAACAAAAAACTGATCACGTGTTATATAAATCTGTTATTTGGATATCCTTCATGGTTTAACCATACAATTTACACATATAACATAAACAGAAATCCCCAACTGCATCAGCTTGTGCTCCTTCAAAGTGCTTGTCAACCAGTCCAACCCCTCATACAAGCCGTCCCATTTGAGAGCACTAGTTCCCTCTGTATATATACCATTTTCTTTGTTTATTAAGATCATAAGAGGCCCAGGACTTCTCGAACTTCCATTGGTGTCATTGCTCCTTTCTGGACGCAAAAGAAGAATTCTGACCGACTAATAGAAAAGAATCTAAGGATATATTGTGCTAATGCACAGAGAATATAACAAGGAGTTAGATGCTATGCATGCAGACTCACATGGCCTTAAGTGACTCAAAATATATTTTTTTGTAAATCAAAAAAAAATTCTTACCTCATTTGCTAGAAGAGGTGTATTAACTCTAATGCTCCGAATGAAAATCAGTATTCCATTCTGCACTTTAGCATAATAGTACCTTAAAGTTGTCCAATGCATTGTCTTACGCGCAGCTCCTCACCATCAGCCTTAATTTCTCATCCAAAATGTTGAGCTATAAAGTTCAAATTCTTTTCTTGGTTATATCTAAAGAGTTCAAGTCATCATTCTATTTTTATCCTTTTGTCCTTTTTTACTCTAAACAGCCTAACCAGACTGGATCAGTACACAAAAAAGTGCAACAACCTACATTGGTATACTTAAGTCTAAATTTCACTCTAGGAGATGACAATGCTATGCATACCATGTCTAGTTTGCAAACCCAAGTGCAGGTTGTCTCAAGTAATAAGTTTCTCGTAAGTCCGAGGTCGATCCACAGGGAAGTTAATGAAAGTTTACAGGATAGATCTTATTTAAACGATGAGTAAATGGAATTTAAACTAATAAGAATATTTTTTGTGTTACAAGAAATTTAAGTAATAGAAATGTTGAGGATTAGAGATTCACTCTTGCTTTCGGATAAATGAATGATTATATATTTTTACCTCTTAGATTGCCACTATTGGAATCCATACACAACGAAGGTTCCAATGGGAATATATTATAAATATAAATCATAGAATGAGGTGAACATGTTGTATCACCAATTAGAATTTATCTTATGACACCAATACTTGTTTATGGTATCAAATATTTATGAATTCTCTTGTCTACAACAAATCAAAGTATCTACATTAGTAGTCGGTTGAAATAAAGCTAGACATTTAACTAAATAGAACCAAGTATTTGTTGTGTCAATACATATACATAAATCAAAAAACACCACCAAACAAAAAGGGTATAAGCTAAAAACAAATTGATGATACAAAATAATAAAATTTAATATGAATCTATAACCATTCTTTTTCCTTCATCAAGAGTTTCACTTTATTTCCTCAACAAAATAAACATAGAAATTAAAGACATGAAGGTAGTAGAGAAAACAAAAGATTGAAGAAAAACTAAAGAAAATATTTTATAAAATACTAGAAAACTTACTATAGTTTAGGAAAAACAACAAAGAAAAATTCTTTTAAACCTATAACTCTAACTTTCTTCATACAAAACTTACAAAAAATTAATATGGAATTATTTTATTATTTATTTTTATTACAAGAAAATCTGAAATTTTACATCAAATATGCCACCTTATTTGACTGACCGTTTTGTCCATGATTTCAGCTGAATTTGCACAATTTTCTTCCACAAGTCAATTGTCAGATGTGTTAGCTTCAATTTCCAACTGGTTTTATTGAATTCTAAAAATCATGGTCCAAGGTATGATTGAATCATTGGATATGGTTGGCCTACGGGATTGATCACTGTAGCAACTTGTAGGATTTTTCATATTTCACCAAGTCCGAATGTGACTTTTCAATGCCAAACTTGGCCAAGTCTGGAAACTAAATGAGCAACCGTTCAAGCTTCAAGTTGTGATGAATCTTTTATCCAAAAAAATATTATTCCAAACTTTGATTTTGATTCCAACGTCTCCGAAAACTTGTAAATGAATGGATTGTGAATCCATATCTTCAAGAACCATTCTCAAATCATGTTGGAAATGAAAGTTATGCTGGTTGCCCGAACCTGCACTAAAAATGCTTCCAAATACAATTTTATGTTGATTTTCTATTTTATTTCTAACATATTACTAATACTAAAAATTCATATTATTAATAATATTAATAAGGTAAAATAATAATATAATCCAAAAAAAATTATATATTTTTAACGTTCATCACACCCCAAACCAGCTTATTACTAGTCCCTAGTAATTAAAGCATACAAAATACAAAAGAAATTTGATGAATATGGCATGTTGATCATTATGTTTAAAGAAACTTGTGAAATAGTCTAACAATCAAAAAGCTTATTGTTAGTCATCATAGATGCTATCACGAATAAATATAATATTTTTTTTATTTGAGTTTTTTTAGAGAAGAAATATCGTGTATATATGCCCAAAATCACCTTTGCATTCCGCAAACCAGGATACATAAATTGCAAACATGATCATGAAGAAGTCTCAACTCAATATCCTCACGGGTTAGTGTTTTCATGTAAATTGGCGAGGTGTTTACTCTTGGAGTTGGAAAATAGTCAAAACTCTCAAAGAAATGGCCAAAATTGAACATAAGATAGGTAATTAGAAAATTTGAAACACCTAATTTTTTCATACCAAATTATGTCTCGAAATTTCATTGGTTTAGAATTGCAAACAAAATGATAATATTTTTTTTATATATATATTTTTTTTCTGTTTTCCATATTTTTTTCTTGTTTCTTATCTTTTTTTTTCTCTTTTTCTCTTTTTTTTACAACATGACTAACAACGAATACTTAAATGATAACATAACAATGAAGAATACTCATCACAAATTATGTAATAGAGTATTTTAATAGAAATTAAAAATATAGGTGTTAACCAAATCATATCTCCAAATGTTAGGTAGAATATTTAAGTATTTCAAATCACAACATAACCATTTCAAACAACCAATTAAAGTTCAGAATGCTTGTTTTCTCAAACTCACCACTTATTCACAAAAGATGTGTGAATATTGAAAATAAAACACTTTATCATGATCAAACTTTTAGTTTTATGTATCACAACCAATCTTTCCTCAAAACTTATAATGTCCACAAAATAATTTCTTCTCTTTTTTTTATTATTTTTTTTTTTTTTTTGAATTTAATCAAGATAGCATCATTGTATTCAACAATCAGACTATTTTCATACTTTGACAATTCACAATATTATTTTTTAAAAGAAATCACAACATGCCATGTTTTGAAAAAAGGAATTAGTACAAAAACAACATCAATAATAATAGAGATGCGTCTCAAGAATATCAAAATGACATTCTTTACTCTGACATCAGTTTTTTTTTTCTTTTCAAAATCACACATTGCAAACTAAAAAAAAACACGTTTCCAAAAAAAATATCAATTATCTCTTCCCCCCAATTATCTAAAAACATTGTCCTCAATGTCAAATATAAATAGAAACGTAAGGTTTAGAAGATATCACCTGATGTATGGCTTATTGAAATAAATCTGAAAGAATACAATAATAGTTATACCCATGAAAGATAAATATCACAACGCCAGAGACAAATCCAATTTGCATTTTTGACTTCTATCATCGGACAAAACAACATGAGCCAATTTTGGATCAGGTTCAGGAGCAAATACTTGGAGTTGATCGATCCGTTCAATTGGTATTGTTGCACAAACTATGATTCGTTTACAGACTTCTAGTGAATGTTGAGTTGTGCCAAGGAGACCACTTGGAATAACTCCTCTAGTGCACCAAAACCAACAGGTAGGATGATAAAGGCACCAGTATTATGCATCATATTCACCATTCCATCTTGCATGTTTGATACTCTTAACTCATCTACAATGGTTTGACCTGTGATTTGGCGGATACCTAAAGGTTTTGGGATAACTCCTAAGACTCTGACTACTCCCAAATAGACAGAATCAGCAACACGCCCTATTAACTCCAAACTACCTCCCTCGTATACTAAGTTAATGTGCTTTTCTCCTAGATCCTATATCAGCTGCCTCAAGGAAACAACCATCTTTCCCAGGACTTGAACCAGAGAATACAACAATATAGTTAAATCTACGGGAAGAAGATCCTTACATTCTCTCTCTCTCTCTCTCTCTCTCTCTCTTTCTCTCTCTCTCTGTCTCTCTCTCTTTTCTCTCTCTCTCTCTCTCTCTCTCTCTCTCTCTCTCCTAGTATAAATGTAATGGTGTAAGAAGAAGGTGAATGCAACACTATTTATTGAGCTATGAACATGGAATGCAATAACAAATGTAATTATTGGAACTCTTTTCTTTATCAAAAAGTTTGAAAATAATGACAAAAAAGTAAAAAATAAAATAGAAATGCTAACATATGAATGAACAGAAAGGTAGTTGTGATTGTGGCTCACATCTTCCTCTGGTTTTACATCCAAAAACGGCTTAAATGCCCTCTGGGTTTTTTAACGTCATATTCCCAGGCTATGTTCACATTCATTTTGAAACTGGTTCCATAAACAGAGAATGTCACGGTGCACGAATCCACAAGGATGCATATCAAGAGTCAATAGAATGTTATCTAAAGACTCCTTACTCAGTCCATCCTTTATGAATTGAATTTTATCTTCTCGATTTCTAGAAACCATACCTAAAGAATGACACCTTGTGTCATAAGTCCATCGAGAACATTTCTGACAAACTTGCAATCTTTTGGCCCTTCATTTTTTTGAATATGAACTTTTACCTACACTGGGCATACAGTTGGTAGGAAAAATTGAAAACTCACCTGCTAATCTTACATTTGCTTCAATGATCCAACGTATGTCCTCTGGAATGTCTTTGTGCATAAGCATTCTTAACCTTTCAAGTCTAGCTTCATATATTTCCAAAATTTTATTTTTAGAAATAAAACAAAATCGCTTTTTGAGAGTAGGGGGAATGATTTTATCCATTTTGAGAAAAATCTAATGAGAGAAAATAAAAAAAATATTATATGTACAAATTTCAGTGTTTGTGGGAAACTGATGAGTTCTTCAATAGCCATGGAGTACCATGAAAACAAATAAAGAAACCCTACAAAATAAATAAATTTACAGAAAACAAATATGTATACTAATTATAACGAGGATTAGAAACAAAATGAACTTCCTCCGGAAGAAATTGATTTTCTAGAAATAGTAAGTCTTTGTCCATGAGGATATACATTTTTCACAATAAAAGGACCACTCCACCTTGATCTCAATTTTTTAGGAAATAAATGTAATCAAGAATTATAAAGCAAAACCTTTCGACCAATCTCAAATGTTTTTCTTGCAATTTTTCCATCATGAAATTCTTTGATTCTTACTTTATGAATTTTTGAATTCTCATATGCATCATTCTCAATTCTTCAAGCTCATTGATTTGCAATTTTGAAGCATCATCAAGGTTAGAGTTAAACATTTTGATTGCCTAATAAGCTTTATGTTAAAGTTCCATAGGTAAATGGCAAGGTTTTTCATAAACTATTTTATAAGGAGACATTACCAATGATGTTTTCAAAGTAGTTTGGTACGCCCAAAGTGTATCGATAAGTCTAAGAGACCAATCTTTACGATTTGAGTTAACTGTTCTCCAAAATTTATTTTATCTACCTATTGGAAGTTCAACCTGTTCATTTGTCTGTGGGTGATAAGGGGTTGCAACTTTATGTGTGATTTCATATTTTCTCATTAAAGTTGCAAAAACTTTGTTACAAAAATGTGTTCCCCCATCACTAATAATGACTCGAGGAATTCTAAATCGACTCAAAATATTTTCCTTTAGAAATTTTATCACAATTTTATGATCAAGGAATTACCTCGATCAATTTTGAAACATAATCTATCGCAAATGTGGATTGTGAGTTTCAGAATATGGAGATTGAAAAGGTTTTCTGAATCCATTCATGACATTTGCTTCAACAGGAAGATGAGGACAATCATTATGGAGTGTTCTTTATGTCCAAAAATGTCACAAACGTTTTTTTATCTTGTACAAATTTGATTTCTTTTACTTTCTTAACTTCCATGTCAGCGATTCTTTTAGCCAAAAGTGCAAGCTTGGCACTTAAACTATCCTCTTGATTAAGGTGGAGTTTTCCTTTATTTTCATCAACACTATGCCAAAATTGAGAATTTTCTGCCAAATAGTCAAGATATTCTAGCGCTTCATTGGATTCTTTATTAAGAAACTTACCATTGCACATTGATTCAATAAATTGCTTTGTTTCAGTAGTTAAACCTTCATAAAAGAAGCATATGATACGCCAATTTTCAAAACCATGATGTGGGTAGGAATTCAACAACTCTTTAAATTTTTCCCAACATTCAAAGAAAATGTCTTTAGGATTTTGAGAAAAATTTTGAATTTGTCTTTTCAGAGCAGCAGTTTTATGAGTTGGAAAGACTTTTTCAGAAATTTAGTTTGCATTTCTTGACAAGTACCCATAGATCTAGGTTTCAACGAGCTAAGCCAAGTATTTGTCTTATCTTTTAAAGAAAAAAAAATAATTTGAGCTTAGCAATTTTATTCGTACAATTTTAATCATCAAATATGACACATACTTCTTCAAAAATCTTTATATGTAAATATTGGATTTCAGAATCCATATACCATGGAAATTATGAAGTAAAGGAATCATCCCTGGCTTAAATCAAAAGTTGTTTGCATTTATTGGAATAATGAAACACGAAAGAGTAGAATTTCGAGTTGTTTGCAAGTAGTAACGCATGTTATGCACATCTTGATTTTCTGCTCGTTGATCTCATCATGAACAACTTCATCTTCAGCCATAATTGGTGAGTGAGGAGGTGAATCAAAATTTTCTATCAAGTTTTCTGAATTATTTCTAACTAAACGACGAGAATTTGGACTACGACACCATGTAACCATATAAACACACAATATTTACAGTTAAAAATGTTAACAAACCTGGAAACTTACCTTGCCATTCCCGGTTACGGTGCCAAAAACTTGATACAACTTTAAGGTTGCAAATCCAAGTGCAGGTAGTCTCAAGTAATAAGTTTCTCGTGAGTCCAAGGTTGATCCATAGGGAAGTTAATGGAAGTTTACAGGATAGATCTTATTTAAACAATGAGTAAATGGATTTTAAACTAATAAATATATTTTTTGTGTTACAAGAAATTGAAGTAATAGAAATGTTGAGGATTAGGGATTCACTCTTGATTTCAGATAAAGGAATGATTTTATTTTCTTACCTCTTAGATTGCCACCATTAGAATTCATACACAACGAAGGTTCCAATGGGAAGATATTATAAATATAAATCATGCAATAAGGTGAACATGTTGTATCACCAATTAGAATTTATCTTATAACACCAATACTTGTTTATGGGATCAAGCATTTATGCATTCTCTTGTCTACAACAAATCAAAGTATCCAAATTAGTAGGCGTTAGAATAAAACCAAACATTTAACTAAATGAAACCAAGTATTTATTGTGCCAATAGATATACATAAATCAAGAAACATCACCAAACAAAAAGGATATAAGCTAAAAACAAATTGATGATACAAAATAATGAAATTTGATGTGAATCTACAATCATTTCTTTTCCTTCATCAAGAGTTTCACCTTATTTTATCAACAAAATAAACTTAGAAAGACATGAAGATAGTAGAGAAAACAAAAGATTGAAGAAAAACTAAAGAAAACATTTTCTAAAATACTAGAAAACTTATTATAGTTTAGGAAAAACAACAAAGAAAACTTTTTTTGAACCTCTAACTCTAACTTTCTTGATGCTAATGTCCTCTATTTATAGCCAACAAAAAATCAATTTGGAATTATTTTATTCTTTATTTTTATTATAAGAAAATTTGAAATTCTACACCTAATCTTCCACCTTATTTGACTGACCATTTTGTCCATGATTTCAGCTGAATTTGCATAATTTTCTTCCATACATCAATTGTCACATGTGTTAGCTTCAATTTTCAACTGGTGTCATTGAATTTCAACAACCATGGTCCAAGATATGGTTGAATCATTGAGATATGGTTGGCCTGCGGGATTTATTACTGCAGCAACTTGTAGGATTTTTCAAAATTCATCAAGTATGAATCTAACTTTGTGGTCTTCTGCAATATTATAGTCCAATGCGTTTTGAATACCCAGTTAAAATTTCAGCTCTAGTAGACTTGTGGTGTCTATTCACACAATACTAAACTTGGCCAAGTCTGGAAAATAAGTGAGCAACCCTTCAAGCTTCAAGTTGTGATGAATTTTTGATCCAAGAAACTAGCATTCCAAACTTTGATTTTGATTCCAATATCTCTTAAAACTTGTAAATGAATGGATTATGAATTCATATCTTCAAGAATCATCCCAAAATCATGTCGGAAATGAAAGTTATGTTTGTTGACCCAAACATGCACTAAAAATACTTCCAAATACAATTTTATGTTGATTTCATATTTTATTCCTATCATATTAATAATACAATAAATTTATATTATTAATAATATTAACAAGGTAAAATAAAAATATAAATAAAAAAAATATATATATTTTTAACGTTCATCAGTTAACTAATTAAAGTGATTGTGAGCATATAAAGCATATAAATCAGTATAGATAGCAATATGCCTCTACGGTCATGTGAATGAATCTCTGTAGACACCCATGCAAATGTAGTAATCCTTGTGCAAGATTATATATAGTCTAAAGAACTACTCTTGATGATATGACAATAATATCCGAACAATTGTCGCTGAAACATTCAAATTATATTCATTTTAGCTATGATAACATTCATCAAATCCACATTAAAATTGATATGTAACCACATTTAGCAAAGACTACCTAGATATAAACCAAATTGACAGCTTAAACTCAATGGAGTAGCTACACCAATAAAATTGCGAAGAATCCAAAGCAACAAACACTCAGATTCGTAACCGACACAAACTCTAATAAACCGCAAAACAATAATTTATTTTCAATCGAGTTCAGAAAAACCAATCCACAAGCAATTCAAAGCTCAGACAAAAATTACCACAACGCAACAAGTCAAATAGGAAACGGACTCTACAATCGAGCGGATTGATGGAGACAGCACGAGCGTGTACGAGAACCTCATTAGGCTTGAGATCAAGCACACTCACATTGTCTCAGAGCTCCAGCACTTCCGGCCTGCCGAACCCGGTAGTAAAACCGCTCTAAAGCTCGTTACCAGAGTCCTCTTTACATCATTAAACCCTACTTTGGACAAAATAAATGAATTGCTTGATCCATTTCATCCGGCTACTCCTCCACAATAGTCGCCTCATGCTTGAAGACACAAATTGAACCGAACGCGAATATTACTAGTTGAGCTTCATTAGATGAAATTCCTTATCCTACGATACTTCAGTGAAAAAAGGCCCTGAAATGACCTTTAAATAACCACAAACTCCACAGATGGAGTTGGAAAAGTTTTACTTACAGATACCACGAAATGCCTATCATCATCGAAGGTTTCGGACACCAGAGTTTTCATCTTGGACTAGGGACGAATTAGGGGTGGGAGAGGAGTAATTAAATAATGTGATTAAGAGGATTTAAAATATGGTTGCCGGCAATGATGGTGGTGGACGGACTGGGGCTGCTACATTCTGGTGTGAAGTTGGAATGGATGGGAAAACAGATACAAGAAGATTCTGAAGTATGGGAATAAAAAATTTGGGGGAAAATTATTTTTATTTTTTTTGACATAAATTAGAAAAAAATGATGTTATAGACTAAGTAAGGGTACACAATTCTATCAGTTCAAAAAACCAATATTATTACTGATGTTATAAACCAAAAAAGAGGTAGTCAAAGACATATGTTCAGAAAACGATGTTTAATAGCGAGAAAAAATGCAGTCATACACATCGCTTCATTTAAAAAATGATGTTAAATATTAAAATACATCACAAAAAGCTTGAAACTGATGACTTTTAACTGATGTCTATTCCCAAATTTCTGTAATGTGGCATTTCAAAATCGTCAAAAGGACAACATGAATAGAATTGATGAAAACAGTTCTCAACTTTGCAGAAACAGTTGATTGAACTCAGCTCACGTTACTCTGCTGCAGATTCTACAACCCAAATGAAGCCAGAATTCATTCTGGAAACCATCCAGCATCCCTCTCATGTTGATGCCAAAAATGGAGAAGAAAGAGTAGATCCTCCTGCAACATTTGTGAAGAGCAAAGGCACAATAGAGTCCTCTATTTTGGCTCAAATTCATGCTTCTCTCCCTATAGATGAAAAAGTTGAGCTTGCAATGAAGAAGTTCAGGGAAGAATACGAGGCACTTGAAAAAAAACCCAGATAGAATCAGTGCTCTTAGGGATAAATTTGGTGGGCCGCCAGCAGGTTTACTTCCCAAAGAACAAGATAGATCAAATGAAGAGTTTGACACTCTTCTATCAAAAGGGAATGGACATTTGATGCTTGACACTTGTACTGGGAAAAGAGCTTGGAAGATATTGAGAATAGTAGAGATCAACCAACTAATGGTTAGAAGACTAAGGGTAGAGTTCATCTTCTGGTCATTAGCATAGTTCAAGCAGTCAATCTCCCAGCGGTGGCAACCGAGTTGGAGCTTGAGGAAGTGATAAAGGTGACCAGTCTTCTAGTGGGAGAGGAAGAGCTCAAAGTCAACCAAGAAGAGGCTCTCCACCACTAAGAGGAAGAAGTGTGATGTCTATAAACCCCTTAAAGGGAGATGTTCCTTACTGGCTTGGTCTCTATGAAGCTCGGAGAAGAGAAGCTGAAAGAGGATAAGTTGAGTCGAAGAGACAAAAAGAGAGGACGCAGAAAAAAGAATATCAAAGAAGATAGGGAAAAGCATCAAAATTGTTGTAACTTTACAATTATTTGTAAATACACAATATAATGTAAATGTCTGAGTTCATATGAATATAATTGCAATATTCTTTTTCAATTATTTAAATTCAAGGCACATATGTTGATTAAAGTTTTGGCATCACCAAAAAAGGCGAAATAGAAAATTTATTGTATAGATTTTGATGATGCTTAGAAAACTTTGTATTAGGAAGTTGACACCCTATTTTCTATGTAATATTTACTTTGTAATAGAAAGGATGTAAGCTAAATTAAAAAGCAGCCAAGTAGAATTGTAGAAGACATACTGAAGTAATCACAAGAAGACTCGCAAGCGAATGATGAGAAGAACCATCTGACTTATAGCTGAGTTAACATCAGAAGACTCTCAGCCAAGTGCGATAACCAAGTTTTTCAGAAGACTAATATCATATTCTATCAGAAGAAGATCTCGGAAGACTCAAGCTGAAGTCAAAGGGGACAAAGCATTTGAAGGACTAAGTTATCTGAAGAAGTCCGTTTCACCAAGTCCAAGGAAGTTACTTATTTTACTGACAAGGAGATGTCTGAAACCTTAAAGTGCTAGCTGAAAGGATGGAAAAGGAATGAGCAAATGGGAAGCATGCAGGCAGTGACACCTTTTCAGAAAACCTATAAAAGCTGAAAATAAGGTTGGGTCAATATCTAAAGCTGTAAGACAAGACAAGCTAACGAACACAAAGTAAAGTTTGAATTTTTGTTTATCTCTTCAATGGACAAAATTCAAACTCCTACTATAAAAGTTGAGGATTTTTTCAGAGAGAAGACACAAGAGACATACAAGACACTGAGAAATATCTGCAAGCAAGTCCAGCAATAAATTTTCAAATACTCTCTCTCAAGCTTAAATGCAAATCCTCAAGCTTATTTGATGACACTTTATCCAACACATTCGGTGAAAGATTGAAGTTCTTCAACAAAAGCAAAAAGGGGTCTGTACTACCAAGAATTGAAGGGAGTGCAGTAAGGTTTAAGGTCAAACCAGATTGTGAATCTAAGGAGGGCTGTGTGATCAAATCCATAATATTCAAGGAGCTGAAGTATCTAGGCAGCTGCTTGGAGAAGAGCTGAGTACAAGAAGCTATCTTTGTGATCAAGGCTGTTTGGAATATACTTTTGCAACTAAAGTCACCTGTTACAATTGTGAATTCCTCCTGGAGTAAGAGAAGAGTGGAGTAGAGGAATTGCCACATCCTCGAACCACTATAACTTCTGTGTTCTTTATTTACTGTCTTTACATTTTTGCATTTCATGACATTGCTTTATATTTACTATCCAACAATCTCATAACTCTCTAGAAGTACAAGTGGATAAAACAAACATAAAAATGGTGTACGACTTCCACCGATTAAGTAAAATAACTTATTTCATAAATAGTTGATTTTCCTCAGCTAACTCAGTTGAGTTACTCTATCAACAACTCTTTTAGAGAATTGTTGAGTGGTTAATTCTCTTGCAGAATCTCAACACAACTATCTTAAGGACTTAGATGTTTTCTTAACCACCCTGATTTTAAAGGCACAAAAAATATGTAAGGTATATTCACCCCCTTCTAGACTTTATTTGACACCCCTTGGGACCCACAACATGACAATTTATGTAAGGTTGTCAGATTCTTTGCATTGATGTATACATATCGATTTATATGACCTTACCTATCAATAAAAGTTAAGAGATTTATTATACTAACATATAAAGGTGATTGATTATCTGTTTTGGCAGTACACATGAATACAGAGTGAAATCAATATTGTAAAATTCAATAAGTTCAAATAATTAACCTAAAAATATACAATAAGTCCTGGATTAATCTTAAAATTTATGTTTTCCAGTGCCACACCTAGGCTCTACCATCCGTCTAGTACTCCTATGCTTACAAGCATTCGATTGGTCATCAAGAGCTCTCCCAAGCCCCATACACCTTTTTCCTTGCCTGTTTCAAGTTGTGCCAAACTTTATGGTATGAATTCTCATATCCGTTTTTGTCCTTAATATTTTCTTGAAAATACTTGATATCTTGGGTCACATAGGACTATACCCATAAGATCATTAGAAATAATATACTTTACACAAGTTTATATGATCTTTGGAGACAATATTCATAACACAATTATGGGGAGGTCCCAGCCTTGTAATTTGCCGCATCGAAAGTCTTTTCACAAAATTCGTTCACATATACCAATTGCATTGTTGCGATGATAATGTCGTTTCAAGAACTCCTCACTGATTTTGATTATAAATAACTTTCTACACATTTGGACTAATCTCCACAATCCTATACTCACGTTTGCCATGTCACACAGAAAAATACATAATTGCAGATTGTATGTGTTTTTTATCTTTAAAAAACATACATCTTATCAGCCCACCTCTATCAAAGGCATAGTATATAACCGATGTCGCGATACCATGTGAATCAACAATAATTTCTTCATATCCTAACTCAAAAAAAGAGGACCAAGATAAATTAAGATGAGGGGCAACTGCCAATGGAACATGACGCTGCGTAGGATGATCGTGATCTTGAACATTGCTATGCTCAATATTATCATCATTTTCATCATCAGACTTACTACTATCACTAGGTTCTAAGTTTAATGGCGCATCTGGACCAAAATGATCACTCCTAATCAAAGTCTGGATATACTTATGTGTATCTATCAGAATTCTCAACAAATAGTAGATGGATTTGCATCAGCAAATTCAAATCACACATATTCCCCTGACTAGATCTATAAGCACTATCCAAACATATGTTTGTCATTCCTTGAGTAACCCAGACAATTGAGAGTCACCAAAAAAGTAAGATGCATATTGGTAAAACTCATTTTCCAATAGAATTGATAGTGGTACTTTATGAGGCAAATCCTTTTATTCAAGAATTAGATCTACAAATCTTAAATCAGCTTCCGGATTAAAGAAACATATAAGGTCCCGATCCTTTTTAATTGGAATCACTTGTGAAATATCATTGTCAAGGGAAAATTGCAAAATTGGTCATGTATCTATAGGGCTGTTGTAAAATTAGTCCTCTAACTTTTAAAGTTGCAATTTTAGTCGTATGACAATTTCGCCCCTTAGCAAAAATAAAAATTTTAATTATGTAATTTTTAAAATTTTGCAATTTTAGTCTTATATTTTTTAGTTGTGGTAATCCGGTCGTATTATTCAAAATAACCAATTTTGGCATATTTGTACATGTTTTTATATTTTCATAATTAGGAAATAATACATGTAGAACTCGTATCTTGGATTTTGATCTGGATGCATAAATCTAATATTCTTCCATCATTAGGTAATCTACAGTGATAAATAAATTCTACTCAAGAAATAAAAATAGGCTCTAATACCATTTTAAACTTGATCTTACGTATATTGATTGTTTTGGCTATCAAGGACATTTTGGAAATAATTAAAATATTGAAATAGCCCTTAAAACCAAATTTGCATCAACTTAAAACTTATAGGACCAGAATTGTACAAATCTAAACTCATGGGACCAAAATTGCAAAAAAAGGAAAACATACAGGACTAAAATTGCAATTTCAAAAGTTACAGGACTAATATTGCAACACCCCTATAGATGCAGGACTAATTTTGCATTTTTCCCTCATTGTCAAAATATATAGTAGAAGCTGTCAACTTATACCGATTTTGATCTAAACACGTCATTTCGTACAAAACTCCTATTAAATTTGATAGGCCCTCCTACAATCAATACGTGTTGCTCCAATAAAGTATCCTCCATAGTGCACAAAAACTCTAATTTTGTTCGACATATCTTCAAAAATTAAGCATGATTATTATTTAAAACATACCTAAACATGATTATTATTTAATAAGTACTACAAAAAATATATTATTCTACCATTTTCACTAACAAATTACAAAATGCCTAAAAATAACTTTTAAATAGTTATTACCTACAAGCAATTATATTGTTCTACCATTTTTACTAACAAATTAATTGCAAAATGCCTACAAATTATAATTGAAAAATATCATCAGTTAAAAAATATATTATTCAACCATTTTTTCTAACAAATTCCAAAAATGCCTAAAATAACATTTACAAAATATTACCAACAAACAATTATATTATTCTATTATTTTCAACAACAAATTAAAAAATGTCTAAAAATGACAATTACAAAATATTACCTGCAAAAAATAAACATTTATTCTACCACTTTTACTAACAAATTACAAAATGACTAAATATAACAATTAACAAAAAAGTCACAAATATTATATAACTCAAAATGTGTAAAACAATTACATTAAATGTTGAAAAGTACGTCTGAAGTGCTGCTCGCATAGTCCGTCGTCCGTCGTCCGCTACCTGACGTCGTCCAGCGTTGGATGCTTTCTCCCGGATGATATATATGAAGAGAGAACATACTTGGGTGTTTGCCGGGAGATTTTTCAGAGAGAACTGTGAACAGAGGAAAGGAGTGGGGAAGGAGGTGAAGCTGTTGTGTTTAAATTAAAGGAGTAGGTCGTCGCCGATACAACTGGCACCTACTGTAGGGCTGTAAAATTTGCACCATGCGCTAGTTTGACGAGTGTCTATTGTATCAAAATAAAAAAATATTGTTGTAGGCGCTATTACTTTAAATGCAACATTGCCATTAGCCCCTACACTTGATATTTTAACAAGTTTGCCAAATGGAAGAATTTTATAATGAGACCCAAATTTAAGAAAATATGTTACTTTAAGGTCCAAAATTTAAACTTTTTCAAACTGGGACCCAATTTTTTTTTCCTCAAACTGTGCTCTCATCCAAATTTTAGGTTCTCACTTTAGATTTTAGACGTTAACAAAAAGGAAAAACATTAGGTAATCTCAATGTTCACCACATTAAAGATTGGATGTTGACTCTATGAGAATTCAGGGTATGAAAATGTAAAATTTAGTCATAGTTTGGATATCTTACTTTTTTTAGTAAACAATAAATATTTACTTTTCTTCATCAATATAAGTTTATACATCTTCGTATCTACATTGGTGGCGTTACTCAAGATTGACAAGAATTATGGATTAGTAAAAAGAAATGAGTGAAAGAACGAAAATAGGAAAAAATGGATTTTTGTAGCTGACATAACATATTACACAAATATTTTCCTTTCTGTTAAGTTATAAAACCTGAAGTGAGAACTCAAAATTTTAGGGAGGGCCTAATTTGAGAAAAAATAAAAATTAGATCCCAACTAGAGAAATTTTATATTTTGGGCCTTAGAAAATGATGTATTTTATTCAATTTGGATCCTCTCATGAAATTTTTCCTTTGATGGATACCCCACAATCGTAGTTTTGTGGGGTTTTCATTATTATCTATTAAATAACCCTATCTTTCCGCAGTAAAAAGAAATTTCGAAATTTCAGATATTCAACCATACAAAATGCAGGTTTTCTTTATCCAAACCACACTACATTCTTTTTAAGTAGTTCACAATGAAACTTTCAAACTTGGCCCAATCTTATATTTATATGTACTAGTAAGGTGCACGTGCGGTGCACATGAACCATATAATTTTATTAATTTAATTACAATTAATTTATTATTATTTAAGCTAATTTTGTTTTATTGTAAATATTGTTGAAGATATTGTGAACCAAAAAACTTATGTGAAAGAGTTTAAAGGAAATTGTATCTAATGAATTTTTGTATTTCATTTAAGATGATGTAAAAAAATATTACATTGTAGAACATTGAATCCACTTTAGTCAGCCCAATTGGTGATGTTTGAAAATATGATATTAAATAATGATTTCACTTTAATAATAGTATCTCGCTTGTGTATGATTTGATTTAATTTCATTTGTTTTGATGAATACCATTTATATTGTAAAATGCCGTTTGACTTTATTAGAAATCGGCATAATTAAACCTTATATATTATGAAATAAAATGTAATGAGTGGAACATAGTGAACACATTGTTGACTTGGAAACTCATTCGAAGAACTTAGTTGAAATTATTGTAGAACTTTATCTAACAAATAATTTTTATTTATGATTCATGTAAAGAACCTCCACTTTGTGTAACGCATAATTCATTATTAATGTTAAATGCACTTCTTGAAGAAATAGAAACCAAAACATGAGTCGTTTCAATGCCAAATTATTATGTCATGCGCAAAACATGAAGCTTCAAGATTGCCTTTGGGGATCATATGACAAACAATTTAAAGTGTAATTTCGGATTAAAAATACATCTTTCTAAGCCATAGTTGTTCCTAAAATTTGAACTATACAAAACATTGAAGATATTCATGAAATCATAAATACTTATAAGTAAAAATTACAAATTTAATTGTATATATCAATCATTCTCTTGCTTTATGTTGGAATTGTCATCGCGCTCTTCTTACTCGAATTCGACAATTTTATCACACATTTATTTCTTACACTTTGAAGTGTGTCTTTATCGTGACTTGAAATCTGGATCTTACTAACATTTTAGCAAATTGTTTAACAAGATTGATATTATATACGTAGTTGATGTCTTTCTCTTTTTGTCCGTATTCAAAGTGGATAATATATATATATATATATATATATATATAGGGGAGGTTAAAATGAGACCACATATTATAGTGAGACAGTGTGGATTCATCTCAACCCTCCATTATCTACATCAATGGCTAAGATAAATAGGGGTGAAAATTACATTAAATATTTAATTAATGCAAAATAAGGGTATAATTGTCAAAATTAACCAAGTGGGGGACCATCCAAATATGGAATCAGTTATTAGGAGAGAGAAAATCATGTGGGGAGAGAGAAAATCCCGAGAAAATTGCGCTGGAGAGAGAAAATCGCGCATGTGCTCTGCAATGCAGTATGTTGTACACTTATCATATATTTGTTGTATACTTAACACTATTTTACTGTATGTTTAGCATAATTTTACTGCATATTAAAATGGTCAAACAAAAATATGTGGGGACCGTGAATCAAAGAATCAGTTATATATAGAGAGAGAGAGAGAATCACGCTCATTAACATGTGGGGGCCGTGGATTAAGTAAATCAATTATAGAGAGAGAGAGAAAATCACGATCATTATTGTGTTGTATATTTAGCATATATTTGATGTACACTTAACACTATTTTGTTGTATGTTTAACATTATTTTCTGCATATTAAAATGGTCAAACAAAAATATGTGGAGACCGTGGATTAGGTAAATCAATTATAGAGAGAGAAAATCACGCTCATTATTGTGTTGTATATTTAGCATATATTTGATGTATACTTAACACTATTTTGTTGTAGTTTAACATAATTTTACTGCATATTACAATTGTCAAACAAAAATATAAGTATACAACAAAACACATATAAATATACAACAAATCACATATAAATATACAACAAAAAAACATAAGTACACAACAACATAAATATATACATCAAAAATTAACTATTTATACAGCAAAACACATCTAAATATACATCAAAAACATCTAAGTATACAACAATCCTCACTGTCTCCTTGTAGGCCCTCGTTTTCTCCATCAGCATCGTCTTCTTCACCAATCCATTACTGTTAATTTTTGCACATAGAAACAAATTTTTTTTTTTCTGTAATTTATTTGTGGAGACTGGAAGATTCAAAAACTGGAAGTTTTTATCTGCATTAAACTATGAGGACTCAATTACATCTGCTCCGAAATCTGAGGGCTCATTAGCAATTTTCAAGAACCACCATTGAAGGTGATAGGAAACCAGGCAAATCATCAATTGATCTTCTTCAAGCGAACCAGGCGAAGCATCAATTCAAGCGGAAGCATCAATTCAAGCTCGAAGCGAATAATCTTCTTCACCAATTTCTTATCCTTTCGCGCGAAGCATCAATTCAAGCGGAAACCAATTTCTTATCCTTTCGCGCGAAGCATCAATTCAAGCACCAAGAATACGTTTAATCTTCTCTTATTTGATTTTGTGGGAGGAATGAACGAGATTTGGGGAGTTACCAATTGGGGGTGAAAATACTAATAAGAAAATGACCATTCTGCCCTTTCCAGGTTTAAAATAAATTGAAAATGATTATTAAATTGGAAAGATCCCAACCATCTAAAATTTGAGATGTGTGGCCAGGATTAGTCCACACTGTCTCACTCTAATTATGTGGTCTCATTTGATCCTATTCCTATATATATATATATATATATTCTTGATTGCATCACAGGTCATTTACTTTTTTATTCACGACTTGTATATTTGAAGTTTGCAACCTCAACTGTGTAGTGCTTTCACTCATAGTCTTTGTGATTATACTAAATCATAATAATAATTCACCATTATGATGTTATCAAAATCACAAATGGTGATAATATGGATTGTCACAACTACAGACTCTTACATGTTTCATCACTTTGATCTATCCCAAATTGTACTTATTTGAAGAAAATTTTCTTTAAGCGGCTTATTTGCAATGTAAGTATAACGGAGTTGCATATTTGGTCCGATAATTATCCTATGTAGCAATTTTGATCCCAAATATTTTGTTTTTGCACAATTTTGGTTCAGTAAATCTAGAGGTGTAGCATATTTGGTCTTGTAAGTATCTTATTTAGCAATTTTAGTCCCGTAAATTTTGATTTTTTGTGCAATTTTGGATCCATAAATTCTAATATTGTGCAATTTGGGCCCCTAATCGGCACTTCAATATTTCACTCCTTTGGACCAAATTTGCATAAAATTAGAACTTTAGGGACCAAAATTGTGCAAAAATCAAGATATAGGGGACCAAAAGTGCTAAATAGGATTCTTAGATGACTAAGTATGCCGCTCATTTATACTTACAAGATCAAAATTACTACACATATTACTTATAGGACTAAATATATCACCATTTTATACTTATATGACAAAAATTACAATTAAAACTTCTATAAGCTTTGCACTGTATGAGACAATTAAACCAGCTATAACTGAAAATCAAATAGTTTGTTAAAGGAAAAAAAATGTAACTACAAAGCGAGGGAAAACTGAGCTAGACCTCATAATCACATACTGCAAAGCTTGTACAAATCTATTCAGGACAAACCTTTTGGTTTATTGTTGTGCCGCCTAGATTGTGGCAAATCCATCTAATAGATGTTGGATGTTCGGTAACTTTAAGACAGATGACTCAATTCTTCATATTCACAATATTAATAGGGTATATTAGAAATTCATCCTATATTAGAGAAGGTTTTTGGAATGACCAAGGACATTCACCAGTCCACATAGGTAAACTACCTCTATCAGAATATGATTAATAAAGGAGCTTAAATAAATAATTAGTGTCATGCTTCCCATAATCAAAGGTTTTAAAACAATCACTTGTTCCAGACTTCCCATAGTCGTATGATTAACATCCTACATTCATTCAATTGGAACCATCACAATTCAATACCAACTTAAAACCAAAACTCACAAGCATACTCTCAAAGCACATCTAGTATTAACCATGGCTTCAATAAATGACTGCCACATAGGCAAACTCTTTTTACGCATATTTCTACTGAAAAGAAAAATCAACACCCCCACAAAATCTTGTCCCCTTCATCTTAGTTTCATATTGGCAGAGGGGAAGGATGAAATTTTGCTTAAAAAAAGTGTCAATTTTCCATACATGCTGCGCTTAAAAAAGTCTTCAAGCGGGTTCACCACCCACACATTAGTCGCAGGTTTCAACAACAAAACTCAAGAAAAAACAGTCAAATTTGACACTAGAAATTGATCGGTAGATCATTAGCGCAATGAATTTCACGTAGATGATAGAAAACTAAGGTCAAATATTCATAAAATAAATTCTGATAATAGATAGTTCCAAAATTTTATTTAACGGAGGGGGCAAAACACCGAAGATTTTTTAAGGATGTCCTATTTTTCACCTTAATATCAAACTTTTTTCTTACCGAACCAAATATGTTAAGTGAAATAAAAGTAAACCAAGATAGTATGAGCCAATGGAAATTTTCATAAAAATTTCGTCGATCCGAGATGTCCCAAGAAAATGAGAAGATGAAAGACGAAAATAAGAACTAATCGATTGAAATAGAACCTTTGCACAAATAAACTGATCCATGAAAGGAACATTTTAGATATGATGATCCTAGGACATAAGAGAGCCCAATTCCACTGCCCACACTTTTTCATGTCGTTGACGTTGAACACTTACCAAACCCCATCATTATCATAGATAAAGAATAACTACAAGCAATTATTTGAAGAAAAAGACTCTGGTTAAACCATCAACCTCCAACCGAAGAAGCTCACTTAAATTTTTATTTCCCGCTTGAAAATAATTTGCAAACCAATTTTTTCGATTTAGAAATACCATATCATAGTGAGGTAAAACAACGGGGGCCCACCACCTCTAATCTAATAGATAGAAGCAACAAAGTTCCAAGAAAACTCAAATCCACCTCCCAATATATCTCAATGATCACAGAAATGAAAAAAAAATTAACAAAAGGCCTAGCAAATTAAAAAAGTTTTAACTGAATCAATATTCTCATTGTTCAGATCGCCAAGTTCCAAATTTGCCTAAACTGGCATATAAACAACGAAAAAGCAAACAAAGATTGGAATTGTCCAATAATATTTACATAAGTGTTTGAGTTTATTAGTATCTCATATTATGCCTTACCCTTATAGTTTTCTACTACCATTACTAAGAGAGCGACAATAGGGTGTACCAGGTTTCACTTGCTGGAGAGAATGGCGATGAGGTTGAAGCTATTGTTGTCTGCCACACGGATACCTCCTATTGGAGCCGTAATCATGTGTCTTTCCAGGTGCTCGGGAATCATGATGAAATCTGGTCGTCCTTTATTTACCATTTCTTCTCGATATATAATTTTGTTCAGGTTTCTCCGACTACTTTGATACATGCATGAACGAATAACAGATAATTACAAAAACTACCCCTAAAAATTAGCCTAATTACAAAACAAAATTCAATTACTTTTAAAATTAAAAACACCCCCTTGGAAACATGCTTGTTTTTTAAATACCCCCTCTATTGGGGAATTTGTAATATAGAAACATGTGTCAAGAGTTCATTTGTAATTTCAAAAGATAACTAAATTTTGTGTAATTAGACTGAACTTTAAAAGTAGTATTTAGTAATTATCCCTGAGAATAAAGGAGTTCAGGTATGGCAATCTTCTTATCTCAGCAATAACTATCTGCACTTCAATGTATTTGTATGACAAAGATATATGTTTATCTTATAATCGGGAATAGAATTCATATAAGGCACCCAAGATTAACATGTAGCCATAGATTTCTGGAAGAAAATACACATAAAAGTAATTAACTTGTTTGTGCATGCCCATTTAAATTGTATTCACCAAGTAATCACTTACACATAATGACGTAGATGAATTTAAACTTATGTGTAATGCACCTTAACTGTATCTTAGCAAAAATTGGACCCAATCAACCTACAAACTCATAAGACAACTTAGGAGCATTTTTTTAGATCTCCAAATCCACCACATATCAATCATCAAACAATAGGCCAAATAGTATTTTTTGCTTTTCCTCGACTTCTTACACATTCTACTCATGTTTCTTGTGTTGTCATCGGCACTTCTTTCCAGAAATAAAAAATTTGGTTTCTCATAACCAGATAAAAGTAATTGAGAAACAGTTAAAATAATATGCAAACTAATCAAGCATAAAAGAGAATCAGAACTGAGAAAATGGAGAAATGTATAGTATTATATTTCATACGCGTAGGATATTATATTTTGTATGCGGAGAGCATATCAGAAAACAACTACCATTGTCAGAAGTACTAGAAAAACAAAGTATTCACCATAGGAATTCCAATACTATATTGATGGTCCATTCTCACAACACCTTTGAGCATTCTACATTGTACCTCAACAACTGCAAACATTTCAGTATGAAAGGTTTCAGTTTTCTAATTTTAGAACAAATTTTGGGGTAACCCATTAAGCGAAAATAATACATTAGGGAATGACCAATAAATAAAGCACTGGTTAGTCCAAATTCGAGTTGTTTACTTTAAGATCAAGTAAATGAAGGAATTCAACATTCCCATTTAGTTAAGACACAGAAATACTATTTAAGGTGATGAAGACAACACGTTTTAATCTTAGTGCACGCATTTCTCACCAGCTGATACATGTGCCTTTCAAGTAATTTTCACACACAATCAAACACACACACACACACACACACACACGCACGCATACTCAGGAGTCTCAGAACATTTATAAGATGTTGAGAACTTATGATATCTCAAAAAGAAAAGATTATATAAAATATCAAAATTTCAGATAGGTCTGGTAAATTTTCTTCAAATTAGCATTCTTCCAAAATTTAGTGGAACTTCCCCTCCAACATTTAACAAAACGTTCTCTAGAAATGAAGTGATCAACAAACCTTAATCACTCATGCAAGTAGGGATTGGAATCTTATACTCTGCGGTGGATTAAATATTTGATGGAAGTACAAACACGAAGAAGTTAAAGGTTTTGAAAAGGAGTAGGCAGGCTTACAAGATTTTGGAGAGACTTCACAAAGGCTAGAGCTTATTGTTGTTTTAGCTTATGGAGAATTAAATGTAGAGATTGTTATTAGGTAAAAGGCGATTGACAATCAGAAAAAAAAATTTTATGTACAGCTAAAAGAGTAGAGAGCCTTTGAACCTTTTCCTGCATCATCTCACCAGTGAAGAAATCTCATTTTAATTAGTTTGTCTGCAAATTGAAAAGTAGCTCTTGCATTTTTTAGAAATTTGTTATCGCGCCTCTGAATCTCTAATACCTTCAACAGGATGTACACACAGGGCGTGTTTGCGGTTAATGATAAGGGCTGATATTATCATTATCAGCCCATTTCAACACATTTGGCGTTAATGATAAGGGCCCGGTTGGAAATGATGTGCCCATGAAATATTCCCAATTTCAATTGATTCTGGATCCCACCTCTTAGGTGGTATTATTTAGTCAAGCCTTCTACCACAAGATAAAATGACTTTTATGCCCTGCAAAGTCATTTTATTATACCCATTTCGCCCCTAAATATCACTCAAATTACCAAGGCTGCCATTAACTAATCAGACTTCACTTTGGGAGACTTCAAACCCTAGCAATTCCACCTCTCACATTCGGCAGTCAATCTCACGAGGTACGATCCGATTCCCGTCTTTGTTTTTTTTTTTTTTTGGATTTTTGGTTTTACAAAATGGTATTCAAATCGATTGATCCAAGGTAAAAAAGGATTACTAAGATAAAATGATTCAGTAATTTCGCTGATTTAGGTTGAATCTTTAACCTAGTTAATACATTTTTTTTCTTGATTCAGACTTCATTTGGGAGACTTGAAACCCTAGCCATTCCACCTCCCACATTCGGCCATTCAATCTCACGCAGGTACGATCGAAATCCCGTCAGCCCATATTTTTTTTTTTTGATTTTTGTTTTACACAATGATATTCAAATCGATCGATCCAAGGTAAAAAAAGGATTACTAAGATGAAATGATTCAGTAATTTCATAAAAAAGGTTGAATCTTTAACCTAGTTAATACATTTTTTTCTTGATTCTGGGATAAAACAGAGGGCTGCATTGTGATTTTGATTTTTTATTTCATATACATTTTTTATTTCATTTTTTATTTCATTCCAAAAAGAGTAAATCTTTTAAACCTATGTGTTTGTTGTAGAAATTAAGCTCCTCTAAACCTAGTTCATTTTGTTGAAGGTTTATTTCAGAGTTTTTGTGATGGAATATATATTTTTTTTTCACTGAATAAAAAACCCTAGCCATTTAGAACTTTGTGTTGTTTAGAGGTTTGTGTTTCCAAATGCCTATAAAATTGCTGATTCTGTTACTTTGGTATTTACGTACTCAGAAAAATGTATTATCTAGATGACTCTATATTCATTTTGAAACATGCTATATTCATTTTGCTGACTCTATGTTCATTTTGACTACTCACCAACAATTTATCTCAAAATCTCATTTTAATACAAAGAATGGATTCGAAGATGAGCTTGTTGTTATTGTTTCTGGGAGGTTGTTTCAATAATTACAACCTTTTTATTTTTCATTTATTACTATGAGAAACACTATATGTCGGCCCGTCATCGTCGACGGTCTGCCAGATTGAGCGTGCTCCGTATCGAATGACTGCGAAATTAAACAAACAACTTGACCACATGCATGATCTCGTTAATGTTAGCGATCAGGATTGCATTAAACAACTTCGAATGGATAGAAATTCCTTTTCAAGATTGTGCTTTCTTCTTGAAAATGTTGGGGGGCTTGGTCGTACAAGGAAGGTTCAAATTAGTGAGCAGGTCGCAATCTTCTTGTCGGTGCTTGCACACCACAAAAAGAACTGCATAGTCAAGTTTGACTTTAAACGTTCAGGGTACACCATTAGCCATCACTTCAATCGTGTTCTAGATGTAGTCCTTAGGCTCCATAGCATCCTATTGGTTACACCTAACCTGGTTGGGCCTGACTGCACAGACTTTAGGTTGAAGTGGTTCAAGGTAAATTCTGAACATTGGACTGGTTCTTAACAAAAAGCTATGCAGTGAGCCTAATTCATTATTTTTTCCACCCTTTTCAAAGAGTTATCCATTGTATTCAACTCACTAATTTGCGACCCATGTAAATTGAAGACATGCAGCTTTATGTACCTCAAAAGCCTCCAAATCAAATGTCAATAAATCTATCAATGTTTTTCAATAACAACATTTATGTTTTTTTCTTTTTGAGTTCCATATACATGAAATTACAACTTAAAAATGATCATGCCTAGAAAAAAAAAGCCACTTGAAATTGAATAATTTCTCAAATGATGTCTAAAGTTGCAAGTGAAAACTTTTAAAAATGATAATGCCCAAATACAATATCAACATATGAGCAACTTCATTTCGTGTCATTGGAACGTTTTGCAGCAGCCAAAACTAAGAATAAATTTAATCAATTTCTACAATTACCAAAAAAAAAAAAACAGATACGTTTTTCCTTTCATTCCTCAAACAGTACTAAACTCAATTATGTTCCAAAACAAGCTATCAGGTTTTTCACTGCTAAAATGCATCAAAACAACAATGTCATGAAAACCCGCAAGGAGAAATACTTATTAACAAAAGTAATTTTTCCACTACTACTAAATATCAAGATGTCACCAACAAATATCACAACCAGGATAATTTTTTACTTTTAATAAAGTGACCAGAATAATAAAATATGCAAGTTCACATAGATAAGTGTTCACTTTCATACTCAAACATTAGAATGCAACAAATCAACCCCAATAATTCTCAAAAAGAAAAAAAACAGATCAAAATTCAGAAATCTGTAACCAAATAAAACTAAATTTAAACAAAAAAATCTCACAGTGAGAAAAGCACTTTCCTTGCAAGAAGTGGTAGGATCGATCCTTATGCAAATGCTCGAATTCCTTGAAGATCCTAAGAAAAATCTGATAAGTCGAGTAACACAAAGAAAAAGAAAAAAATTAAATAAATAAAAAGAACAAAAAAGAAAAAAATATCTCTGACACCTCATCTAATGATCATGTATGAAGCTAATAATGAAGAATACCCCAAATTCCACAAAATTCACCAAATCCCTAGCAAAAATTTGAAGAATAAAAAGAATATATGATCTTGATTATGGAAAAAAGGAAGTGTAGGTCCCAAGGGGTGTAAGTGTAAGGTTTAGAAGGGGGGGGTTGAATAAACCTTACCAAATTTTCGTTTTAGTCCTTTTAAATATTCGAGTTAATACTACACAATCGTGTCCTCGATGGATGACCAAGTTAGTCAATCAAGAGAGTTAGTCTCTCAAATGACTCAATCGAGCTGTTGATGGATTAACTCAGCTGTTGAGTCTAAATTAACTCAACTGTGGTTTTGTTTTCAGCGGAAGACTTAACACCCTTAAGTTTGATTAAGCAAGAGTTTAGTGCTTGGTTTAATACTTATAAATTATCAAGTGGATAGCAAATTTATCGCCAGATATAAGCGATTAAAAATGCAGGAATTAAAGTCTTTGAAATGTGAATGACACAATGGAATTTTTATAGAGGTTCAAGATGGGGTAATTCTTCTACTCCTCTCTTCTCCAACTCCCGGAGGAATCCACTAGGTAATGATCGAGTATACAAAGTGGTAACAAAGTCCGGATAGAAGTCTTGATCACACGGTGACTTGATCCTTTGGGACTCGGTCTGGAGACACCTTGATCACTGGTGGCTTCTCGTGACGACTCGGCTTCTTCTTCTGCTGTGGACCGCTTTGCTACTACGACTCACTTGCTCAAGCTCTTTGGATTTGATCACGAAGCCCTCCAAAAGCTTAAGACTTGGTTCGACCTTGAACCTTCCTACAATCCTTCGTGGAATGTAGACCCTTGATTTTTCAAGTATTTTCCTCTTCAACCGATTGAAGTTATCTTTCCTTCACAGTGAGTGTTGGATTGATGTTCTTCGTGGTGTAGGCTTGAGGATTGAGAATGTTTGCATTTTCTAATAAGTGCTTGAATGTTTTTAGTTGGTCCGTGACTTGTGTCGCTTGTCACTTGTATCTTGTATATCTCGTGTCACTTATTCTCAAACAAACTCCTCGGCCTTTTATAGTGATCTTTCAAAAATTTGCCCGTTAAAGAGATAGGCTTATTTTTTAAAGTCACTTACGTCGTTGGCTTGTCTTGTTGCGCTTCTTGGAATTGCCATTTCCTCGTATGAATTGTTCTTTCACCTTTTCGAGTTCGACACGGTGTAGTGCTTCCCATTGGTTCATTCCATTTGCACGCTTCCTCGGGACTCGACCACTCCGAGAAAGTCGGGTATGGAGATATTACTTGTTTAAGTAATTCTCTTGATTTTGCAACGGATCTTTGCAGATTATCTCGACTTGACCGCATTTCTTTGCTTTTCCCAGGTGACTTAGAGTCGCCTTCCAATCATTGGATGACTCTTTCACTTCAACTTGAGACTTGGCTTTTCTCGAGTTGACTTTGATCGATACTCCACTCACCAGTATCTCACCGCTTCTTTAGTAGAGTTCCCGTCTACTCTTCTTTGCCATACTCACTGTCTCTCTCAATGAGTCTTCCTTCTAGTCTTCAGTTGTCTTCTTGCATGTTAGGGCGTAGCCGACTTAACTCAGCTTGGCCGCACTCTATTTATTACAATGCATTTTACAACAAGAATTGCGGTGCCAACTTCCTATTCTAAGTTTTACATGGCATTCATCAAAATCTAAACAATAAATTTCCTAACAATTTCCTCCTTTTTGATGATGCCAAAACTTAAACCATTCAAAAATGCAAATAGCAAAGATACATACAGATAGTGTATTGACATAGAATGTATGCGCTTAATCAATCCTTTTATTGATCATAACATTCTTGTTCTTTTACACAATGTTTACAAGGTGTATCGAGCACATATTTGTCTACACGTAAAAATAAAGAATTTATAGCTTTATTGGAAGACTTACATTGTATGTATTTACATAATAAAATACACGAAGGGGTGGACAACAACACTTCATCTCCTTCGTTGTCTCCTTCTTTCATCTTGTTAAAGATCTTCTTCTCTTCTTCTCTTTTTCTCATCGTCAAGTGCCTTCTTTTTTTTTCTTTTCATATGCCTTCCCGGCACTTCATCTCTTCTTATTCTTTCCTGTCTTTCCTCCCATAGCTGAGTTTGTCTCTTGTTTTCTTCTTCTATTCTTTTTGCATACTCGGCGTTACTTTTAGCCACTTGCAAATTTGCTACTTGGTCAAGCCCACCTCAAAAGAGATCCCTCCTTTCTTTCCCGGATCCACGTATTCAATGTTTTTGTGCAGAGGCCTAGGTCCAAGCTTCTTCCTCCACCACCGCTTCTTCCTCTACCTCTAGGCGTATATTGTCTTCGGGGTCTTCTTCTTTCTAGCCGAGTGACCAACGGAGTGACCAAGCAGAGCGATCTTAGGTAGTCACGCTGTCGCGCCTTCTTCACATAACGTGAGACCCTTTTCCCAACAAGTCCCAAGCTTGAGCCATAGACATATTTGCAAAGTATCCTTCAGATTCGAGCGTTTTAAATTCATCAATCGGTCGTGGGCTCCGTCTCGACATCCGAGATGGCATAAGTGTCTTCGTCTCACCGGAATGCCTCCATGTTCTTTCAAGATGTTCATAACTCGGGCATCCATTCTTCCTTCCACTTCCTTCACCCCGCTTCAATTGTTTTTCTCTTTTCACCATAGATATAGCAGAGTGTTGGAGTGGCGAGTCACACGAGTTTTTGCGATAATGTCAATCGTGAGGACCTCGTTGAGGGGTTTGTGCAATCATCAAGGTCACATCTTTCGATCCTTCCCCCTCAACAGATTTTCCTTTCTTTTGTTTCAACACTTCCTCGGTGATTTTCCCTTCGCACCGCTTCCTTCCTTCTCAACTTCGATCCCCTTGCGCGCTTTAGGTATTCCTCTTCCCCCTTTTTGGCATCATCAAAGGAGAGAGGAACGCCCTGAAACACTTGCAAGGTGAAGTCTAGCCTCGGCCGATGGTAGAGTTCTCGTCTTGAGTCCTGGCTGCAGAGTATGCGACGAAATTGGATCGAGTAGCGTTGGACTCTCTTTGAAATCGGCTTCATCTCGGCCATGAGAAGGCTGAATTTTGTATTTATGGTCTCTTCCAAACGTCGTAAATCACTCTTGTTTTGCTCACGCAGCAGCTTAAGCTCGGCAATGTGAGCTTCATGCATGTGCTCAATATGTTCTCTCAACCTTCGTTTTGCATCAAGATTTTCACTCTCCATACCAAGAACTTGTTGAACAATGTCTGAAGTATCTAACTTGTTCCACACGCATTGTTTTCTTTGTTGCCACCATTCCTCGATCCGGATCTGTTATGCCTCTTAAATCAGCAAAGTGAGAGTGGCATCTCTCGTTGTCCGGCCGCATGTCCATAGAGGGCCGATGCCTCTCCATCCGTTCAATCTCGCCGAATAATAATGCCTTGAACACTTCGCGGACTTCACTGATTCTTCCGTTTCCGGTGATGGCCATGCAAAATCAAAATCATAATCACCGGAACAATGGTGCCTCGATTGAAAACGGAGTCGGTCTGTGGTAGCGTGCGCGTTCATTTTTCGACTCTTCATGGAGGTCGGGTACCTCCAGAGAAAAAGGAAAAGATTCTATAAAGGATTCATCACCGCCAACCGGGATTTGTTCGAAGATGAGCGGTGCGCGTGAAGTTCTTTTAGGAATCGACCGCCGCAACTTGAGGAGCCCGCGCAGTGGACTCGGGTTCATCCGGGGTTTGTTGTGAAGTGGACCCAACTTGCCGAGCCTCGCTGTCTCAAAGCCTTCGTTGGTCTGGTGATTTCTCCAATTGAGTAAACCGGTCCTTGGCCTTATCAAGCGTCATCGGACGATGATGAGATTTCCATTGGTGGCTCATCATCAAAATTAAAGGTTTGACGAGTAGTCTTGGGATCGAGACTTGCTCGTGCTTGGAACATCCGCGCTGAGTCTTTTGGATCTGTCATTGGGGATGACTCGCCTTCTTCTTCTTCGCCTTCCGATCCCGAAAGGTGACATCGTGGATTATCCTGGGAATCATGAAGTGCGCTTATCTCCTTCTCGGATGGGTCGATGATAGCAGGAGGGATGTTCTCTACTTGACCTCTTTACCCCGGGAAGTCTCAACCTCCCGTGGGCCTTCATTACCTCCAAAGCAGTCTCTCTACCGCAACGAGGCCTTGGTCCTCCCTTTTCGATGTGTCACTGTCTTAGGGTCTTTCGGGTGGCATCCATTGGAGTCTCAACCCCATGGATTTCACTTTCATCGCCCCAGTGTTAACTCCTCACATGTTCCTTCCTATGCCTCGATCGCATCAGCAGCGTCATTAGCCTTCAGAGCGCTTGACACCTCACTGAGACGATCTCAACTATCCGAGCTTCGTTGATGGCAACTTGCATTCTTCTTGTGTTTGTATTTTCTCTACTTCGCCTCCTTGATTCGTTGTGGAGTCATCCGCAGATCCTCCGACCTTGCCGTAGTGGAGGAGTTTCCCCCTCGGGCGCACCAGCCGAGTGACTTGGAATGGGGTCACTCGTCTCCAAACTCCCTACTGTTTCGATTGAATGTACGACCTTTGGGGTAGGTGGTAACACACCTTCAATAGGGGTTGGCTCGATTGGGGTCCCCATTATCCCGTTTCATCGCCATGTCCCTTATTGCTTCTTCCGAGTGAGTGGGAAGTGGTGGCAAGAACAACAGTGGTGATTTCTTCGAACCACTCCCATTGGATCAATTTTTTGTGTTCGAGGACTCTCCTGGTCCCTCCATCGGTCTTTGCTCGTGAAGTATTCTCGATTCGTGCAATGCTTGCTTTGCATTTGCAACTCTTCTCGTAGGGCGTTAGAAAGCATTCTCCGGTCCTCATCAGGCATCGGAGAAGACATCAAGGAGAGGATGTGTGTGTTCGTGGTCTTGGAGATAGGGCGATCCGGCCTTCTCACGTGCCTCGCCTTCTTCTCGCTTGCTTTTCTTTCTCCTTGTCCTTGAAGATCCGCAGGATGTCCGTGCGCTTGTCTTCATCCGATCTTTGGGAGCACAGTGGTTAGTCCAAGGAAGTTTAACAGCTTCCTCTTCTTCTTCTATAAACTCGGGCCGTTGGAACTGTTCCTTGATTTACTCAACTTCCATTTCCTCCACTCATGCACGATGTTGGATGTCCGGGTAAGGTGGAGATAGGATCATCACATCACTATCCGCTTTATCGCCTTCTTCTTGTGTTTTAGCTGTGGTGTGGACTACAATTGTGTCTTCCAGGTTGCCTCTCGCTGACGATCGCCTTCACAGACTTAGTGCTGTTTCATCAATTACATCCGGAGACTCTACTTTGAAGAGTCTCAGTATCCGCCCGGTGAGTGGTTGACTCACTAGGTTTCTCAAGCTCTGAGTGCTTGATGATTCTTCTTCGTCTTCTAGTTTGTACCAGGAGGGATTTCCTGTTCGAGACGGTTTCTCCGAGTCTTGGCGGCGGGGGCGGCTGGTGTCTTTTTCTCGAGGAGCGGGCCGTCTTGGCTTCTCGTTCTCCTCTTTTTGACGATCGGAGAAGGTATTTGTGAGTCCTTCTCGATCGCTGCTGCAGGGGGAGACACGACCGGGGCAGTGACTCGCTGCGGGCGGGAGCATGTTTGGCTTTCTTTGCTGCAGGGCAACAGATCTTCTTAGCACCGCAGCAGGGGCGCTTTTCTTCTTGGGTGGAGAGGAAAGCAATTGTATCTTGTGGTCAGTGATTCCCCCTCACTCGTGTCGCCTCTCTTGGCGTAGGCTCTCTTCGTGCGCCGAGAGAGGTTTGCTCGAACATCCTCTTGTTAACATGGAATGCCTTCCCATGTCTAAGAGGGACTCCTTTCACCTCCATCACCGGCCAATCACTAGGCCATATCCTAGGGATCCTCCAAATGAGCCATCTTCCTTGAAGGATTTGTTCCTACGCTCGCAGAGTCTGCTTTGTAGACAAACTCGGCCAGGTTTATTTTCTTTTCTGCGATGATTGCGGCCATTACAATCCGCTTTGCTTTTGACAGTTGGTCAAAGTTGCCAAATTTGATGTCAATACATTTGGCAACTATGTCCAATGACTTGTGATAATCCTCCTTGTAGTCTCTTGTTTCTTTGTGTACACTATTTTATCGGCAAAGTCGGGCTTGGCTATTTCTTTCCAAGCATCACCAAGTTTACATCGGCTTCATTAATTTTCGAGGCTCCTTCTTGGTTGGTAGTGAGCAGTGTTGTTCACCAAATCCTTCGCGAGAGATAGTCACCGCTTTTCCGTGAGCAGATGACTTTATTCCTTCATCGTGAATCTCGGCATTCACGTAGAATTGTGCGACCTCCTCCACATAGGTCATTGGATGTTCTAACGTCTTTAAACGGTTTCAGCCGGGACGTTTCCAATTTTTCAGCGATTTTCTTCACTAGGGTGTCGTCCGACCTGTTTCACCATTATTCCGTCGAAATCCACAAGAGACCCGGTGTGGATTTTCTTCCTATTTTGACAAAGTCGTAGGTTGGTGCCATTTTTCAGATTTTATCAAAGAAAAACTAAGAGATTGATTTGAAGATAGATAGGGTTTCGAGAGAATTTTTGCCTTTGCTTTTGAGATAAAGAGATGAACAGTTTTGGTAGTGAGAGAGAAACGGACGGAAATGGTTTAAGTATGGTTTATGAAAGGATGTGCGGGTGGTTTTTGAAATGTGATCGAAATCAACGGCTTAGATTTTGCACGCCTATTTAGCATTTAATGTCTCGTATTTAATGCGGCAAACATTTATATCCAATCATAAGCTTGGTCTGCACTTTATGTCCGTACACATCATCATTATCCGACGTATTCCTTAAAACATTCCCGCTTTGTCAAACGATTGCGTTTTTGTCACTTTGCTCATAAGTGACTCAAACTTATCCTTTAGCCGATTTAACTCTACTTCTCACACGGTTCTCTTAGGGACTCGGCCTACACGGTGACTCGGTGTAAATGTCTTTCCGATCTGGTGATTTCGAAATGATTTGTGTGTTCAAACTCTTTTTCACCCTTTTTGTGTTTCATTTCTTTTCTTTGATTCTTATGAGTGTCACTCACTCAATTAATCCTAACTCATGTTTGAGTTCTTCAAATCTTGACTCACATAATGGTTTTGTGAAGATGTCACCATTGTTTATTAGTTGAGATATATTCCAAGATGATGTCCTTCTTTTCAACGTGATCTCTTATGAAGTGATATCGCGACATCGATATGCTTTGTTCTTGAGTGCAACACGAGATTTTGAGTAATGGCAATTGCACTTGTGTTATCACACATGATTGGAATTTCTTTTTCCTCAACTTCATAGTCTCTCATTCTTTGTCTCATCCATAGGACTTGGGCACAACAATTTGCCCAGCCTATGTATTCGTCATTGTAGAGGTGGCTATTGAATTTTGCTTCTTGCTAAACCAGAAATCACTGTTTCCTAGCATTTGACATGTGCCTGAAGTGCTTTTTTCAACTCGCATCCAAAGATAGTCGAGTCCGAATAGCCGATTAGCTTGAATCCACCTTCCTTTGGATACCATAAGCCAACTTCTTGGCTTCCTTTCAAGTATCTCAATATTCTCTTGGTGTCATGTGGCTCTCTTTTGGAGCAGATTGAAATCTTGCACATACACCTACAAAGAAAGGTGATGTCCGCCCGCTTTGTGAGATAGAGCAATGATCCAATAAGTGCTCAGTATCTTGTTTGATCTACAGGCTTGCCATCTGCATCCATGTCCATTTTGACTAATGTATTCATTGGTATTTTCAGAAGACTTCTCCTCCATACCAAACTTCTTCATTAAATCTCTCGTGTATTTTGTTTGACTTATGAAGGTTCCATCCTTGTTTGTTTCACTTGGAGTCCAAGGAAGAATGTCGGCTCTCCCATCATGCTCATTTCAAATTTACTTTGCATAAGGTTTGAAAATTTTTCACACGACTCTTTGTTTGTAGATCCAAAAATGATGTCATCCACATATATTTGAACAAGCAAAGATACTCTTTTTGTCTTGAATTCGAAAAGTGTTCTATCTACTTTTCCTTTTGTGAATCCATTTTCGGTTAGGAATTGTGACAAGGTATCATACCAAGCTGGGGTGCCTATTTCAATCCATATAGAGCTTTCTTGAGTTTGTATACCTTATCTCCAAGAGTCTTCTCGCTCAAATCCCGGAGGTTGTTCAACATACACTTCTTCTTCCAATAAACCATTTAGGAATGCACTTTTTACATCCATTTGATATACAATGAAATTGTTGTGAGTCGCATAGGCAAGAAACATCCTTATAGCTTCCAATCTTGCTCTGGGGGCAAATGTTTCATCAAAATCTATCCCTTCTTCTTGGCAATATCATTTGGCTACTAGTCTTGCTTTGTTTCTTACCACGAGTAACCTTCCTCGTTCATCTTATTTACGAACACCCATTTGGTGCCAATAACATTTTGATGTATGGGTCTTTGCACTAATTCCCATACTTTATTTCTTTCAAACCGATTGACTTTTCTTGCATAGCTTGAATCCAATGTGTGTCGTCCAATGCTTGTGACACGTCTTTGGGCTCTATTTGCGAGATGAAGCATGTGAACATTGCTTCTTGTTGAGTTCTCGGATCTTGTTTTGACACCTTCTCTTATATCTCCAATGACAAGTTCGTAGATGGTCTCTCACCATCTTACATCAGTTGGAGTAAGTTAGTTGGATTGATCGACTTACGATTGTGTTCTTTGTGGTCGGCTCTCTCGTAATCACTTAGCCGCAAATTTTCCAATTGTTTTTGAGATTCAACTATCTCATCTTCTTGAATTGATAATTCCAACTTTGGCCAAAGATAGGGACTCTTCTCAGATGGTTGGATGATTCAAACTTATCGGTGACTCTTCAATGTCTTCTCTATTTACATTTGGCTCATCGAATACCACATGAATGGATTATTCGCAACCATAGTTCTTTTGTTGAGTACTCAGAGGCTTTGCTTTCACCGAGTATCCTAAGAAGATACCTTCATCGCCTTTAGCATCAAAAGCCTTTAGATTGTCTTTGCCATTGTTGTGGATGAAGCATTTACATCCAAATATTCTCGAAATATGCAACATTTGGTTTTCTTCATCCAAATCTCATAGGAGTCTTTGTCACCGTCTGTTTATCATACATCTGTTTTGGGTGTAGCAAGTTGTGTTGATTGCTTCACCCAAAATCTTTTTGGTAACCCCCTCTTGACTAACATGGTCCTTCCGCTTCTTTGAGGGTTCTTCCTTCTTTCGCAACTCCATTCTCTTTGTGGAGTTCTTGCCGCCGATAGTTCATGACCAATACCATTCTCAATACAATATCGAGTTATTATTCCATTGACAAACTCGGTTCCTCTATCCGATCTTATTTTGATAATGGTTTGACTCTTCTCGTTTTGAATCCTCTTCATCGGTTTGTGGTAGTTTTTGTAGAGTTTCTTTCTTCTTACACATGAATATTGTCCATGTATATCTTGAGTAGTCATCTACTACCACCAAGGTGTATTTCTTTCCACTTATCTTTGGTTTGGTTCCCTTTGGGCCAAATAGATCCATATGAAGTAGATGTAATATTCTTGTTGAAGATTGGCATGTCTTTTCTTTGAATGATGACTTGATTTGTTTTCCCTTCGACATGCATCACATATACTCTCCTTCTTGTATCTCGAGTCCGGAAGTCCGTCCCACAAGACGCTTCTTGCAAGTTTGTTAATCGTTTTGAAATTTAGGTGACTCGGCTTTTTGTGCCCAATGGTAACTTGATTCATTTGTGCTCTTTGCTAGTAGACAGTCTTTGGGGTTGCGATTGACCAATCCATGACATACATATTTCTTGTCTACATCCTTGCAAAAAGACAACTTCATTTGATTCAATATCCTTGATTTGGCATATACCCATGTTAAATCCAACATTGTAACCCTTGTCACGAGTTGATCGATGCTTAGCGGAGTTGAAGTTAAGTCCTTCAACATATGCAACGTCTGTGAATTCTAATCCATTCCTCTTGATGGATCCAATGCCTATTATTTCACCAGAGCTTCATTTCCTCCAAATATGACTTTTGCTCCTTTTACTTCCTTGAATTTTGCCATGATTTTTCTTGTTTCTGTCATGTGTCCTGAATGACCACTATCCATGTACCGGGTTCCTTGGCACTCTTTTGTTCCTTGAACCTCATCTTCTTGGTCAGTTGATCTTGTTCCTTGGCCATCAAGCGGATCGGGCTTCTTCTTCGAGTCACTTGAGTAGTCGGCTTCATCGCTCTCGAATCGGTGTCTCTCTTGACTTGGTTGTTTTTGATCTCTGCAGCCATCATTGCCTTTTTCTTTTCTTGTCTTCTTTCTCTCAAGACCTTTCTTTCTTTCTTCATTTCGTATTTGTTGACTACAGGATATGAGCGATCAATGGCATAGTGACTGGTTGTCTACAGTTCCAACATAGATATTCACCTTTTGATCGGACTCTTTCCATTCTTGGATTGTCGACCCTTTGATACTCAACTTTTTGATGATCCGTTTTCTTGGTTGGCCTATCTTCCCTTGATTTGGAGGGAGCCGAGTGTCTTCGGGAAGATTCACCCTTTCCTCTCTTGTAGTTCTTATTGAAGAACTTGTTGAACCTCTTAACCATCATGGCTATTTCTTCCGGATCAATGACTTCTTTGACCTCGGCTCTCTTCCCATCTTTAACAATTAGAGCATTGTTTTTGGGTACGATTGTCTCTTCCTGGTCTTTTCTTCTCGGCTCAAACTCGTAGGCTTTGAGGTCCGAGAATAATTCATGGTTGGATGTCTTTGATAGGTCCATGGAATGTCTCGAAGTGCCATGACCTCAATTTCCCATTCATTTGGAAGACTTTTTAGGTCTTCATACACATTTCCTTCGTGTATATTCCTTTCCAAGTGCATGACTGGCTCATTTGTGATTTACGTGAACCGAGCATCCAGTTGATCCAGGTTCTCTCTCCCCGAGATCATTTTGAAGTTCTCAAATTTCGACGACCCCACCGATAATTTGTTTTCTTTGATTTGCTCACGAGCCTTCACAAATCAATGTTAGCTTGTCCCATTTCTTTAGCCGTTTTGCAAGATTTGACTTTATTGAACATGGCTTTGTCCAAGGTCTTGTAAAGGATGTCCTTGGCTACATTGTCCGGGTTGTATCTTTTCTGTCATCATTTGTCCACTCGGTTCTTGGTTTTTCAACCATGACTCGGGTCCGGGAGCAACATCCTCTTCTCTCTTCACTGCACTCTTCTTACAATTTGTGTGTTCACCTTTAAGATTTGCAGTGGCCCATCTTCTATTACTATCCACATCTCATCATGTAATCTTTGATAGATGAGCTCGCATACGAATTTTCCAATCATCAAATTCTTCAATTGTGAACATAGGGATGCGTGTCAAATTTGCTTCCATGATAATAACTTTTAATGATAAAAAGAGTTTTGAAAGTTTAAGTACTAAAGCAGACTTTGAAAAGTTTGGAGATCTAGTTCAGTAACCAGTGCGGAGGGTTCAATGAACCAATCGCTCTGATACCACTTGTAGGTCCCAAGGGGTTCAATAAACCTTACCAAATTTTCGTTTTAGTCCTTTTAAATATTCAGAGTTAATACTACACAGATGTGTCCTTGATGGACAACCAAGTTAGTCAATCAGTAGAGTTAGTCTCTCAACAGACTCAACTGAGCTGTTGATGGATTAACTCAGCTGTTGAGTCTAAATTAACTCAACTGTGGTTTTGTTTTCAGCGGAAGACTTAAACACCCTTAAGTTTGATTAAGCAAGAGTTTAGTGCTTGGTTTAGTACTTATAAATTATCAAGTGGATAGCAAATTTATCACAGATATAAGCGATTAAAAATGCAGGAATTAAAGTCTTTGAAATGTGAATGACACAATGGAATTTTTATAGAGGTTCGAAGATGGGGTAATTCTTCTACTACTCTCTTCTCCAACTCCCGGAGGAATCCACTAGGAAATGATCGTATACAAAGTGGTAACAGTCCGGATACAAGTCTTGATCACACTGGTGACTTGATCCTTTGGGACTCGATCTGAGACGCCTTGATCACTCGGTGGCTTCTCGTGCGACTCGGCTTCTTCTTCACAGGGCATTTGCTTTGCTACTAAAAATAAGACTTGCTCAAGCTCTTTGGATTTGATCATGAAGCCCTCCAAAAGCTTAAGACTTGGTTCGACCTTGAACCTTCCTACAATCCTTCGTGGAATGTAGACCCCTTGATTTTTCAGTATTTTCCTCTTCAACTCGATTGAAGTTATCTTTCCTTCACGGTGAGTGTTGGATTGATGTTCTTTGTAGTGTAGGCTTGAGGATTGAGAATGTTTGATTTTCTAATAAGTGCTTGAATGTTTTTAGTTGGTCCGTGACTTGTGTCGCTTGTCACTTGTATCTTGTATATCTCGTGTCACTTATTCTCAAACAAACTCCTCGGCCTTTTATAGTGATCTTTCAAAAATTTGCCCGTTGAAGAGATAGGCTTATTTTTGAAAGTCACTTGCGATCGTTGGCTTGTCTTGTTGCGATTCTTGGAATTGCCATTTCCTCGTATGAATTGTTCTTTCACCTTTTCGAGTTCGACACGGTGTAGTGCTTCCCATTGGTTCATTCCATTTGCACGCTTCGGGACCGAGCACTCCGAAAGAAAATTTGGTATGGAGATATTACTTGTTTAAGTAATTCTCTTGATTTACGTGCAACGGATCTTTTGCGATTATCTCGACTTGACTCGCATTTCTTTGCTTTCCCAGGTGACTTAGAGTCGCACTTCCAATCATTGGATGACTCTTCTAAGTCACTTCAACTTGAGACTTGGCTTTTCTCGAGTTGACTTGACCGATACTCCACTCAGTTGTGTATCTCGATTGCTTCTTTAGTAGAGTTCCGTCTACTCTTCTTTGCCATACTGGTGTCTCGCAATGAGTCTTCCTTCTAGTCTTGATTGTCTTCTTGCATGTTAGGGCGTGGTGACTTAACTCGGCTTGGCCACTTCTATTTATTACAATGCATTTTACAACAAGAATTGGGGTGCCAACTTCCTATTCTAAGTTTTACATGGCATTCATCAAAATCTAAACAATAAATTTCCTAACAGGAAGGGTGGCGCTATTGGCACCCCCTTTTTTTATGAGTACACCCACCTTCTAAGTATACCACCCTCTACTTTTTCAAATATGGCACAATTGATGAGTTCACCCCCCTTTTTTTCCAATTTTACCCTTTCAGGAAAAACCCTAGGTGGCACATGGCACGATGGGCACATGGCACGATGGCAAGATGGCACAATGGGTTTTCTGCCATCATGCCACATGGCACGATGGCAAAAACATGGCACGATGGCAAATGTGGCACGATGGCACACTGAACTTTTTGTCATAGCGCGTGATCGTGCCTTATATCGCACTGCTATTGTGCGACAGTATTTTTCAACCTGAAAATTTGAAAAATAACATATTTTATGTTATAAACTAACAATATACGTTCATTATATGGGGATATGAATACTTTATTGTTCGAATCTTCAACAATTTGGGTGTTGGAAAAATCTAGTGGTCTTTTTATTTTTAGACAACAGGTTTCTCGGGTCTTCAACAATGTTTTTGTAATCCGTTGTTGATTAGTGCCTAATCTTTTTTAAAAGACAACATTTATTCATCCTTTTCGTCAACGGTTGGTTACACCATTGTAATTAGCGTTAATTTTTCTTAAAGACAATAATTTTAACAACAGTTACAAACCGGAGTCTATAGGCATTTATCAAGTCTTTATTTATTTTAATGGTACAACTAACACTTTTAGTTAGTTTATCAATTTTATTTTAGCAACTTTAGCATAATTCTAAAAGTGCAGAGAGTTTTAATTTTTATTTTGTTATCAATTCTTTATCTCATGGTATAACTATCACCTTTAGTTAACTTATCAATTTTATTTTAACAACTTTAGCATAATTCTAAAAGAATTTGGAGTTGCAATTTTTGTTTTTTTTATCAAATCTTTATTTTATTTCATTTGAAAAAATAATAATCAAATATAACTAGCAACATTATAGGTAAAAACTATTTTGGTTTAGCAACTTAAACATAAGTCTAAAAATATAACTAGCAATTTTAAAGTTAGGCCTTTTAATTTAGCAACTTAAACCTAAATAATAGATATAACTAGCAACTTTGAGGTTAGGCTAGCCTTTTAATTTAGCAACTTAAACACAATCTAAAAATTGTAAAGGAATTGAATCTAAAAATTATAAAGGCGGAAGATCGGAAATGAGAAGAGACGAGAAGAGAACAGTAGCTCGGCCGCAGCTCCATCCCACTATGCAGCTACAAGCCGCCGCTCAGCTCCACCGGGTAGAATAGGAGCACGACCGCTTCATCATCTCGGAGTGATTTGTTGGTGAGTTTTTCCCATCCACTGAAACCCCCAATCTTTTAAAATCCTAATTTCTGACATTTTTCATTTTATTTTTTTAAATAGATGACATATAGGATTTTTTGATTGATTTGCAATGCATTAGCACTTATGTTTAGAATATAGGATTGATTTGTTTGTGAGTTGTAGGACTGATTTTTGGTGAGTTGTAGGATTGAAACCGTTGTCATTGAGCGGACTTGTTTTACAACACCATCTTCGACAACGGTTGATTATTGTAATACACAACATATTATGCATTAGCACTTATATATGTTGTGTATTAGCGAAATTCTTGTAGTGGATCACAATGAATGAGATACAAATTAGATTTTTCAGACTCAATAAAGAATACAAACTTACGAATCTGAATCAAATTAAATGACACAAGCAACAATATGTATAGTTACGTTGCCTTGGAATTAGACAACTCCAAGGCACATTTCAACATAATTATTTATCAACAAAATTACACAACCACCAAAAAAACACACAAGTATAATAATTTTTCAGCATAGATCCTTGATATCTCACACTTCAAACTCCTACTTCATCAGTTGCATCCACATTTTCTTGGGATGCCTCTTCCAGGGATAAACCCTTGGGCTCAGGCACGGCAAAAGTGCATAACATCCCAATTGCATTGATAACTCCAAGAACAATAAGAGAATTCTTGATACCAATGCCCGGGGGATAACCAGCATCAGTTTTTGTTTTGTCTGTGCTTTGTGCAGCATAAATAAACCCGTAAGCTCCAACAATGGCGCCTGCTTTTCCAGTAGCAGCCGATATTCCGTGGCAGGTAGACCTTAAACGAGCCGGAAAAATTTCAGCTGGCACAATAAATGTGGTGGCATTAGGCCCGAAATTGGCGAAGAAAAATGTAAGGCCATACATCACCACAAACCCGATGTGAGAGTTGTCTCTCCAATGGTTGTAAGGAATGGCTATAGCAAACATGAACACTGTCATGAAAAAGAATCCCATTAGTTGGATGGCAAATCTTCCCATCCTATCGATAAATGCCACCGTGAACCAGTAGCCTGGCACCGTGCCACAAAGTGTAATCAGGGTTTGAGCCCGGGCAATTGCATAAACTTCGTGAATTGCATTCATTGTTTTGGCTGGTGGGAGCCATCCAATGGCGGAGAACACATCTTTCTGGAAGAGATTCTGGCTGTAAAAAGCAATGTTTAGAAGAAACCAGGTGGATGTGGTCCCGAATAAATGTAAACCGTGACGCTGGACAAATTCCTTGGAAAATAAGCCGAAGTTGTTTTATTTATGCTGGCCTATTTTCTCCACTTTATCTTCTTCGGCTTCTAGCTCCACGTTCAAAACTTTAGCCATATCTTGTGCCGCCTGTTTCGCGTTTTTCGCGACCAGTGCTGTGTAACGGGCGGTTTCAGGCATTTTCATACGCCAATAGTAAGTGACGACGGCGGGGAAAGCGCCGAACATCAAGATAATGCGCCAAACATAGTCGGCTTCAGGCACGGTGGATGCCGCCGCATTTTCCTCGTATGTCGGCGCTTTGAACTTACTATCAAATGCAGCTGCGACAATCAGAGACAGAATCCCACTAAACAAGATCCCTAAACCCTGCATGGCGAAAACTGCTGCAATAAAAGCACCACGTGTCTTTTTGTTAGCGTATTCAGACATGATTGTGGCAGAGAGAGGATAATCTCCACCAATGCCAAAGCCGAGCCAAAATCTAAAGAAACAGAGAGTTGCCATGACACCTTTTGGGCTCTGCCCGAAGGAAAGACCAGAGGCAATTGAGCAAACAGCCATGAGGACGAGGGTTATTCCGTAGACTTTTTTCCGGCCCATTTTGTCACCGAGCCACCCAAAGAAGAGCTGGCCGGCGAAGGTTCCGACAAAGGCGACACCTGTGATGGAGGATGAAAAAGTCGGGGGTAGAGTACCGGGCTTGGATGCACTGGGCTTGGTGTAGTAGAGGCGGCCTAATAGCTTGGTGACTAATGAAATACTGAAGAGATCGTAGGCATCAGTGAAAAAGCCCATTCCAGCTATAATGATGGTTGTGAAATGGTAAAGTTGGGTTTTGGCGACATCAAGTGCGTCAAGCACTTGTAATTGATCACGGGCCATGGTTGGATTTTGGTTCTGATTCTTCCTCCTGTCTCTCCAACTTTTCACTGCAATATTTGGAATAATTAAGTATACCATTGAATATTATTCAGACCTCCAAGAACATATCATGTTTAAACTGAGGAACGTAAAGTTAAAGTAATATACACTTTTAGTAAAACTAGTAAGAAAACGTGTTTCCACGTGACTTTACTTAAATAATTATATTATTTAATAATTTTATTAATTAATATTTAAATATTAAAAAGTGAGTTATAAATGAATAAATATTAATTAAATTTATTTATTACAAAGTATTTAATATATTTTTTCCCTTTAATTATGGATCGATATAAATTATTGAATAATTATTTTCAAAAACTCAATCCAACAAAATAATTAAAATTAGTTTAAGAACAATATAAATTTTATATTAGCTTACAATGACATTCATCAATGTTTTATTTCATTTTTATGGCTAGAAAAATATTTTCTTCTTAACTAATCTAATTCTTTTAGCATTGGATGCATTTCACATAATAAGACAAGCAATTTGGCTTATAATTCATAAGCTAATAATTAATAAATCACAAGTTAAAGAATTAATTAAAAAAAGGTAATTAATTAACTTTTATACCAAAAATCCAGCATAATGTCATTATTTTACTTATTATGTTATTCAATTAAAAAAAAAAAATAAAGGTTAATCAAATTCTTATACTTCTTGTGCTTACTTCTTTTATTCTCTCTCAGTTCTTTGATTAAAGAAATTAAAACACAAAATTACAATATAATATATATGTAAAAAAACTTGTTCCATATATTATATTAATTCTAGTAACAAAGTAAATATTTATCATAACACTTAAACTTAAAATTTGCAGTCTTATGTTTTCACTGTCTTAGAAATAATAAACATTAACCTAATATATATGTTAATCCATTAATTTCATCGAGAGTCAGATATTAAATAAAACTATGAAAAATGATAAGTCAGATAATTGCACACAGAACAACTTCACATAATTGTTAGGAAATTTATTTGTTAGATTTTAATGATACCATGTAAAACTTAGACTAGAAAGTTGGCACCCCATTTTTCTTATAATTCTATGTTGAAATAGATAGGACTGAAAGAGCTGAGTAAAGTTAGCATGTCAAAGAATGCAAGAAGTCACACAGACTAAAGTGAAGACTCTGTTGTGTGTCAGCTGAGTATGGCCAAGAAGGAAGACAAGGACTCGACTGAAGGAGAGCCAGCTGAGGAACAGCTGTATGAAGTATGAGAAAATGTCAGTCAAGTCAGTGAAAGGAGCCAAGTCTAACAGTTGAAGTGACAGTTGAATCATTCTCATGATTGGAGCAGACTCAAGTCAAAGGGGTAAAGGCAGCGGTCAAGTCAAGACAACTGAGATTGATCCATTGGAAGGAATTCAAGAATATTACTCGATATAGTAATAAGTCCAAGCTGCCAGGTCTTAAAGTGTTTGGCCCAAAAACATGCAAAAGGAATAAACCAATGGGAAACACTGAAGCATGTGTCACACCCTGTAAAGCTGCAGAGCCACTTAATACGAGGAAGGGTCAACATCACAAGTGTTGCAAACTAAGAAAATACAAGCCAACGAACAAGAAGTGTCATTTGAATATAGCTTATCACTTCAGTGGACAAATTTTCAAATGAGCACTATAAAAGGCTGAGGAAGCATTTGAGAAAAGGTTACCTGAAACCTAGCACGAGCGAATCAAGCAATTATCAAGCAAGCATAACCTGCAATATTCTCAAGCTTATCTAGAAAATTCCTCAAGCCTAAAAGTTGAAGGAACTTGATCCAACACACGCTGTGAAGGAAAGGTTACTTCAACCAGTTGAAGAGAAAAAGTTTAAAGAATGAAAAAGGGGTCTACTCTCCAAGTTGAAGGAGCTGTAGAAAGGTTCAAGGTCGAACCAGGAGATTCAAGTTTGTTGGAAGGCTGTGTGATCAAATCCAAAGACTTGAAGGGAGCTGAAGTAGCTAGGAAGCTGTCTTGTGAAGAAGTTGAGTCGTAGGAGAAGCCAGCTGTATGATCAAAGCTGTCTCTAGACTGAGAATTACTTTGTAACTTGATCTGTTACCTAGTGGATTCCTCCAGGAGTTGGAGAAGAGTGGAGTAGAGGAATTAACCCATCCTCGAACTACTATAAATTACTTGTGTCATTTACTTTCAGCATTTACTTTCTTGTTCATATTTTTTATATCTGCTGATAAGTTATTTTGCTATCCAACTGATAAATAACAAGTGCTAAAACAAGTGTTACAAATAAGCTTTAAACAAACAAAGAGTGTTAAGTTTTCCGCTGTTAAAAACCAAATCAACTAAAAGTTAAGTGTTAGCTGACACAACCGAGTTATGCAATCAACAGCTTAGTCGAGTCTGTTGAGTGGGTAACTTAAATGAAGATAGCCAGCCTAGCTGTCCCCCAAGGACTTAGCTGATTTGAGTCAACTCTATTGAAATTCTTAAGAAGATTAAAAAGGTGAAAATTTGGTAAGGTCTATTCAACCCCCCCTTTCTAAACCTTACACCACCCTTGGGACCTACAAGTGGTATTAGAGCGGTTGGTTCATTGAGCCTTCCACACTGGTTACTGAACTAGATCTCAATCTTTTCAAAAAGGTTTAACACTTGTGTTTTCAAAATCTTTCATCTTTAAAAGCCAAGTTATTATCATGGAACCAAATCTAACTCATATTCCTATGTTTACTGTGGAAGAGTTTGATGACTGGAAGATTGGAATGCAGGCTCATCTATCAGCTTTAAATAATGAAATGTGGTTTGTGATAGGGGATGGACCATTAGAAATATTCAAAGTCAACACAGTTGCAAGAGCAGCACCTCCAGCTGAAGGAGAGGAAGCTGCTGCAGAGGCTAGACCAGCCATGGTTGAAAAACCTCGCACTGAATGGACTAATGAAGATAGAAAGAGATATAACCTGGCTAATGTGGCCAAGGATATTCTTTACAAAACGTTGGACAAGGCAATGTTCAACAAAGTCAAGTCATGCAAATCAGCCAAAGAAATCTGGGATAAGCTAACCCTGATTTGTGAAGGATCAGAACAGACTAAGGAAAATAAATTAACTGTTGCTGTTAAAAAATTTGAAATTTTTTAAATGCTTGCAGGTGAAAGTCTGGATCAGCTGGATGCCAGATTCACAGAGATAACAAATGAGTTTTCAGCTCTTGGGAAAGTGTACACTCAGAAGGAGATGTGCATGAAGATACTAAGAGCCCTCTCATCTGAATGGGAAATGAAGGTCATGGCTCTGAGACATTCAATGGACCTCTCAAGAACATCTAATCATGAGATATTCTCAGACCTCAAAGCTTATGAGTTTGAGCTGAGAAGGAAAGAGCAAGAGGAAACAGTTGTACCCAAGACAGCTGCATTATTGGCCAGTGAAGTGAAGAAAGCTGAGCCAAATGAGACCATTGACCAGGAGGAAATTGCCCTCATGGTAAAGAGATTAAATGAGTTCTTTAACAAGAACTACAAATGAAACAAGGGTAAAACCTCTAGGAGACATTCAGCACCTTCCAAAACAAAGGAAGACTGGCCGCCCAGGAGAGCTGACTATCAGAGAGCTGATAATCAGAGAACCAAGAGAGCTGATCAGAGAGCTGAAAACCTGTGTTTGAATTGCAGTCAACCAGGACACTTTTCTGTTGACTGTTCCTATCCACCAGTCAACAAAAATACAGAAATGAGGAAGAAAGAAGAGTCTTTAGCGAAATAAGACAAGAAAAGAAGAAAGCAATGTTGGCTGCTGAGACAGCCAAGTGCAAAGAAGTGACCTCGGATAGTAGTGGCGACCGCTCAAGTGATCTGAGAGGAATAAGCTTTGATCTGCCTCATGGCCAAAGAACAAGATCAAAAAGATAAGGTACATTCTAACTCATCTCATTCTTATTCAAGTGATAGTAACTGTGATACACACACTTCATCACCCATAGATCTTTATGATTCATTAGGCAGAATGATGAAAGATTTTGAACACATTAAAACCTCACACACACTTTTGAATAAGGAAAACAACCATTTTAAAAGCAAAACTCACGGTGACAAAGAGTTGAGTACTACGAGTCACATAGGCGATGAGAACACTAAGTCAAGATAGAAAATGCCAAGATCTTAGCAGAGAGTTAGCACACACGAGAAAAGAGAAAAAGATCTTAAAAATGTGATTGCCTCATTTACAAAAGCATCCAAATCATTGGATGAACTTATTATAAGTTAAAATGAGTGTGGAGATAAGACAGGCATATGATTCAATTCCTTTATGCATAGTCAAGATCCAAGTGTGATTTTGGAAAAAGGATCTTCAAGCAATGAAGGAATCCAAAAGCCCAAAACACCATATGTTGCACCCACATCCATACCAAAACACAGTCACAATCATACTGGCCTTAGTTATAAGGGAAAAGGAAAGAAGCCAGTAGAGTATGTTGAAAGGACATCTGAGAAGAAATTCAGACAGGTCCATCAGCAGACTCCTAACAGAAAATACTCTATAAGAGCAAAATAGACCTACCAAAAGCCCCAGAAATTTCATCAAAGAAATACATATGATGGGAATGGTAGAAACTTTCCAAACCAAGCTGATTGGAATAACAATGTGAAATATTAGCAAAGACCTATGGGATAGAAGCAAAAAAGGCAAAGACCTCAACCTCACAAAGGTCATTCCCAAGGCAACAGAGCTATTATCAGCACACCCATGCACCCAAGCACTACACTCAGAAATTCCACAACTATCCCAAGAAAACAGTTGCTAAAATAAACACACAGGCATACAGACAAAAGAGATAGTTGTATGGTCCTAAAACCCCCAAGCAATTTGTTGTGCATTATGATTATGGTACTACTGATGACAACCTCTTAGAGTCAGATCATCTGGCTATAGGTTGGTTGGAGCATCTTATGGCTCTAACCCCCGAAGACCAAGGCAAGTATGGGTACCTAAAAACTGATTTCCTTGATTGCAGGTTCAAGGAATAACTGAGTGCCAATGAAGCTGGTAAGTGGATAGTGGATGTTCTAGACATATGACATAAAATAAAAGAAATCTGTCAAGATTCAAGGAAATTAGAGGTGCAAAAGTTATATTTGGAGGAAATGAAGTTGTAGGGGAGATCAAAGACACATGATCCATCAATAAGAATGGACTGGAGATCACATATATCGGTTATGTTGAAGGCCTCAACTTCAACCTGTTAAGCATCAGCTAACTTTGTGACAAAGGCTACAATGTAGGATTCAACATGGGAATATGTCAGATCAAAGATGTTGAATCTAATGAAATTGTGCTACAAGGAACAAGACAAAAGAATATGTATGTAGTGGATTGGTCCACTGCTACACCAAGCACATGTCTGCTAGCAACGAGTACAGCCGAATTCAGTTGGTTGTGGCATAAGAAACTAAGTCACCTGAATTTCTAGACAATCAACAAGCTTACAAAGAGTCTTCTTGTGGAAGGATTTCCCGACTCAGTGTACAAGAAAGAAAGTATATGTGATGCATGCCAGATGGGAAAATAAATCAAATCATCATTCAAGGATAAGCCAAGTCCTTCTTCAACTAGGATATTGCATCTGTTGCATATGGATTTATTTGGTCCTGTTGAGCCAGCTAGCATCAGCGGAAAGAAATACACCTTATTGGTGGTAGATGACTAATCAAGATATACATGGACAATTTTCATGTGTAAAAAGAAGGAAACACTGCAGAAGTTGCCTCAGCTAATGAGAAGAGTTCAAAATGAGAAGATTCAAACCATTATAAAGATAAGATTTGACAGGGGAACTGAGTTTGTCAATGGGATTATAACTCAGTATAGTGTTGGAAATGGTGTTGCTCATGAGTTATCAGCAGTAAGGAATCCACGGCAGAATGGAGTAGCTGGAAGAAGGAACAATACTCTCAATGAAGCTGCAAGGATAATGTTAGCTGAAGCTGGATTGCCTAAGAGATTTTGGGCGGAAGCCATAAACAACATGCTACACTCAGAATAGATGCATGATTAACAAGAAATTAACCAAGACTCCCTATGATATTTGGACATGGAGAAAGCCAAATGTTGGATAATTCAAGATATTTGGATGTAAAATGCTTCATCCACAACAATGGCAATGACAATTTAAAGGCTTTTGATGCTAAAGCTGATGAATGTATCTTTTTGAAATACTCAGCTGAGAGCAAAGCCTATAGAGTGCTAAACAAGAGGACTATGGTCACAGAAGAGTCTATCCATGTGGTGTTTGATGAGCCAAATGTGAATGGAGAAGTCATTGATGAGTTAGCTGATAAGCAGAATCAGCCAACTATATAGAAAAGTCCTTATGTTGAAGCAGAAGTGAGAGCACTCAACCCTGATGATGATGAGATAGCTGAATCTCAAAGATAGCTGGATGGTCTGCAGCTCAATGATGATGAAGAAGTTGTTCAAGACAACTTAGCTGCAAGATGGATGAATCCAGCAGACTTACTCCAACCTAATGTGAGATAGCTGAGAGACCATCCACCTGAGTTAATCATTGGATATGGTAGAGATCTCATAAGAATCAGATCCAGAGCTCAACACGAAACAATGTTCACTTGTTTTATTTCCGAAATAGAGCCTAATGATGTGTCTCAAACTTTGGAAGACACACATTGGATTCAGGCCATGCAAGAAGAGCTGAATCAGTTTGAAAGAAACAAAGTATGAGAATTAGTTCAAAGGCCAACCCACCAAAATGTCATTGGTAATAAGTGGGTATTCAGAAACAAGATGAATGAGGAAGGATTTGTTGTCAGAAACAAAGCAAGATTCGTAGCCAATGGGTATTGCAAAGAGAAAGGAATAGATTTTGATGAAACCTTTGCTCATGTTGCTAGATCGAAAGCAATAAGAATGTTTCTTGCTTATGCGGCACATAAGAACTTAACTGTATATCAAATGGATGTGAAGCGTGCATTTCTAAATGGACTGTTAGAGGAAGAAGTCGATGTTGAACAACCTCCAGGTTTTGAGCAGAAAACTATTGAAGATAAAGTCTACAAGCTCAAGAAAGCATTTTATGGATTGAAACAAGCACCAAGAGCATGGTATGATTATGGATGGCAATAGGACGGGTTTGGGGCGGGTTTGGCCAAAGTCGGGACCTGCCCCGCTAAGGAAAACTAAGACCCGGGACCTGCCCCGCCCCGCTCCAAAACCCGCCGGGGCGGGTCTAGACCCGCCAATATATTTTTTAATTGCAATAATTTTTTTTAGTATTTGTGGCCAAATTTTCAAAAACTATAATAGGTATTAAAAAAATAGACTTATTATTACCTTCAAAATTGCAAATTGTGCGTAATTGAGTTCATAAATAATGCTTATTGTGCGTGTGGACCAATCAAATTTCCATAATAATCTGTTCTGTATTTATGTGTGATTGTTAGGATTATTATGTGAATGTCTTCCTGAAGCACTGGAAGTCTTAAACACATATATTACAAACTTTACTCCATAAATATTTATAGATTTCTTTTATTAATAGTTCAAAAATAAATACAACAATCAAATCTAAAAGTAAATAATACAAAAATCTATAAATACATATAAAAAGTATAATAAAAATTAATATAGCGGGGTGGGTGTGGGGCGAGTCCTATTGGACCCGGGACCCGTCCCGGACCTAGCCGGGTTATGTAGTTTTAGACCTGGGACCCACCCCGGAACCCGTTTAACCGGGTTTAGAGCCATTCCGATGGGGTGGGTTTGATGCGGGGGCAGGTTTTAACCCGCCCCATTGCCATCCCTAGGTATGATACATTGTCTCAGTTTCTAATTGACAATGGATTTACCAAAGGCAAAGTTGATAGAACACTCTTCAGGATTCAAGATGGAGAAAGTATATTGCTTGTTCAAATATATGTGGATGATATCATCTTTGGATCCACAAATAAAGAGCTGTGTGACAAGTTCTCGAACAAGCAATATACTTTCTCCATCTTGAATCCTGAAGAGTGTTCTATCAACTTTGCCTTTGGTAAATCCATTGTCAATTAGATAGCAGAGTTAAGTCACTTTGGATGATAGCTTAATCATTTATGAGCTAAGTGACAAAAACAAAATCGTTTTATTCGAGTGGGAATATTTTTAAGGATGACGTCAGTGTAATCATGACTGTCAATACAAAAGCTACACAGTAAAACATATGATTGGATATAAATAATGATGCATTTATTGTGGGAAAATTAATGCGGTTTTGAAGTCTCAATCCTGACCGTTGATTTTGATTATATTTTTATCAAATTCGAAAAATTGCCCTTTCAAGTCCCATATAAATCGAAACACTTTTTCTCTCTCCTCACAAAACACTCTCATCTTCAACAAGCAAGAAAAATTCACCCTGCAATAGTTCGAAAACCCTACTTTCAAAGATCAAGTTTTTCGCATTTCACCATTTATTTTCCTAAAAATGGCCGCTACGTATGACTTTGTCAAGCTATCTAAGAAGAACCACTTGGGATCCAATGTGGACTTCAAAGGGATGATCAAACAGGGCGCTGATGAGGCCCTAGTAAAGAAGATCGCGGAGAAGCTCGAGAAGTCCAGCCTGAAGGACCTTCTCACCATGGAGTTCTCTCATACTTACCTGGAAGAGGTCGCTATGTTTTACGTCAATGCAGAAGTACATGATGATGAGATTCGTTCATTTGTTCATGGCAAGGTCATCAAGATCACTGTTGTGGACCTTGCTGAACACTGTATGTTGCCTACTGATGGGCTGACAGAAATTGCTGAGAAAGATGTCAACTTGGTTGTGGCTTGGAAGGAGATAGCCAAGCCCGAGTAAGCTGCGAAGGCCGTTTATACATCCGAGAAGGAGTTGATAAAGGATGACTACCACAAACTGATGGACATCGTGTCCAAGTGCGTGGATATGAAGTTTGGAAGTTTCAACCAGCTATCACAGACTAAACTGATGGTGATGGTTGCGATCATGTAAGAGAAGAAAGTTAAATGGGCTGAGTTTGTCTTCAGTTGTATATGCCAGAACATGATCAACAAGTCCTTCAAGGATGATGGGACTTTCAGATGCTCGTTGGGTTATAGCCTTGTGCTTGGCCATTTGATGGAAGTGAAGGGGATTGCCCTGAGCTATGGAAAGTTATTCCATGCAAACAAGAAAATGTTTAGGGCAAACTTCTCCGGAGCTCAGAGGAAGGTGCATGCCAGGAAAGCTGACACTAGTGAGGGTGAGTAAGTTGACCCTGATGAAGACACAACTGCGACCGCTCCAGCTCTCTCTCCCAAGCCTATTTCAAAAAAGAGAGTTGCGGCAGCTAAGCATGCACTTGCCCCTACAGCCAAGTCCAAGAGGGCTCCCCGCCCCCGGCCAAGTCAAGAAGGCTGCTTGCCCCGCATGATCGAGCCACAAGCACTGTCCAGCGGCCAATCCGAAGCCCCGCCCGGCCGAGGCGAGAAGGAACTAGTCCATTCTCCAGTCGTGAAGAAACGACGCACTGCAAAGTCTCGAAAGGCAGCTGCGTCGAATAAGAATAATGTCGAAACACATGCATTCACATTTGAAGAGCTGAGAATGTCGAGCCAGAAATTCCCCTGGTTCCAACAAAATGAAGAAGACTTTTTAAGAAGTCTGAGCTTGAAAAAGCTGAGTCAGGCACTCAGCTGGAGAAGCCTGAAGAGACTGGTGATACTCAACAAGAGCAGTGTCAAGAGAAAGATGGTGGAGTTGTTGCCACCATGGATGCCCAGAAGACTGCTGATGTCGATCAACAGAGTATTAAAGATCCAACTGGTCGTGAGACAGCTGTGGAGAAGGAGATAGCTGAGACAACCAAGACACTTGAAGAAAGATTTGTCTCATCCCCTCAGACAGATGCTAATGTACCTTAGGAGGAGCAAGCCCCACCTGCAACCATTCTGGAAGATGGAGACGGTGATGATGAGATGATTATGTACTCTCCAGTCTACCCAGATATTCAACAGAGATTGAGGGAATGGAGGAGATGGAAGCTAGACTGCTCCAGACAGCAATTCGCACATCCTGAGCACATTGAAGAAGAGGATGAGCTTCTAAGCTTCCTCGGAAATGTCACTATCCACTATACCCTCAATGAGGAATTTTGCATGGATGCCCTCTGTGCTATTAAGGAGGATGAGAAAGAAAAAGCATTGGAAAAGGCCAGAGCCGCTGAAAAATCGAAGATGTGTATGTTCACTTAAGGCCATGAACATCACATGGAGTCAATTGACAGCAACGATCTAGAGGAGTTGGACCCAGCTACAACAGTTAAAAAGGCCAAATTCCAACAGGCCATTAAGGAATCCCAAGCCATGCATGAGCAAAATCTTCAAGAAGGTCCCAGAGAGTCTTCCCAACTCTCTCCTCGATCTGATCCCTTGGGTGTGGCACAAAAGATTGCAACTGACATTACCGCGATCACATCCCCCGTGCAATCTCAAAGTGGCTCTCAAAGGACCGGCAATGAAGCTAGGGAAGGTGATGTAGAGGGCACCCTAGTCAAGCCAAACCCTGAAGGTGTTGAGACACCTGCCCAACTCAAAAGGACAAACAAATGTGTCTCAGGAGCAAAGTAACCCCACAAATGTTCACTCAGCTAATGCGCAAGCTGAGGGGGAAGCTCTCTCCATCACCGCTAGGTCAGAGGACACTGTGGGAGACCAAACTTTGCAGTTAGGAGGCAAAGGTGAGCAATCAATGGATAAGCAGAGTGAAGTTAACGAAGCTCGGACGGTTAAGACTGTCCCAGCTGAAACTTTCTCCGACATGAAAGCCGATGACGTTGCTGATGCAGCTAAGGCAAAAGATGGGATAGAGGCCATGGGAGTTGAGACTTCTGGTCATGAAAGTGCAATCCTAGGAGTTGAGACTCCAAAGGTTGCTACCGAAGACTCTAAGGTAGCTTAGTCTGCCAAAGGGATATTTGTCGAAGACCCCAAGACAGCTGAGTCTGTCGAAGGGAATATTGAAGGCCCTATAGTGGTTGAGACTGCTGGGGGTAATGAAGGCCTAAAGAAGGTTGACACTTCCTTAGGTAAGGAAATAGAGCAAGAGAACATTCCTCAGATGGAGGGAGCTGGTGAAGAAGAAAAGATCAACGCCCTTCACGATTCCCACGAAAACATTGATACAACATTTCTAGAATCAGAAAATGAAGTCAAGTCCACACATGTTGGAGATTCTGCTCAGGAGGAGGCTGAGGAGGGAAAGGCTGCACATCGTGGACCAATGGGAATCCCTCTCGTTCCGAAAGACATTTTTACAGAGATATTCCACTTTGACGCCGAGTTGCCCTCTCTGGATGTTGAATCTGCTCGAGAACATTAAAATTACACTGTGCAGGAAGAGCCAGTAATTCCTGTTGATTCCATTGTACCGACAGGTTTTGACTTCGATGTCGTGTGGCCTGAAGAAGAGTCAACTTCCACAGCCAAGTTCCGAAACGCGTTCAAAGATTTATGTGCAGAAATTGAGAAGATGGAACGCCACCTTGCATCGTTGGACCTCAGGTTGGACAACCGTGATGCAAACATCAGGAGAGATATTCGAGGTGTTGTCCTACGAATCAGGGAATGGGCTGCACAGACAACTGCTACGCACTTAGAGCAAGTCCGTTATTTCAAATAATTCTTTGCAGAGTTGCTAGTATGGAGTGCGGACAATGCACAGTTTTAGCAGAGGCATAAAGAGTTTATGGTGAGAATTGAAGATTCCCACAAGTCAGATATGGAGTTACTCAAGCTGCAACATAAGAGCGATATTGCCAGACTAGAAGACAACATGAACTAGAAGTTCAGTCTTCTTCAGGCATAAGTGAAATTGATGGCATCTGAGTCGAAGGCTACACGGTCCGAGTTTTGAACAGCCTACTCCTAAGCAGATGACAAGAAAAATTTGACGAACAACCAACTTAACTTCATTCTTAGTGGTTTGTTCCCTGGCCTGACCCTTTCGTTTGGTGATGATGCCAAAAAGGGGGAAGATAAGGCCTTGAAGGGACTGAAAGAAGAGAAAGGGAGTCATAAGGTGGAGAAGAATGGAGATACAGCTAAGGGGGAAGGAAGCTCGAACCCCCCCTGAAACTTATGTTCGCAGAGACCCCTAAACAAGGAGAAATCACAGCTTCAATTCTCAGTGAGCTGCCGAAAGAGCTGTTCGTGGAACTGAAAGTTGAGATGGCAATGAAAGAATCAAGAAAAGCCATTGAAGTTGAATTTGAGAAGGTAGCTGAGAAGCAATCTGCTCGCATTCAAAACATAAGGAAGCAATATGATGGTCCTCCAGCCGGAAAGGATCAGCCTGCAATTGAGCCCCTGAGAGATATTGCCATGCCTGATGCTGGGTCTGAACCTAGATCCCTAGAGGAGTTTCAAACTCTAGAGGCAGAAGGCTATTCGAAGATTTTACTCTACCGCAAGCCTAGGATTTATACTGGGAGAAGGGTCTTGAGATATGTAAATCAACTGATAAGCAGAAAAGTTCCATTAGTCACTCAGCTGGAAAATCAAATACCCTAGTACAGTATACTCCCAGAGGAGGAGGAGCTGAGTCAGGGAGAGGAAGGGAAAGATCCGGTAGAAATGGAAGAGGCAGAGGTTCTCGACCGCAGCCGAATCCAAAGAATGCCAAGTATATTGATCTACAGAAGAAAGCGATCACATACTGGGTTGGATATGATCATCCAGCTAATCTGGAAGTTGCACACAAGAATGCTGAAGCTGTGAGAAGACAGGAAGCTGAAAAATGAATGAACAACGTGAGAATGGGAGGAAAGGTAGCGTAGGGATGACCCTGCTGCGAGGCGAGCGTTTGAGAAGAAAAAGAAGGATGAAGAGAAAAGGAAGAGGAAAAGAGCTAATGAATACTGGAGGAAAGCTGATGACAAAGAGAGAAGAGGTAAGCATCCCAGGCGTTGAAGACGGCTGCAACCCCTTCGTGTATTTTACTTAGCTGTAAATACATAGATGTAAGTTTTCCCTGTAATATAGCTCTGATACTTTTTTTTTTTGTAATTTTTGCTCTAATATCTTCTTTGTAACCTAGCCCTGATACATGTTGTAATGCTATACTTTTATAAGCTTTGTTACATTTTGTAAACAGCTTTGTAAAGGACAAGAATGATATGAACAATAAAACTGATTATTTGAAGCATACATTCTTTGTTACTGCACTGCTTGTGTTTGCTGTTTATTTTTATTTAAGTTTTGGCATCATCAAAAAGGGGAAAGTTGTTAGGAAATTTATTTGTTAGATTTTGATGATACCATGTAAAACTTAGACTAGAAAGTTATCACCCCATTTTTCTTGTAATTCTATGTTGAAATAGATAGGACTGAAAAAGCTGAGTAAAGTCAGCTATCTCAAAGAATGCAAGAAGTCAATTGCAGACTAGAGTGAAGACTTTGTTGTGCGTCAGCTGAGAATGGCCAAGAAGGAACACAAGGACTCGACTAAAAGAAAGCCAGCTGAGGAACAACTGTGTGAAGTATGAGGAAGTGTCAGTCAAGTCAGTGAAAGGAGCCAAGTCTAATAGTTGAAGTGACAGTTGAGTCATTCTCATGATTGGAGCAGACTCAAGTCAAATGGGTAAAGACATCAGTCAAGTCAAGACAACTGACATTGATCTGTTGGAAGGAAGTCAAAAATATTACTCGACATAGTAATAAGTCCAAGCTGCCAGGTCTTAAAGTGTTTAGCCCAAAAACATTTAAAAGGAATAAATCAATGGGAAACACTGGAACATGTGTCAAAGCTGCTGAGCCATTTAATATGAGTAAGGGTCAACATCACAAGTGCTGCAGACCAAGAAAAGACAAGCCAATGAAGAATAAGTGTCATTCGAATATAGCCTATCTCTTCAACGGGCAAATTTTCAAATGAGCACTATAAAAGGCTGAGAAAGCATTTGAGAAAAGGTTACCTGAACCTAGCACAAACGAATCAAGCAATTATCAAGCAAACATAATCTGCAATATTCTCAAGCTTATCTAGAAAATTACTCAAGCCTAGAACTCGAAGGCACTCGATCCAACACACACTGTGAATGAAAGATTACTTCAACCAGTTGAAGCGGAAAAGTTTAAAGAACCAAAAAGGGGTCTAGTATTCAAGTTGAAGGAGTTGTAGAAAGGCTCAAGGTCGAACCAGGAGATTCAAGTTTGTTGAATGTGCGATCAAATCCAAAGACTTCAAGGGAGCTGGAGTAGCAAGGCAGCTGTCTTGTGTAGAAGCTGAGTCGTAGGAGAAGCCATCTGTGTGATCAAGGTTGTCTCTAGACTGAGAACTACTTTGTAACTTGATTTGTTACCTAGTAGATTCCTGCACGAGTTGGAGAGGAGTGGAGTAGAAGAATTACCCCATCCTCGAACCACTATAAATTACTTGTGTCATTTACTTTCAGCATTTACTTTCCTTTTCATATTTTTCATATCTGTTGATAAGTTATTTTGCTATCCAACTGATAAATAACAAGTGCTAAAACAAGTGTTAAAAATAAGCTTTAAACAAACAAAATGTATTAAGTCTTCCGCTGTTAAAAACTAAATCAACTAAAACTTAAGTGTTAACTGACACAACCGAGTTATACTATCAACAGCTCAGTCGAGTCTGTTGAGTGGGTAACTTAGTTGAAGATAGCCAACCTAGCTGTCCCCCAAGGACACATCTTGATTTGAGTCAACTCTGTTGAAATTCTTTAAAAGACTAAAAAGTTGAATATTTGATAAGGTTTATTCAACCCCCATTCTAAACCTTACACCACACCCCTTGGGACCTACAATAATAAATAATAAAACCAAAGATAATTTTATGATAGAAAAATAAGCTAACAATTTTCATGTGTCACAGTGTCATTCTTTAATAATTAAATACAATACTAATTAATTTTTATGTTTGAAAATTATTGCAAACACTTAAGGTTTTAAAAGTTGTATAATAAGCCAAAAACTAATTTAGTTTTTTTAAATTTCATAAAACTTTAGAAAGATACGTTATGCTATTAGAATTTGTATTTGCAATTGAATTTAGCTATTTTGGTTAATATTAAAATTTACATAGTGAATTTTGTAAGACGTATAGTCAAGAAAATATCAATTATTTTTAGTATATTAAAACTAATCTATATTTGTTTGAAGAGAATGTACATTTAAAATTGATCTCTTTTAATCTCGTTTACAAAATCATATTATTCATTATAAAATATAATTATCAATACATTTTGAGAGCCTTTATTGCGAAAAAGGTATATAATACTTTAATCATTATTTGAAGTTTTAATTGAATTTTTGATCAAATAAGGAATATAGTTGCCAAAAATTTAGATATCAAGTTGTAAAAATGCCTTAACTATTCTGTTATGCCTCCTTATTCCCAAGAGAATTCATATTACTTAGCACTAATCTTGGTCACTTCACTCTAATTTATTTTTGTATGGTTTAACACAGTCAAGTTGATACATAAATAGTATTTTGAATATTATATTGGCACCTGAATTAACATGTAATTTAGAATATATTAAACTTTGACATAGATATCAAATTATTTTATATTAAATAAGTTCAATTTATTTTTTTATTTTAATACAATTCCACATTCGTACAGTGACTTTCCATTTCTGATTCTAGTCTCATTTTTTTTTAATATTTAATTTTGTTAAAATAAGAATAATTTGTACCAAATTTTATAATAATTATTTTTGTTCTTGAATCTTCATAAGTCATAAAGGTGTACTTTTATAATGAACTGATATTTTACCCAATATGTCAAATTATACATATTATGAAAGTCATTTAATTTTTTTAGAATTTCCAACTATGACACACACATTTTTCTTAACTATTTACCTTTATTCTTTCAACTTTTTATAATATGTTTCATTTGGTTTAATCCTGAACTATCTATATATATGAAATTAACCCTTAAAATTATTTTGGCCAGTCTCAACTCATTAATGTCAATAATAACTATTTCTTTTAAAATAAATTTTATTCTTATTTTTCACTTTAATTTGTTGTAATTATTTTATTTACTTAGTTTGTTAAGAATGTTTTATAAGTATTTCAATTAACATACAATTTAAGTAATATATTAATTTCTCAACAAATGTTAACTTTGTATATATTAAATGAGTTTTTTTATGTTTGCGTATCATATATGATCTTTTAGACTTAATCCGATTTTAGGTTATGTTTCACTCTTTCACATCATTTCATTAAAATTTAATTATTTTGGTACATGTTTTTATTATAAATATATATCATACTGATATTTTAAACTTATAACTTTTTAAGGGTGTAATTTTCAAACGATATTCAGATTTTTATCATAAATGTCAATTTAATACATATGGATTTTTTTTAATTAAGTTTTCCTTATGATTTTTTTATATAAATATATTTATACACAATTTAATATTTTTTGGCACTTGCTCTTTTATTTTATAGGAAATAAAACAATTAAAAGATTGAAATTATAACATACTCAAAAAAATAATAAATTAGAAACTAAAACTTATAATGCAAGATACAAAAAATTAAATAAAAGTCATGTTAACACATATAGTTAGATTTTAAAAGGTAAATGTTTTTGTTGCGAAAAACTTGTTTTGGTTCTTATTCTCTTGTTTTTAATGTTAATCTCATTCCTTTTATTTTATAATTTTTATTTTACTGATATGGTTAATTAAAACAAAATATGCTTGAGATTTAAATAAAAAATAAAATAAGAAACTCTCTTGTTTTCAATATTATTTATTTAACAACCATAAATAAAATTAATTTTCAAAATTACATATTACTAATTGAGGGAGTTTTCTGACCATGGAGGAATTATGTACTTTCTCTACTTTTTATTTAATATCAAAACCACTAAAATATTTTTTTTATTCTTTCTTATCATATCTATTGCATTTTGATATGTTTCTGATAAATTATAATAGACATATTTAATTATTGAAAAAATTCAAAAGAATATAAGAAATACACAATCTTTCATCATACTAAACTTTAAACAATTAAAATTCTCTTCTATAATGATATATGTTTAGAACATATGGTAGACGATTTATTGAAACCAAATTTATGCGCCACCCGGGGGGGAATAGACTAACTTAAGAATTGAAACCATATAATTGAATGAATTGTTATGTGAAATATTAATTGGATTTAATCTTAAAGAAGCATGTTGAGATTATGTACCTAGTGTTGATTTCGTATTTGTTGAAAATACTTGGGGAATTCGAAATTTATTTTTATTCGATTTTTATACCTCTTGATATTCGATTGCTTAAATAAAATTGGAATGTGGTGTTATTATAGCCTAAGTGTTTCGTAGTCAATCCGTGAGGAATACGACTTTGCCTGCCATTATCCTATAAACTACACTGTACACTTGTAGTATAGAGATCCAAATATTTTTGGCGAACAAGTTTTTGGCGCCGTTGCCTGGGATTGAAAGATTCTACTTAGATATAGTAATAAGTAGTTCAATCTTTTTGAAGCTTTTTGTAAATATTTTTTGTTATTATTTTTCTTTTTTTCGATTTTCTGTAAATTTTCTTTTCCTTTTTTTGATTTTTTTTTTATTTTTGTAATTTTTTTTATTTCTTCGGTTCTAACATTGTTTTTGTTAAATGCAAATAGTGCATGATCACGCGTTCTAGATCTACCCAACCAATACCCATTGATTTAGAAATCGAGAAGACATCAAAACAACTAAGGAAAAGATCTAAAGCAATGGCAGATGGGGCTAATCAGAATGCCGGGAATAATAGAAACAATGAGGAGTGCCCACCTGGGGCGGATGCACAGGACCGGATTGTGGAAAGGCCCACGAGAAGGAAAGTTAGGGACTACTTCCAGCCGGAGGTTAGTGGTGCGGCCCGTCTGCCGATCAATGCAAATAACTTTTCACTAAAACATGCATTGATCCAGATGGTTTCATAGAATCAATTTGGGGGAAGAGTCGTTAAGGATCCAAACGCTCATCTGGCGCAATTCTTAGAAATCTTTGATATTGTTAAGATGAATGGTGTTTCTGAGGATACCATTTGATGCCGCCTTTTCGCATTCTCTATGCGCGATAAGGCTAAGGGATAATTTACTCTCTAACACCACCAGCAGCAGATTGGGCTGGACTAAGTCGGTGGTTTTTAGCCAAATACTTTCCCCCTAGTAAGACGCTACAATTGAAATCTGAAATCGCCCAGTTTAGGGGTTTTCTTTCTTAGTTTAGATCTCTTGTCTGTACTTAAACGATGTTACAATGTTGATTCCAAGTTTGTCTATGAATTTGTTATCAATATTTGGCTAATCTTTTGGATCTTAAGGCATAATCAAAACTGTGGATTCATGTTAAATCTTGATTAATTATTTTCTTAATTGATTCACGTGTTCTATTTTATGAATTCGAGTGCTTATTCTTAATTGATTATTATCTGATCAATAATTAGCATGTCATATTTGTAAGAGCGAGATTCGGGTGATGAGTTCTAAGAAAGGCGGAAATTGAATTTAGACATAAATGGGTGTAACGAGTCGGGAGACCTACAACTGTTTGTGGGGAGTCATTCAATTCATAGATATTTTGGGAGTTAATAATAGTTATAACGTATGTGGAGATCTACAATTGTTATTAATCTATTGTTTATGCGCCACCTCGGAGGGGGAATAGACTAACTTAGAAATTGAACCCATAGAATTGCATGAATTGGTTATGTGAAACATTAATTGGATTTAATCTTAAAGAAGCATGTTCAGGTTATGTGCCTAGGGTTGCTTTCATATTTGTTGAAAATACTTGTGGAGTTCGAAATTTATTTCTTTTATTTTTGGTTTTTATAACTCTTGATATTCGGTTGCTTCAATAAAATGGAAATGTGATGTTATTATAGACTAAGTGTTTCGTAGTCAATCTCTAAGAAATACGACATTGCTTGCCATTATCCTATAAACTACACGATACAATTACAGTATAGAGATCTAAATATTTTTGGTGAACACTTTGATTGGCCCTATCACACGGGCAATCGCACTAGCACTAAGAGAGGGAGCAGGATGAGACTTAAAAGATTGTGTCGCATAAGAAGATTTGTGAATGATCGCCTTCGCGCTAGAGCAGTGCGGAAGGTTAATAATTATAATTAACAGTCGCCTTAACTAGAGGTTAAGATGAGATCCGAGTAGATCGATTATGAAGTGTGTCCGAACTTCATAAAATTCTGTTTGTAGGCGAATGTGCGAACTATCGTATGACACTTTGGAGTGACTAAAAGTAGTACGCAGGTCGAGTGCTTGAATAGCGACTGGACTAAGATTTGTATGATGTGTAGAGCGTGACATGCCTAAATTGAGTGGGAGCTCCATCATATCATGTATTCATACTGCATGTGCTTTGAAGTGACCGATTATGGGAAAGTGACTGAATGGGTTCCTGTTTTGTCACTGTGTGAGCCCATATTATTTTCATGTACCCTTTGGGGCTTTGGACCATGTCACGATGCTACTTTAGCATGTATCCAATCGTTATGTGTGATTCGGTTTGTCGGAGCATGTCTAGAAAAGTTGTCAAGACCAAGCTAATTGGCATGTGGGGCCGAGGAAAAATTAAGTTGGTAACACACTTATGTTCTATGATTTATAGCCCGGGCGACTATGTCGAAATGTGTTGACTAGTTATGAATATAGAAATATATTTGAGTGAGTCGAGCTTGGTCTATTTATTTCATTGAGGGATCTAGAGATGATTGACCGGGTGCGACCACTTGGTTTGGGGTACATAGAGATCGAGTTATTGAGTTGTATGGTTATGGTAGTTTGGTGATGACTTAATGTAACTCTCCTTGCCTTTACTTTCTCGCTTGGTCGCACGCCGTATTCCCTGTATGAAATTAGAGACGTGAGATGGGAATATTATAATGTGTCAGATGAGTTGGATCAGATATGTATGAGTGAGAGATATTGAAAATTACATCCTTATTATCTTTTATTCTAGGAAAGATATTGAAGATCCTAATTGATTAGCATGCATCTTGAGATTGCATCTAATATTGAAAGATCCAATTATAATAGGATTGAGATATATCATTTTATTCTCTCCATATACTATTAGTAATAGAGACATTAGAGGTATCCTACAGCATATCAGAAATCTCTCTCCTAAAATTTCTCTCTGCGGTTTTCTTATTGGAGCATCACCAAAGTTCTCCAAGAGTTTAAGGTGTGCAATAACAAAGTAAATAATTCTAGTAGTTATTTACAACAACGAGAAAGATGGATCGTGATCTTGCTTGCGGATCAACTGATGCACCGGGTATGTTCGTGGTTCGTGGTTCAATCGGAGAAGGCTTGGAGACGGGTTTAATCCATGATCAAATAGAGGCTTGTAGACAAGCTCAATGTTGGCTATGTGGAACAAAGCAGTTCCACTGCAAATAGGTATATTCGATCCACCTTATATGTGCAAATATATAATTTAAGTTTCGACTCATATTTGCTAACAATGACCTTAGATAATCATAACTTTTTAATATATATATATATATATATATATATGATCTTTAAACTGATTAATCGGAACAATTTTGCGGTTTTCCATATAGTAGTTATTATTTTAAGCGACTAGTAATTACCATATCCAATCTAAATGTCATGGATCAGACAATTACCTTACTCGCAAGAAAACTAATTGATATGATAATTAGCTTATAACGACTATTGCCACAGGCATACCTATTTGTTAAAAGAATACATACCAGATTGAAAAAAGCGGTAAGCTTTCTCTAAGAAAATCTACTATATAATAGAATCCTCTTGTTAAATTTTTTTAGGGGTAAAATAGGAGAGATACACACATTTATATGTGATCAAACTCAGATCATTTCCGTACTTTAAAAAAAAAAAAAACTCGAGTCAACTACCCTGAAAATAAAGTTTCTACTAATGAAGTATAAGATTGACATCAAGTGACTTTCAACATTTAGTTAACGTCAAACCGACCATCATACATTAATCAATTAAGTACAAAATTCCATGACGGATAAAGAGGTTTCATTTCATTTCATCGAAAATTTGAGAAAGATATATTTGTCGTACCTGATGCTAAATTCAGCAATGATCTTGAAAGATATATATGGGTCACCTCACCCGCCTTGAGTGATTTGGAGAAGCAGTCCAGAATAATCTCCGGCATCTAATGGGCCATATATATACCCTAACAATGTCAACTCTTTCTTGCCTAATTATTAAATCTTTGCTTCTTCCATCTACATTCTCAGACATTAGATATACAATTTCACAATATTTTAACTATGTAAACTATGTCAATTTTCTTTGAAACAATCCAATGTTGGCTGGCAACTATGGCAAACATGTGTTTCACTACTACTAATCATTTTTTTTTCTATAATAATTAAAAGATGATATTTGTTTGTTCAATTCTGTGATTCTGCTCTAGGTGATTTGAGTTTCACTTAACGAGATTGTGGGTGCAAGATACTCACCAATAATAACTGTAAGTTGACTCGTTTTTGTTTCACTACTACTGACTCATTTAATTTACCTTTATTTCTACTGTTTAGAACTTTGGTGAAATGAGAGAAAATCTGATTGTTATTTAGTGTCATGCAATTATAATTTTTTTAATAAGTTGGGAGTATTGGTTAGAGGGAAGAGAATAAATTTCAAATAAACTGAAAGATACCGGGTTCGAACCCCGATCAACACCCTTACAAAGGGTTAATGATACCACTCGAGCTACAAGCTAGTGATGTGTCATGCAATTATAATTGCTCACAATGATTTTTGTGTTTTTAACTAGGGGAGATGCACTTTTTTAGATTAATGCTGATAGTTATTTTTATGAGATTGTGTACGCGAAGCATAGTTACATCAAGTTGTGATATTTATTTTAGTTTCGATAATGAGTCGGGCCTAAATAGATAAGAGGGTCCTAAAATGGTGGATTATGTAATTCAATCAATATATATATATATATATATAGGGGATGGTTCAAATGGGACACCCCCTCTTATATGAGATGGTGGGGATCCATCCAAACCGTTAATATTTTCCAATTGAGAGTCCAGATTTAATGACTGAAAATTAGATTAATAATCATTAGTCATAATTATTAGAGGTATAATGGACTATTTAAACATAAGATCATAATTCATAAATGATATCACACGTTCATAAATTCTAGGGGATGATATACACAAAGTTTGGCAATAAAAATCTTTCCAAATCATAACGATCAAAACCCAAAAACTTATCCCAAAATAGTGTTGGGAAATCCTAAATTTTAGGAGATGATATACACGAATTTTTACAATAAAAATTTCACCTTATATTTAGATATATTGTAATGTATAGATAATATGAGTTCACTGTATATAACTATATATATCGATATTTAAGAAAAAATTGCATATTTAGATATATTATAATGTATAGATAATATGAGTTCACTGTATATATATCCATATTTAAGAACTGATGCTTAGTATACCAAATTGGATATTTCACTGCATATTTAGATATATTGTAATGTATAGATAATTAATATGAGTTCAATATATATATATATATATATATCAATATTTAAGAAATGCTGATTAGCATACCAAATTAGATATTTCACTGCATATTTAAATATATTGTAATGTATAGATAATATGAGTTCACTGTATATATATATCGATATTTAAGAACTGCTGATTAGTATACCAAATTAAACAGATACAAAAATAAGAACTAAAAATGATAAATACAATAAATTCATTCTAACAGTACACAAAACTATGATGAAGTATGCAGTAAAACAGTATTGTATAACTCACTGGAAATTTAGCTATGTTGTATACATACACAAACTGTGATAAATATGCAATAAAACTGTATTAAATAAGCAATAAAACTGAACTTAGTATATATCAGAACTATATTTCCAACAACACGACTGCCCCTTCTCCTTTTCCTAGGCTGAACATTTGCATCCCCCGCCCCACTACTCGTACCACCAATATTAAGTTGCCTTTTTGGTTATCCTTTGGTCATCTTCAACAAATTAGCAACTGCAATTAACAAGACAAAAAATATTATCATTCCAATTCAACAAAATGCAATGACAAATACAATAAATTTATTCTAACACCACACAAACATGTGATGACAAATACATTAAAATTGTATTAGATAACTACCATGGAAATTAAGCTATGTTGAAGACATACACAAAACTGTATTGCACAAAACAACAAAACTGGATTAAATAAGCACTAAAACTAAACTAAGTATATAACATAATTATATTCCCATAAATATAAAGAGCTCTTATACAACATAATTATATTCCCAGAGATATGAAAATCATTAAAAAACCAATTTTGAAAATACACACATAATTGACAAGCTTAAAGCATCAAAAGTGTACTAAAAATACACACCACCATTCCCCCAAAAAGCTGGAAACAGCTTTTCCCCCAAAAAAAGATTGAAACAGCGTTTTTCCCCAAAAAAATCTGTAACTTGATGAAGAACCAGGTTGAGAAGCACTTAAATACCCAAACAAACATTCACAAATGCAACCGATTACCCAGAAATTCAAAAAGCTGAAATCAATTTTTTTCTCAAAAAAACTGAAAACAACTTTTTTCCCAAGAAAACCAGAAAAACTAAGAACGAACAAACAAAGAGCAGCCCTCTTGCAATTATGAAATTCATCTCATCAATGTTAAGAGAGCCACACTACAAATTATGACGACCCAAAAAAAAACACAGTTACAATTACAAAACACTCACAAAGAAATCGACTGAAAAATGGAGAACTCTAAAACCCACAAAGAAATTTGAAACCTCCACAAAAACCCAAAAAAACGACCCAAAAATCGTATGACAAAACCCTAGAATCTACAAAAAAATAAATTCTAATTTTTTTTCCTAGAACTGGTTACAATCACAAAAATTGTGCGAAAACTACCTCTGACTGTTCGTTAGTCTCGAACCGACGAAGAAATCGACTGAAAAATGGAGAACTCTTGCAACTTGGAGGACGGCCGCGCGGTGGGAGTGAACGTGCAAAGAGAGAATATGGAGAGAATATGCAAAGAGAGAGAAAAATTCGAGAGAGAATATGGAGAGAAGGAAAATAGACTGAACTTGAACTCTACCAGAAAACAATCGTGTTGTTTGAACTCCCCCAAAAATAGCGTCAATTAAAAAAGGTAGATAATAACTTACCTTATACACCCAATCAAATGACAAAAATATCCTTACTAGAAAAAAATATAAAAAATAGACTTTCGAATTTTCATTTAAATCTAATAACAACTTGCCTAAAATAATGGGATGAATCTGAATCATCCAAAAAATCAATCCAGCAGCTATAATAAATCCACACTGTCTCATATAAAGGGGGTTGTTCCATTTAAACCAAATCCATATATATATATATATATATATATATATATGGATTGGGTCAAATGAGACCGCATAAATAGAGTGAGACAGTGTGGACTAATCCTATCCACAAATCTGTAATTTTAGATGGTTGAGATTTACCCAATTTAATGGCTTTTTAAATTTATTTTAAATCTGTAGAGGGCAGTTATGTAATTGTATAATTACATAATTTCAGTCAAATTTAGTAACTGGTGAAAATCGTTCATATCCCCAAATTCTCATCCAGCGCCAAATTCTCCAAAGGGAAGCAAGAAACAAAAATAGTTTTGCAATCCTCTTGAAGCCTGAGTCAGCGACAATGGATGCTATGATGTCTGGCGGCGGTCAGCGGTGGCTACAGTGTGTTCTTCGTGGAGCCGACGGCTGGGAGTTATCTTTGGCAGCTAGAAGACGATCGAGCGACTGACGGGCTCGTGGTGGCTCCTTCGCGGTGCGAGCATGGTTGTCCAGCATCTGGGCTCGATGTTCAGTTGTCTGCGAGACTCTGTTTGGTGGCTTGGGGGGCTACAGTTTTCTGAGGGGTTGACGGAGAAAAAGGTTTCTAGGGATTTTTTGGGAGAAAGACTTGTTTGTGGGCCAAAATTGGATATTAAGATTATTGGGCTTGGTTGTAATTATATCAAGTTTTATGTGCGCTATTGTATACATAGTCTGATTTTATTGTATAGTTAGATATAGTTTACTGTATAGGTAGTCTGATTTTATTGTATAGTTAGACATAGTTTTACTGTATAGGTTGTCTGATTTTGTTGTACAGTTAGACATAGTTTACTGTATACATAGCATGATTTTATTGTATAGTTAGACATAGTTTACTGTATAATAATTTAGTTAATTGATTTGTGTCTGTTAGTTGTTAATTTTTTAATTATTGTCATTTGGTATACCGTAATTATTGGTCTGCCCAGAATAATCTTGTTAATTGATTCATTAATTCACGGTCCCCACATGTTTTTTTTACAATTGTAATACGCAGTATCAATATGTTAAATATGCAGCATAATAGTGTTAAATATACAGTAAATATATGTTAAATATACAGTACAATAATGAGCGTGATTTTCTCTCTCTATATATAACTGATTTACTTAATCTACGGTCCCTTCATGTTAATGAGTGTGATTATCTCTCTCTCTCTCTATAACTGATTCCTTGATTCACGGTCCCACAGGGTTTTGTTTGACCATTTTAATATGTAGTAAAATTATGTTAAACATACAGTAAAATAGTGTTAAGTATACAACAAATATATGATAAATATACAACATATGCTGCATGGCAGAGCACATGCGTGATTTTCTCTCTCCAGCGTGATTTTCTCTCTCCCCACGTGATTTTCTCTCTCCTAATAACTGATTCCATATTTGGATGGTCCCCCACATGTTTGTTTTGACAATTATACCCTTATTTTGCCTTAATTAAATGTTTAATGTAATTTTAACCCCTATTTATCTTAGCCATTGATATAGATGAGGGAGGGTTGAGATAAGTCCACATTGTCTCACTATAATATGTGGTCTCATTGTATCCTCCCTATATATATATATATATATATATATATATATATATATATATTTTGAAAGCATCAATGATATATTTTTAAGTATAATGAAATGTCAGATAACTGAGACAATTAGGATATGTTTGATAAGGGACTGTTTCCACATTACTCTACCTCTCTAGTGCTCAACCGTGTTAAACTGTACGTTTTCGTTTGGACTTAGCTTGTTATTGTCCACTAATTGTTTTCCAAACTATTACTATGTCTTTTCTTATTGAATATCAATCAATATGATCATTACGTATAGCACTGTAGAAGCGAATGCTTCTAATTGTTTCGACTTATGATAAATGCTTAAATAATTTCTAGTGGCCCGATTGACTTGGGGTTTGTTTATTATAAAAAAAAAAAAAAAAAAAAAAGTGAAGCGGATCGATGAATTTTTTTCATTAATTGGAGATGGAGTTGATGAATCTCTTATATCATTTATTTTACTTTGAAAATATATCATCACCCAAAGCTTGCACTTATGTTTATGTTTTGGAAATATACTACGGGTTGAAAGAAAGTAAAAAAAGAATTGCACTAGATAATCAAATCATGTAAATTAAAGATGAAAGAAACTATATAATGGTCCCAAATATTAAGCATATGCATTAATTGGGTGCCTCGATCCCACCAAATTAAGAATATGTTTTTCATCTAGTCTTTTGAATAGCAATATCCCGTCGTACATATGATATTCACCTAATATATCAAAACAATCAAACAAAACGAAAATAAATTAAAGTAGGAGATGGAGAGTATAGAGTTGCCAAAATCAGTCTGACCCGACTGGCACGATGTTAAAGTTGGATTGTGGTGGCATTTTATAGGCTCAAAAATAATTGGAGCTAATTGGCCCAAATTACTGGGTTGGCCCGAAATTAATTTTTTAATTTTTTAAAAGAAAATTTATATTTGTAAGTGATCACTACAAGAAAAATGCAAATAGACACCATTACAAAGACAGCGGTTTTATGATTTTTCTGCTGTCTTTCCCCATATAACAGCGGTTTCTAAAGAAACCGGTGTCTAATTATTGCTGTCTTTTGATAATAAACAGCGGTTTCCCAGAACCGGTGTCTATTGTAAAAAAGATCCCCTAATCGACAGCGGTTTTGGCATCGAATTTACGGACCGCTGTCTATTTATATAAATTGTTTTAGATTTGACAGTAGTTGTTTTGACACCATTTTAAAACCGGTGTTTTTAGTTATTTAGAAACCAGATCTTTAGACACCAGTTTCATATGTGGTGTCTAATCGTATCATATTACACCGGTCTACACGACCGGTGTCTGTTTACTTACTTTTTTTTTAGAAGTATTTACATAGATTTAAGTTAGCTTTTTTTTTAAAAAAAAATTCAAATCTAAAGTTTCAGAAACATAAACTTTCAAATCTCACTTAATCCTAATGAAAACACCTAACAACAATTGTTGCCCCACCAGAAATGGTCGATCTGTACAAATTCCAGAAACCCCAACCCTAATTCTAGAAAATATTAACCTATGAAACTGTAAAGAGTGCGGCCCTGCCTCTTGAGAGCATAAACGACGTCCATGGCAGTCACCGTCTTGTCTTTGTAATCTTGGGGTAGAACTATGTATTATTTGTAATCTAAAATTTTCATTTGAAGAACTAAAAATACAGAATTCGAAAAAGGCGAGGCCTAATCTTCTAGTTAGTCCGCTTAGAGAACTAAAAATATTTTTTGCCTTCTTTTAGAATATACTAGTAAGGTGCACGTGTACCATTTAAATTTGACAATTTAATTAAAAATAAGTTATTAATATAATTGTATTATAGTTAATTATATTCTAAATATTGTTCATATTATGCATTGTTGTTTGACTTGAAGAGAATCTGCAACCCTAAGAACTTGTATTTTACGAATCAAAATGTAATAAATGAAACAAAGTGGAGGGCTTGTGAACACAAAAAATTATACAAAATAATTTTATTGAAATTAACATAGATGTATCTAGTAGATTATTTTTATTTAAGATCCATATGAAGAAATCTTAAATTTTATAACACATAACCCATTTTAGTACTCAAATGTACCTCCTGAAGAAAGAAAAAGGAAAACATGGAATTATTCAAATGCAAAATTAGTTATATCGCGCTAATTCTAGAAATACTTCATTAAATGATGATATGAAGTTTCAAAACCGTCTTTGTAAATCACATGACAAACAACTTAAAGCATGCCTCAAACACATTTGAGAATTAAAATTGCATTTGTCCATGTCATAGTTGTGACTTGAATTGTATAAAATAATGAGGCTTGATATCAATTTTGGTCCTGTTGTGTGTAGCAACTTTGGTTCAGTATGTATAGAACATTGGTATATTTGGTCCTCTAAGTGTGCTCTGTAGCAATTTTGGTTCCGTAAATTTGAATTTTGTGTAATTTCGGTCCCATAAGTTTTAACTTTGTGCAATTTTACTGGAAGAATGAAATATGACTTATCCATTTAGGACCGAAATTGCACAAAAATAGAACTTAGTGGATAATAATTGCACATAAATTAAAATTTAAGGGACCAAAATTGCTATATAGGATCCTTACATGACCAAATATGCCACTCATTTGGAGTTACAGGACCAATATTGTCACATAAGATACTTACATAACTAAATATGCCACCCCTTTATAATTACAGTACCAAAATTACAATTAACCTAAATAATGAAGATAGGTCATCGAAACCACCAGAAAGTACTTATAAAGAAAAAAATATTTGTTGCATGAATCCTTATCTTGCTTTATATTGTAAACTTCCATTATCATCTTCTAGATGAATTTGACAATATTTTTGTATATTTATTTTGATACTTTGAAGAGTGTCTTTATCATCATTTGAAATTTGGATTTCAGTAATATTTTTGTTAAATCTCATTTGCTTCTTTTGATCATCTTCTGTTCCCATGGTTTTTGCATTATTCGATCGAGCATGATTTTGTTGACATAATTAATGTATTTATATATTTGCATTAGAGCCGGCAAAATTGGCCCGGCCCGATGGACTAGCCCAGCCAACCCGCATATAGAGTTGGGCTGGGCCTTGTTTTTTAAGGCCCGAAAGAATCGGGCCTAAATGGCCCGATCCAGTAGGCCCGTCCGGCCACACGAGCTCGGGCCAAAAAAACCAATTTTTTTGGGCTGGCCCAAGCCCGATAATATTTAGTTAAAAAAAATTGAAGTTAATATTTCCTTGGTCCAACACTCCACTTTCCAGTTGCAGTACACATAAACCCACCAAGGCCTAAAAGCTCATTGTCCGTTTTGTATACAAAACTACAAAATAAAATAATGGGTTGGTTTGGTACTAGTTAGGTACCTTGGTCCATGATCAGTTACAAAATAATCCGCTTCATCGTAAAAAATCCTTGGTCCATTTTTTTGACTTTTTGAATATAAGTTTTCAATTTAGGCCTAAAACTCACTGTCAGTATAAAATACTCGACTTTTTGATTTTTTTGAAATATTTAACATGGGCTGGTTTGGCGCGATGGCCGACGGCTCGGGGATGGATTGGGCTGGGCTAAGGAAATCAAGGCCCGACGAGAAATTCGCCCAGCCCAGCCCGACCTATTTCTTGGTTTGGCCCGACGGGCTTTGTTCGGGCCGGCCCATTGCCGGCTCTAATTTGCATGCCTTTTGAGTAGATTGTATATTTTCAATTAATCGGCTAACACATTCAGTTTTTCATTCACTAATTGTACTTTTTTGTTGAGAGTAATGAAAGAGCAGAACTTGTTTAATGTTTTCAAGCTTAACTTTGCCCTATGTAGTATGTTGACTCATATTCTCATTGATTAAATTAATTTAAAATAACCAATTCTAATTAGAAATGATCAATAATTCATAGTGAAAGAAATTCCTTAATGTTATATCATATAAATAATTACATTAGACTCCTCATTCACTGACTATGCTATTTGATATCTTATAAAAAGAAAAAATAAATCCATAGAAAACTAAATAATCTATAGTATAATAATAGGGTGGTACTATTCTCACTCCTTTATTTTCTGAATGCACTCCTTCCCTATAATTACAAAAATATTATTAATTTAAAAAACTATAATATCCTTACTATGTAGATGGCACGATGGCATGATGGAACAATGCCACCATGCCATGTGGCATGAGACACGATCAATCAAATGGGATAGCACGATGGCACGATCCGATACAATGACCATGGTGCCATCCCGTCACTGTGCCATGTGGCATAATGGCACGATTACTCAAATGGGATGGCATGATGGTGCGATATCTCAAATGGAATGGCACGGCCATCGTGTCATCTTGTCACCGTGACATGTGACACGTTGGTATGATTAACGTGTCATCATGCCATTCAGATGGGTTTATTAAAGAAAGGGTAAATTGAGAAATATTGGGGTGTATTTAGTAAATGGACTGTTTTAAAAAACTAGGGTGGGGCATATTTAGAAAGTAGGTGTATTTAAAGGTGCATCCAATAAATATTATGAATGCCTCCTTAGACATAGTTATGTATGCGGTGTGTTCGATTTGTACAAAATTCAAGACCAATCTATATCTCCGTTTCACGAAATAATGTTTGGTTTTCGATCAATGAATATTTTTTTGAACTTTATGAAACTAAATTAATACCTTATCATTTCGACATCTTTCTAGTTGCATTTATTGCAAGTCATGTTGTTTGCATTTGGAAGTTGAAGCAGCACATGATGTTTTGCATGAGTATTTTCAACTTTGTCAACAACGCATTTGGAATAATAATACATATCTTGTAATTTTTAAGTAGAAATACTTAATATATTTCTCATGTAAAGTTAAATAAGCAAACAAAGTGATTTTTCTAGTAATTCAATAAATAAAAAAAATAATGGTCTACACATTGAAATATAGTTAAATTTAATAATTAGCAGACATGTTTGATTGGAGATATATGAGTTGCAGAAAAATATTCTAAAGAAGTTTTGCTAGAGTTTGAATTATTAATAGATTACACCTTTAATGTAAACATTACTTCATGTGGCATGTAATGACCTATATTACATCTATAGGAGGTATTGACAACAATAGTCTTACAAAAATTACGATTTGTTAAAAAGTTCGCTAGTGAAAACAATAAATAAAATAAATAAAGATATGAACTTGTCAAAAAATCATTGCTACATGACGCCTAAAAAACAATCAAGAAATCAACATATACAACAATAAATTCTTTTGGTGGATTTTCTTAGTAATTGGATATATAGAAAAGCAAGGGCGAAAATCCCGCCTTGGTCTCTCCTCCTTGAAACTTGAGAGAAGTGGAGTTTAAGTGAGATGGAGGAAAAACCAAATGCAGTGAATCCAAAACATAAATCAATTGAATCTAACACTGCACATTCTACAATTAAGTGTACAAACACGAACGCATTTAACAAGCATAATATTTATGCATCGTGGGTATGGCAAATTATGCTCTTGTATTGGTATCAATAACCATAAACCCAAAATATGCATAACAATAATAGCATAATGCATTATAGAATCAGAGAAACACTGGTTAAAAAGCAAAACTTCTTAGAAAAGTTCACCGCAGCTTTTAAATATCCATGCATATTGTATCATCATATCTAGAATCATGGACTACTAACAAGTTTTCTTGTCTTATAGTCTATGCATATCATCAACCAATTTGGTGCACACCCAATTTGGTCCAGGTGTATTCACCATCATTGTATTTCTCCATCGAAAGGGAGTTCTGATAGCTTGCCCATCATAAGCCTAATCTTCTAGAACAAAAACTACTGAATTAACCCTCCGAACTTTTCCCTTGCCACTGCTAAAATTCCTCCATCGATTGCTTTAAGTGGCTAATACATAATCCTTCCCTGAGATTTGTCTCTTTCCTCTGTCATTCTATCAGAAATCTTCAAGCAAAATATGTGTTAACTGAATTGAATTTAAAAAATAAAAGAAAAGAATAAGTATGTGATTACAATACCAATTTTGCTGATCAAATACATGTACTCAACAATATAGTCAATAATCCCACATTCAATTAAAAACTAAAAAAAAATAAAAAACCTAAATCTTTAACAAAAATAATGTCCACATTCAGGTTAAAGAAAAAGGCAACATATGTATGATGCCATTTCTCAGCGAAGTAGTGTAAAAATAACCAAAAACGAAAGCAAAATTTTTCTTCATTCCTCTAGAAAAAATTCTCATGGAATTGTTGCGCACTTCAATCTTAGAATTGAACCATAACAATGGCGATGCTGAAAACACTTAACAGTAGGATTTGGCTTTTCCGTTAAGTTTCTGTGTAAATTTCTGAGGTGAGGGAAGAAGAAACACATAACGAGTATAAATTAGCACATCTATTTCATGATTTCATAATAATCATACTTAAAATGTATTCAAATTTTGTTATCTGTTATAGTCAAAAATACGAAATGTAATTTCAGTTTCAATAGAATTCACATTTTTGATTTTCCGTAGGATAAACAATAGTATACAAAATGCCTATAAAACAAAGACTCGTATTATTAACCGACTAAAGTCAGTTAGATTAATCTATAAACTTAACAAATAAAAATAAATAAATACTAACTCAACCTACAAATCAGAAAAATCAAATTTGTTATAATTCATAGCTAAAGGTGGAACTAACCACGGGTATTGTAGATTTTTGATAACCCCAAAAGAGACGAACGAAAGATATTTGTTTCTTCTATTCAAATTTGTTGTTGGTACTCTTTTGCTATCCTTTCTGCACTTCTTCATCTTTTTTATTTTAACGTATCAATGCAGAGATGAGAGAATATGGCTTTTATTAAGGAAGTAGTGCAACTTTGTATTCCAACAACTAGGAAATATATATTACACTTAACACACTAACACAAAAATTTCACAACGTGACCATGAATAGAACTTCCCAAAATGGAAACACACAAATCATAGGAATAGAGATAGTTTAAGGGTGTGATTTCCTACTTCTATAAACACTGGAAATGGAAGCAAACAGGCTTAGGCACGGCTAATCATACAGTATTAATGTGTGACTGCAAATTTCAAAAAATAATGCTTCCCACTGCCTGGTAAATCAATAGAATAATCTTGCATAGCATAAGACACACCTGAAGTGTCTCCTTTTTGTGTACCTCTCCTTTAGGGAGTGTTACACATTCCCCCGCTTCCAGATGAAACTCAGTAGCATCAATCCTTACTCCACTATTTACTTCAATATATATAAAACATCACCAACCAACAACTACCTGCAGTTTCTGACAGCTACAAGGTAGAAACTACCAAGTAACAAAAAAAAATAGATTTCATTTGGCAAATAATGTTATTAAGAATGTTGAGTATTCATTCATGAACGTATTCCAAATCAGTTTATAGTAGGTGTGTCCCTTCTAGTGAAAATGTATATAGATGCACAACAAGAAAAAAGCTAATAGACATCGATTTTTAACCGATGTCTAATGATAAAAAACTGATGTTGAAAGCCTTGATGTGAAAGGGGGTGTTTTCAACATCGATTTTGCACCGATGTCAATAAGTGAAACATCATCGGTTAAAAACGATTTTTATTAAGAAATATAAGGGATGTTAAAGGCCCTGTTGTTGAAGTGTGAATTATTTAACAACGTTTTTTAACCGATGTTGTTTCCTATAACATCATTTTGTAACATCGGTTTTCAACCGATGTTGTACCTGAAACACAACGGCTTATACTTGTTGTTCTTTTGTTTTAGTTAGTTAGGAAATGACATCGGTTTTGAAAGCGATGTCTATATTAGCATAACTATTGTCGTTACATTTTAACACATCACTTTATAACCGATGTTTGTTTTTTTAACTGATTTCATTTTGTTCAACAATATTGTATTTTTTACCCCTCTAATTAACGATAATAGCACCAATATTCACCAAACTAAATCAACGATCAATTAAGTACAATCGAAATTAACAAATATAACCTGCATTAAGCCATTCATTCAAAATGTGCACAACAAGTATACGTAAAGGCCATAATGTGGCTATATACAAACGAGTACTTAAAGGCCTTAATGTTGCAACATCATCATAGTTCCCAATTTGTCAACTTACATTGCAAATCCTTACTAGTAATGTTTATAAACAAAATCTAATGAGTGCTCGTGAAAATAGAACAAACACGTCCTAAAACATCCTTCGACCCCTCTAGTAAAACAACCTGAAAAGATGGGAGCAATTCTTAGTACAATAAAGCTAATTATAGCTAATAGAATATGAAATCGGAACTTATGATCAGTTCATTTGTAAATTATTACTTGTTTGGTGATATAATTTGTAGTTTGGCAACTTCTAATAAAGATAATTTGGTTTTTGATGAAAACTGCTATTGAAAAAATAAAAATTGTAATCTACATAATAGCAAATTAACAGTAGTCACAGATAAAATCATTAATCCTGCAACCCTCCATCAAATTCTAATATTAAAATCAAAATATAGATTTATAAAACCAAAACAGATGCAAGCACGCGACCTACCTATGTTGGGACTAGGATCAACTCACTTTCCTACACAAATCTCCCATTGCAACTCATGCAAATAAATCCAAGAGTAAATAGAACTAAAACAAAACCAAACCAAGCCATTGCCACCATGTAATAGCCCCCACCACCCCTCACCTTCCTATCACAGCCTCTCTTAGGCAATTCCACCACCGTCTTCTCCTCCGCCACCACCACTTTCTCTTCCGACCGAGAAAGAAAATACAAAAAAGTGAAAGAAAAATCATAACCTCCTAGCTTTCGGATCACAAAAAATCATATTCAACCAATAGAAAAAGAACTCTGGACAGTTTTTAGAGTACCTGTAAGAGGAGACTATATGAAAATGATTTCAAGTGCAATAGATGAAAGTCCTAGTCCTATGGCCAATCCAGTAGAACAGTGAGAAGCAGTAGCCCAACTTAACCTCTAGCCCAAGCATCATACTTTGGAAGGGAAGGACGGACTATTAGTGTTCAATTAACAAAACAAGTTATGTTATATATAAAGGTAAAATGCTACCAAAGTGTTTACTACGAGGACACGGACAAAAATTTTGAGATTATTTCTGTACGACTTCATCAAGACTTCCAGTCCTGGTTCTTCCAGTTCCATTATAAACTAGATAATATTGATAATAAAATGATTAACACCTCATTTTTTTATTGACATGGGGGAATGCCTATTTCAAGTGGACGATTTTCACTAGTAAAATGCTTATTTTGATATGAAAAAAAGAATTGAAGAATGTAAAAACTAAATAGACGTTACATGAGATTGAAGAAGATATCAAACCCACGAAACAGTAGACAAGAGGGCCTTTTTCTTTTTGATTTTAGTTTTGGGAAACAATATGCACACAATTGATGCAAGGAGGTAAGCACTTGCAGACTTGTCAGATAAGTAGCAATATTTCAAAGTAGCATCATGCATGCTCATTGAATTGAGAGACACATTATTGAATTAAAATGTGACACCATAAACCTCGCCACTGAAGAGCTGTTTCTACTAAACTTCATTTGTCCACACTTAAGCAAAATAAATGGTTTAAAAGTTCAGATACATGTCCAGTAAGATGATGAACCCCTAATGCTCCCACAACCTCACGCCCAACCCCCTGCCCGAGTCCTCCAACCCGGAGGGGAAAAAAGGAGGATCCCAATATAAAAATACAGAAAATGAAAAGAGTGATAAGCATTTATCATAGTCATGTTACCAAATTGTTCATATCTGATTATTGGATATGCATACCTAATAATCCAAAGTATCCAGTATTAACTTTATTTGAAGGTTCTCTGGATAATAAAGCATGCAAGCATAATTTTTCAGGAAGAGATTAGTTCAAACTGATAGAGTACCATGGTGATGCATTAATATAAGTCTTGCCAAGGAGTCGTTGTATGTTGGATCCTTCTTCAAAATGTCCTCAAAGCATGTACAAAGTTTGACATAACTGCCACTATCAAAATGCTCCAAGAGACTTGCTTTCAATCTGCAGTTAAAAGAAACATTTTCTGTAAATGCACATGCATTTATATAGAATAGTTTGACGAGTTGAATAGTTTGAGAAATGTTAAAATCACTAAAAAAAAAGCACATGGTTGGTTGAATAGTTTGAGAAATTAAATTTTTAGATTGAACAAAAGATAACACAAACTAGGATTCACATTTTCTAGATATAGAATAGTATACAAGTCCTTAACTGAAAGGAGCATGAAGACAAAGAAACACTGAGTAGATCAAAACAAATGGAGCTAGAGTTACAAATAGCTGGTTCTTTCTGCAATTGTTGATGTGTCAATGTGTAACTGCTCCAACCACATACATAGTTATAGACCAACATAAATCAGCAAATCGCTGCTAGGTTTTCATAGATATTTATTAAAGAAAATGATATAGCTTCACAATAATATAACTTCGAGCAGTTGATGAATAAATGGAAGTGAGGAAAGGGGCAAACCTTGGGAGTATAAAATAGAGGCATAAGGAAGATCACCGCTATAATTAGAGAAGTAGTAGGCACTATTTCATTTCATGTAATACTCTTGTGGCTGAGAACTGGCAAGAGAAGTTTCTTTTTCGACATTGTCATCAACGTCCATTGATTCTTTCTGCTGGCTATCATCACCTTCAACTACTTTATCAAAGGCAACAGAGGTACTCGAATTACACTGTAAGACGGAATTGGCTCCTCTTGCTTCAAAAGCATCATTATCCTAAGAATAATCAATTGACATGCGAATGCCATCGACAGGAATTTCTAGTTGCATATAGGTGCCAGATGAGTCCATCTCTGTCAACTGCAACTCTTTTGGAATATCAGAATACCACAACTGACAAAATGTGAAAGAAAAAAAGTGAAATACAAAAAGTGAAAGAAAAAAAAATGTATGGGGCTGGGAACTGAAACCAAGCAAACAATAATTGGGGCCTAGGGTTTTACCAGGATCTTGGTTTGGGATCGAAGGGCGGAGGTGAGTGAATTCTGGGATGATGATAGGTGTGAGTTTTGCATGTATTTTGGGGCGTATTTATGGCTAAAATGGCAATTAATCGTGCATAAACTCATATGAAATGGTTCATATTCGTTCTTTGTGGGAAAGATATTATGCTTTGCTCGTTTTGTAGGAATTTAATGATATTTGAAGTAATTTGGAGACAAATACGAGCATTGCAGAGAAGAAATACCACAAATGAGGCAAAATAGGAGACGCACGGGTAGGGCGCGCGCCTGAGCACCACCCGTGCGCCCCTAGGAAGGGAATTATGACGGTACGACAATGCGCACGGGTAGCCCGTGCGTACACGCACCACCCGTGCGCCATTGAAGACATGGAAATTTCCTACGGCAATGCACACGGGCTACCCGTGCGTCCACGCACGGCCCGTGCGTCCCTGCTGTACTGGAGTATCATGACAGCAAATGCCCTAGACTTTTGAGGAGGTATAAAAGCACTTTTTGGGGCGCACACCAAGGCATATTCTGACAGTTTGGGATCTACAACACAAGACAAATGTCTATTCTTGGAAGAAGACATCAAGGAGACAATCGGGTTGCATCGGAGCTTGGGAAATGGAGATATATCGAGAGATTGTCGACGCTCCATTTCCTAAGTTTTTCTTGCTTCTCTTGTAGTTTTTAATCTTTCATTTTGGTGTGTCATGGCTTTGAACAATTTGTCTATGAGTTGTTTAGAAATCATGTGTAGCTAAACTCTTTAGATTTCCGGGTTTTGGAAGTAGATTAATGAACTCTTGTTGGGTGTTTTAATCTTAGTTGAAGTTATTATCTTGAAGCCTATTTGAGTACTTTGAGCTTATTCTTGTTTTACCACTTGATCAATTATTTAACTTATTTGATATATTGATTCATAATTCGAGAGATGAGTTTCAATATTAGATCTTGAGTGCTCGACACAAATATTTGCATGAATCGAGAGGTTTGTAAATATTTGTGAGGATATTTGATCTTTTGAACTTTTGGGAGTTGAATACTTCATGTTGAGTAGAGATGCTAGCATAGGTATTTCAATCTATGTTTTATATGCATTTCGAGAGGGAGGATAAAATATCTTTGTGATCGTCTTATAGGAATATTGATAATAACTTAGCTTTGATTAAATTAAATCGGACAACAAGAGGGGTATTAATCGAAACCTTAATTCGGGAATCCATCTCATCATCTTGATACTTCTATCGATTATATTATCTTAATCTTGTATTTTAGCAGTCTAAATTGTCTTAACCTCACAACAACAATCATCAAATTACGATCGTCTAAATAAAAATAAAGCTATCTTAGTTCAATACTTAGTACATAAATTTATTAGTCTCCGTGGATACGACCTTGCTACCCTTTTCTATAACGTACACCGTACACTTGCGGTGAGCTAAAAATAAAGGCGAACAAGTTTTTGGCGCCGTTGCCGGGGACTAATATAATATTTTGTGCTAATATTGCGATAGATAGAATTATTCTTAATTTAGACATTTTTATTTTTCGATATTTTTGTTTGACTTTAATCCTTCATTATTTGACTTGTTTCTTTTAGTTGGTCCAGGCAGTGCATGAACACTCGCTCTAGGCGAGGAGATTTAATACCGCTCATACCGGAAGTTGAGGCTTTCGCAAGGAGAATCAGTGCAACTACTAAACGGGCTGAAAGATAACAAAATCAGAATATGGGGGACGTTGACGAAGAAAATAGGGGTAACAATGGGAACAACGAGCTACCAATACCGGTTCAACAGCAAGCTATCCGTGATTACTTTCGACCTCAAATGAATCATAATTACGGTGGTATTGCTCATATTTCGATAAATGCCAACAACTTCGAGCTTAAACCGGCATTGATAAACATGGTACAACAAAACCAGTTTGGGGGTTTCGCAACTGAAGATCCTAATTCTCACCTTGCACATTTTGTCCAAATATGCAACACAATAAAAATGAATGGAGTTTCGGATGACGCCATAAGATTGCGCCTATTCCTTTTTTCTTTGAGGGATAAGGCGAGGAATTGGTTGGGTACTTTGACGCAAGGAAGTGTGAGCACATGGGATGATTTGAGCCAAAAGTTCTTGTTTAAATTCATTCCACCGAGCAAAACTTTACAGCTCAAAAGCGAGATTACTCAATTCTGACAGTTTGACTCTGAGCCTTTGTATGAGGCTTGGGAAAGATTTCGGGATTTGTTACGAAGATGTCCACAACATGGGTTTCCGGAGGATCAACAGTTATGTTTCTTCTACAATGGTTTAATGGGGTAAACGAGGTCCTTTGTTGATGCCGCAGTGGGAGGAGCATTGTTGGCAAGATTTCTACAAGATGCCTTGAATCTTCTTGAAGAAATGGCTATGAACAGTTACCAGTGGCCGTCTGAAAGATCCAATGTACAACGAGTAGCTGAAATCTCGGATTCAGACCCAATTAAGGCGTTGACTGCACAAGTGGCGACATTGACAACCCAATTGAGTGTTTTGACGAAAGGGCCAGAGGCAAGCACGAGCACGGGTAGTGAAGCTCTTCTATATCCTATGGAGGAAGTCAATTATGTGAATAACCAGAATTTCAACAATTTCCAGAACAATTCAAACCCAACACACTACCATCCGGGATTTAGAAAACATGAAAAATTTTCCTATGCCAATACAAAGAATGTGTTGCAACCACCGCCGGGATTTAATGCATCAAATGGGGGTGCTAATGTCGAAGGAAAATAATCTTTGGAAGATGCGCTCACCTCGTTCATAAATCAATCAAATGCATTCATGAGTGGCCCGAGGAGTCGCTTCGCTTGGCAAGACTCTAGAATGGATAAGGTGGAGCTACAAGTGACCCAAATGACAAGTTCGATAAAAAATCTTGAAACTCAAGTGGGCCAATTGGCTACAATTGTAGGTGGGCAACATCAAAAGGGTTAATTTCCGAGTAACACGGAAGTTAATCCTAAGGAACAATGCAAGGCTATTCGATTACGGAGCGCTATGAAATATGAGGGGCCTAAGGAAAAATCTGGAAATCTGAAAATTTCAGAGGAAGCATCTAAGTCGGGAGAGGTTGAATCGGTGATGAAAGATGGTGTTGAAGTAGATGGGGAAAAAGAGAGACAAGAGGCGGAACAAACAGGGGCTGAGAAGCTTAAATCATCGTCTAACTCTAATATATCTAAATTGCCTATCTCTCTTCCCTTCCCTCAAAGATTTCAAAAGAAAAAGCTTGATGATCAATTTGCAAAATTCCTTGATATATTTAAGAAATTGCACATTAACATTCCTTTTGCAGACGCACTAGAGCAAATGCCAAATTACGCAAAATTTCTTAAGGATGTTATGTCGGAAAAGAGGACGATGACAAGCTTTGAAACGGTGAATTTAACGGAAGAATGTAGCGCGATAATCCAAAGGAAGCTACCGCAAAAACTGAAAGATCCGGGGAGTTTCACTATCCCTTGTGCTATTGGTGGTAACTTCTTTAATAAACCGTTGTGTGATTTAGGGGCAAGTATTAATTTTATGCCTTTGTCCATTTTCAGGAAGCTTGGACTCGGCGAAGTGAAGCCAACCACGGTGACATTGCAACTTGCGGACCGATCACTTACATATCAAAAGGGAATTATAGAAGACGTGCTGGTAAAAGTTGATAAATTTATATTCCCTGTGGATTTCTTGGTTCTTGATATGGAAGAAGATCGTGAAGTTCCACTGATACTTGGACGTACAAAAAGGAGAGCTCACTTTACGTGTTAATGATGAGCACGTTTTATTTTCTATATATAAGGCGATGAAATTTCATGATACGGTGGAGCATTGTCATTTTTTAGATATAGTTAGTTCATGCATTGAGGATTATGTTGATCATACATTGTCTACAGATGATTTGGAATTTGGTCTAACCCACTCGTGCTCAATGTCGAGTGTTGTGCTTGATTTTGATAACCAAGATTTGTACGACTATGTTTGTGCTTTAGGTCATATGCAGGAACTACCTAGGAGCGCGAGAGGCGAGAACGGAAAGTCAGAAATACGGGAGAAAAACCTACAGAAACGCACGACCCGTGTATCCACGCACAGGCAACCCGTGCGTGATGCCGAAGTGAAGGTTGAGGATCCTGAAGGGCGCACGACCCATGCGTCCACGCACGGGCAACCCGTGTGTGTTACCGAAGGGAGAATTGAGGACATGGGGTCACGCACGACCCGTGCGCCCGAGCACGGGCAACCCGTGCATGATCCTGAAATAGCAACATCGACTCTGGAACTCAAGCAATTACCCGAACACCTCAAATATGCATTTCTTGGGGCGAATAATGCAAATCCGGAAATCGTTTCATCTCTTCTCACTCCTACTCAACTTGATAAATTGTTAAGGGTTTTACGAAAACATAAGTCGGTACTCGGATGGTCTATAACTGATTTAAAAGGCATAAGTCCATCCATTGTAATGCATAAAATTTGGATGGAAGATGTTTATAAACCATCAGTGCAAAACCAAAGACGACTAAACCCTATCATGCAAGATGTGGTTAGGAAGGAAGTGTTGAAATGGTTAGATGTTGGGATTATTTATGCTATATCTGATAGTTCATGGGTAAGTCTGGTACAAGTGGTGCCGAAAAAAGGGGGGTAATAGTCGTGAAAAATGAAAATGAAGAACTGATTGCTACTAGAATTGTTATTGGGTGGCGGATATGCATTGATTATAGAAAACTTAATGATGCCACTCGAAAAGATCATTTCCCCCTCCCCTTTATCGATATGATGTTGGATCGTCTAGCAGGGTACAATCAAATCATGATTGCGCCGGAAGACCAGGAAAAAACGACATTTACATGTCCTTATGGCACATTTGCATTTCGTCGCATGCCATTTGGTTTATGTAATGCGCCTGCCACTTTCCAACGTTGTATGATGGCTATATTTCACGATCTTATTGAGAAAGTTATGGAGGTATTTATGGACGATTTCTCTGTGTTTGGTGACTCTTTTGATAATTGTCTTCACAATCTTTCCTTAGTCTTACAGCGATGTGAGGAGACCAATCTTGTACTCAATTGGAAAAAGTGTCATTTTATGGTACGCGATGGTATTGTACTTGGGCATCGAGTCTCTTCTGCAGGTTTGGAAGTAGATCGGGAAAAGATTATAGCGATCGAGAAATTACCACCTCCTATAAACGAAAAAGCCATTCGGAGCTTCTTGGGCCATGCCGGATTCTATAGAAGGTTTATCCGTGACTTTTCTAAAATTTCTAAGCCTTTGAGCCAATTGTTAGAAAAAGATGTTGCTTTCAATTTTTCCAATGATTGTTTGCAGGCGTTTGAATCTTCGAAGAAGGTATTGGTGACCGCACCTATTCTTGTCGCCCCATATTGGAGTCAACCGTTCGAATTGATGTGTGATTCGAGCGATTTTCACTACAAGAAATCCGGTCAAAGACATCGGTTTTTAGCCGATGTCTATGTAAAACTCAACCGATGTCGTAATCGATGATGTTAAAAGTATACCTCTTCAACATCGGTTTTAAGGATACAAAAAGCGATGTTGTTATGTAACAAAAGACATCGTTTTTTAACCGATGTTGTTAACTTGCGATTTGCTAGCTTTTTATGAAGTGTCATCAGGTTTTGACCGATGTTGACTTCTTTGAGATCGGTGGAAAACCGATGTTATAAATGATTTAACATCGGTTCAGAATGGTTTTGTTCTTACAAAAATGATGTTATTGTATTGGGTTCAACATCAATTTTGGTAGAACAACATCGCCATGCATCGATGTGTTAAATCTTTTAGAAATCGCCATAAACCGATGTTGAATAGCTAAACAAGAATTATTTTTTAATTTAAAAACAATTGCCCACCATTTTATTGAAATGGTTTTACATCAACAATCATCTCCCTCACAACGGGAGAAACAACCATCACACCGCCAGAGCAAGTATATAACAACCATCAAACATGAAAGCAAGAACCAACATATCATTAATGCTAATTCATCCAATCACATCAAAATAATTTCCAAAAGGATAACACTAGTATCAACAAGTCCAAACAACGCATACTAGACTACATAACTTCAAAAGTATCAATATACCAATTAACATCAAGTCCTATTAAGCACATGATCAATACATACACTACACACATAAATATAACAATTTCAAAATGGTATAATAATATCCAGTTTCCCAATATTCCCAATATTTTAAAGAAGGCATTAAAAGACTCCAAATTCGCTAACTTCTCCGCCTTCATGCAAAAACTAGATGAGCTGAATCATCCAGGAGTACAAAATGTACAACTAACAACTATTACTTCTGATCACCTGCACAATACAATTAAAAGATTATAACTCAAAAAGTAAAGTAATTCAAATTTTAAAGACATGCATAATAAAATACTCGAAATAAATCTATCTAACAATTTTAAGTATTCAATAATATTAGAGGAAATACTGACCAAAACATAATCCTAGCAAGCATTCCGCCCACTCATTACACACTTCATCGATTTCTTCGGCGGAGTACTCACCCTTTGATTGCTATGAACAAAACATGTGGATATTGTCAATAAAAACCAAGTGATAGATCATCTAAAGCTATTTGAAACATGCAATACGAAAGTGAGGTTTCTATTACCAATGACTACTCTCTGTTCTAGCTTAGCAACAAGAATATTCTGGGATAAATGTTGTTTTAGGAAGATAACAAAACCATAGCAAACAACTTTTACATACATGGTTTTTTCTAGATTTATTATTTTTTCTAGATTTATTGTTTACTAATCGAGTGTAAACCAAGGGTGTGTTTCAGATTTAGGTTTAATTACAAAACTACACCTAGTTTGTATTTCAAAATTACAGATACCCTAGATATTTGTTTCTCTTTTGAGAACTGCACCCTCAAGAGTAGGGGGTATTTGTTAGGTAAAGGCAAACCTCAAGGGGGTGTTTGTAATTTTGAAAGATAATTTTAAAAACCAATATCAAGTGGGTATTCGTAATGTTGAAACATAGTTGTGTTTTTTAGGTACTGCAAAGCAACTTTAGATCTTTTCAAGAAACAATTATTTCAATATGAAACCTTTGAATTTTCATTTAAGATAACTTTCAGTGAATTGTCATTCCATATTTGGTGTTTTGATCGGAGAGAACACAAGAAGGTACACTTAAAATACCATAATTCAAATTCTAGGCATTTCAACACTTACACTAACTAAGCATCTTGAAGAATATGCAAAAATATAATAGAAATGCTTTTGTATACCTTATGATCTAAAATCTACCTAATTTTGCCTTGTACAGCTTCCTTGACAATATTTCTCTCATGAATATAACAAAACAAGGATTAGAATGATAGTTTCGTAATATACATGTGAGAATTAGAGATTGCAAAAGACAGACTAAAGCTAGTCAAACCTTTTTATATATTTTGGTTTACAAGATTATGAGTAAACAAACTTTTAAAGAGATATAAAAGTTATTTACAGATTATCATTGTTGATGATTATAAAAATATTCTTAAAAATGGATTTAAATCTCTAACAACTCACCACATATGAACATGACCACTGGGTCTTATAGTTGTTTTGACAATATGGGATTTTTTCTCGACCGATTGCAAAGATGAGCATCCTTAATGTTGGCGCCAATATCATCTGGGAAGATAAATAAAATCGCTATGTTAAATTCTTCAACCATTATATTTAAATCTTATGCAATGCAAATCATTTACCAATCACAGTTCATTTCTCTTGAAACTTCTTTGCCTGGTCCTCTTCCATTAGCTTATTTCTTCATTGCTATTTAAAATTGGCTACAAGATATAGATGCACAAAAAAGAAAAGAAAAGTAAAAAGAAACTTACATAGTCCTTGGATTTAATCCATCAAGTTCCGTGCTTCCAAACTTACAAATCTGTACACAAGTCCGCAATGAGAATACCAACTGATAATAAAAGGAATAAAATGCCGAAATTCAACTATACTTCATTATCTTCTCAAGCATTTTCACCAATTATTCTACCTCTACTTCCTGACTATTGTTATTCTGTTTTGGTAGAAATTTCAGTAATACACAAGGAATGCATTATGTTTCAATGTCTCATTGGTGTATAGAACCAAAACTCTAGAAGTAGAAGCATGAATTGAATCCTTACCGCATTCAGTGTTCTTAAGCATTAAGACCACTACATAATAGTTTCAAAACATTGCAACCAAAATAGAAATTATTATTTCACCTAATTTGGCAAACTCATGGATTAACCATAAATCTATTGCAACAATTACAATGAAAAATTCAAACAGAACCCATATGGAATTCAATAAACACCATATCCATTTGAAAGAAATTTAAATGTTTGCATTTTCCATCAAAACTAGCAATGTAAACTAAAAGCCCCAATTTCTACATACCAATTTTTTGTTTGCTAGGGTTTAGGATTTGAAATTGGGATATCTTTCTCAGAAGTGTATAATAGCGCCATGCGGATGGCGTTCGTCTGCGGGTCACCGGCGGCTTGGGCGGGCTTGCGGCATCAGCGGGCTTGGGCGGGCTTGCGGCACCAGTGGCGAGAATATTTGACAGAGAGAAGATAGAGACATGAAGGTTGAGAGAGGAGAAAGCGGGACGAGAATTGAGAAATAAAATGGAAAAGAAGGGGATTCTGTGAATAAGTTTTTTGTTTAGATTTCTTATAAAATTTTAAAAGGTTTTTTATTTAACAAAAGGAATTATCTCTATTTTTTTAATAATAAGATTTATAACTTAATTTGGTGAGAAACAACCAATAATGAGGGTAAATATTTTTAACACAAATAGTGAGAGGATTAGTTATCAATAACTAGAAATTTAAAACTCCTCATAAATAATCGACTCTTTTACCTATGAGTTTTTTTTACCCTCATAAATAAAGCTTTTAATGACCGTTTTTTCATACCCTCATTATATTTTGGTCATTATAAGCTAAATTTCTTGTAGTGTTATGAAGGAGTTAAACGTTGGATAAAATAAAACCTTAGGGTATTTTTGTAATTTCAAAAAATAGCTGGGTTATTTTGTAATTAGGTCAAACCTCAAGGGTACTTTTTGTAATTAACCCTTTATTTTAGAGTAATAATAATTGAGTTTTAACATCTAATTTAACTAAATGATGTTAATAGTGATGTTATAAACAAATATAAGGTGGTCAAAGACATCATTGTTGGAATAACCGATCTTAAACATGATGTTATAAACCAAAAAGGGGTGGTCAAAGACATCGGCTCCTAAAGACGATGTGTAATAGCGAAAAAATCCGCTCATACACATCGCTTCACTTAAAACATGATGTTGTATAGTGTAAGACATCATGAAATTCATGAAAACGATGTCTTTTAAGCGATGTCTTTGACCGGATTTCTTGTAGTGTTTGCGGTAGGAGCTGTTCTCGGTCAAAAGAGGGAAAAATTGTTTAGATCAATCTACTATGCTAGTAGAACGTTGGGCAGCGCTCAACAGAATTACACTACTACCGAGAAGGAGATGTTAGCAATTTTTTTTGCATTTGATAAATTCCGATCATACTTGATTGGGACAAAAACGATTGTTCACACCGACCATGCGGCCATCAAATATCTTTTTGACAAAAAAGATGCAAAACCAAGGTTGATTCGGTGGATCTTATTATTACAAGAGTTTGATGTGGAAATCAAGGACCGGAAGGGATGTGAGAATGTCGTAGCAGACCACTTGTCTCGAATTGAAAATCAAGAGGGAGCGCAAAGAAGCACGGAATTGATAAAAATGGAATTTCCTGATGCACGATTACTCATGCTCGAGGCAAAATTTCCGTGGTATGCGGACTTTGTAAACTATTTGGCTGCGGGAGTTTTGCCTCCAGATCTATCGCCCTATCAAAAGAAGAAGTTCTTACATGATGTAAATTTCTACATGTGGGACAACCCCCTACTCTTTAAGAGGTGCGCTGACAAAATCATAAGAAGATGCGTACCTCAAGAAGAATGGGAGGGAGTCTTACAACAGTGTCATTCCGCACCCTCCGGAGGACATTTTGGCCCAACTCGCACCGCAGCGAAGGTATTGCAAAGTGGGCTATACTGGCCTACTTTATTTAACGATTATTATTTGTTTGTGCAACAATGTGACAGGTGTCAGCGAATGGGAAACATTTCCAGAAGACACGAGATGCCGATGAAAAATGTAATCGAAGTTTAATTGTTCGATATGTGGGGGATTGATTTTATGGGCCCATTTCCATCATCTTCGGGCTATCAATATATTCTACTTGCAGTAGAGTATGTATCCCGTTGGGTAGAGGCGATTCCTTCCAAAACAAATGATGCTCATGTTGTGATGCGGTTCCTTAAGAAAAATATATTTACTCGGTTCGGCACTCCAAGAGCTTTAATTAGTGATGGAGGGTCACATTTTGTAAATAAATTGATGAGCAACTTGTTGGCAAAATATGGGGTGAAACATAAAGTTGCATTGGCATACCATCCACAAGCCAATGGGCAAGCAGAAGTGGCCAACCGGGAGATCAAACAAATCCTTGAAAAGACGGTAAATATTAACCGAAAGGATTGGGCGTTAAAATTAGATGATGCTCTGTGGGCATATCGGATTGGATATAAGACACCGTTGGGCACATCCCCATACCAACTTGTTTTTGGGAATTCGTGCCACTTGCCGGTAGAGTTGGAACACAAAGCATTTTAGGCGGTCAAGAAACTAAATCTGGATTTTCAGAAGGCCGGTGAAGAGAGATTGCTCCATTTAAATGAGATGGAAGAATTTCAGGATGAAGCTTACGAGAACTCCCGAATTTATCAAGAAACGAGAGTTTTTACCAGGGGAACCAGTCCTCTTGTACAATTCACGCCTTAAATTTTTCCCTGGAAAACTCAAGTCTAGGTGGTCGGGGCCATTCGTGATCAAGAAAGTATTGAATCCTCCCGGAATCGTGGAATTGTTAACAAAAGACGGTGAAACTTTCATGGTAAACGGTCAGCGGATTAAACATTATTTTCACCGAGGTAATCAAGAGGAGGTGACATCCATCACCTTGCGAGACCCGTGACGGAACAAACAGGCGTCGAGCTAAAGACGTTAAATATAGCGCTTGTTGGGAGGCAACCCAACGGTTTTTGGTGTGGATTTCATTTTTTTCTTTTTTTCTTGTGTGTGTTTTGTTTCAATTTTGTGTGTTGTGTTTTTTAAAAAAAAAATCGAAAATACCGAGTCATCGAATCGCCAGGATGCACGGGTAGACCGTGTTTAAGACACCACCCGTGCGTGCACTGGAAGGGGAACAGAGACGCTACGGCAATACGCACGGGCTACACGTGCGCCAACGCACGGCCCGTGCGTGACTGGATGAAAAATTCTTCCCCTACGGCATGACGCACGGGTGACCCGTGCGGCCACGCACGGCCAGTGCGTCACCCCGATGAAGGATTAAAAGAGTCTGGCAGACTCTGTTTTTCTCAAAACTTCATACTCCTCCAACACGAGAAAAAAATCGCCCCTTCTCACATTGCTTCAAACTCCTAAATTTCTTCCAAAGTTACTCACATACTTCATCCTCTCATCATAATACACTCACAAAGTGCTTCAAATTCGAGTTTGGATTGAAGAATTGGTTGAAAGGCACCTAGGGTTCCAAGTTTTCCCCTTTTATCAAATTTTGAGAATTTCGGTAAGAATTTCGTTGTTTCTTCTGAATTTCTTGAGAATAACATGTTAGGGATTATATTGGGTGCTTGTGTTGGTACTTTTGCTATATTTTGGATGAATTCTTCTTTGGGGCAAATTATCAAACACCTTATGAGCATGTGAATTGAGACATATTTGGGGGAATGGATGATGAATTGGGCATAAGCGTTAATTGCTAGGGCTTTTAGATGATGATTCTCTATATTTGCAATATTAGTTGATTGCTTGGAGCACAATTGATCGGTCAAATTGATATATGAGAATCGTTATGCCTTATGTGACTTGTTTGCCTACATTCATCTTTCTTGTGATTGTATTTGGTTTGTTTTGGGTTGCTAATACATGTTATTCCAGGTACTCATTCACAAGTAATGGCGAACCGACAAAACCCTCAAGGACGGAGACGGCGACCCCGGGCGGAACCACCACAGGAAATACAACCTGATAGCCCTGCGGCCTTTGGAGTTGTACTACCAAATGCGGATGCTCTAGAGCGATGGAATAAGCTAGTCGTTCGAACGATGGCTCCTTCAAAATACGCCGATGATGACTGCACTCAATTTCTTGGGATACACGAGGATGTGTGGCGATTATTTGAAAGGGTCGGTTGGACAACTTTTATGAGGAGAAGATGGCCAAGCTACAAGAAATTCACGCTCGAATTTTTGAGCACAATGAAGATGATTAAAGATATAGGTGACGAGGTCATTGGGGTAAATTTTCAGTTGGGGAATGAGCTGCGACAATTATCCACAGAAGAGTTAAACGCCATATTTGAAGTTCCCAAAGACGCACATTTCTGACCAGTATACCGATATGACCAATACGATTTTTGGCGCCTACTTGTCCAAACGCCAGAAATGGGTCCCATGCTCTACGAGGCCCGCACTGCAAAATCTTCTTGGATCGAATCGGTGTTCGTATATACAATGGTCACGTCAGCCTCGGTTTTTGCGAGAGAGAATATTGGGGGAATGACGGTCAGAGAGCTATATCTATTATGGTGTATGCTAACAAGTACACCCTACAACACGGCCGCATACTTCATTGAGCAAGTGGATCATTTAGCAAAGCGGGGAGGTGGTGCTATTTCTATAGGGGGTCTGATTACCCCTATTGCCCGACATTTCAACATCGAATTTAGAGGCTTGGAGCCTATACCGGGCATCACTCGGGTTAATTTGGCATCTCTGCACCACATGAGGTTTATCGCGAATGAAGACAATATGCTGGTTCTTCTACAGAAGAAAGGCGCCTCCTTTCCATTGCCTAACCCGACGTACACTACTGTGGATACTCTGGCAGACACAACAAACTTCCTAGTGAACTCGAAAGCGCATAACAGAATTACGGAAGTTATAGGTGTGAGGAAGAGGCACCGAGTTGACGGTTTCCCGGATGTGGATGATATGGTAGCGGAGGAAGAAGAGCTACATAGAAGAGAAATGGGGGTGGAACCTCATCACCCTCAACTTGGATATGACATTTCCGAGTCCTCACACGGAGGCGAACACCCCGACGCTCACATAGCAGGGATCGTCCCGGTACCTCTCATGGTGGAGAGCCCCAACGTGGCAATGACTTTCAAGATACGCTTTATGCGTTTGGGGAGGACTTGCGTCGTCAAGGAGACGATTTGAGGCAGCATCGGGCTGATTTTCTCGCATTCAGGGAGGACTATGATCGGAGGTCCTTGGAGCTCGAACAATGATATTTGGTCCAAGAACGGCGGTATGCGGTTCAGGAGGAAAGATATGCGGCCCAGGAGCAAAGGCAAGCGGCCCAGGAACGGAGGCAGATGGAGACGTGGCAAGTCATTCAACAGATACAAATGTGGCATATTTCACAAGGCCACTTTCCACCGTCACCTCCGCAGTGATTCAGGTATATCTCCACTTTTCACTATTGAAATTCTATTTTTCCCCTTTCGAAAACAAAAATATAATTTCATTCAAGTTTGGGGGAGAGGTAGTATTTTGATATATGAAAAGTGTAGATGCTAAAAAAAAATAATAATATATCTTGCATTTTTGTGTGTTTTTGTGTGTTTTCATATAGTTGCATATAGAGCATTCTAGGTTGCATTGTATTAGAAGCACGTTTACGGCTTTAACACGTTTAATGCTTTCATAGATGTTAGAGAGTGAGTTGACCGGGCTTGATGCAACTTGTTGTTTGTGTGATTGATTGGAAATTTGTATTGGTTAGATTGGATGTTGAGTATGAATTGATTGAGCCTTGAATAGATAACATTGAGCATGTGGATATGGAAAACTTGGTTTGATGCTTTAAATTACTTATTTACAAGCCTGTGAGCTTTTGAGCCTTTACTGCTTACATTTATGCAGTCTTGTTGTGATTTGAGTGTATCATTCATGTTCTTAGAATTCTAGAACTTGCTCGGGCATCTCTATCAAGGCCACATATTGTATGCGAATTGTGAATGTGATTAAAGGCCATCTTTGCTAGCCTTTCAAGCCTTTTGCTTACCTAAAGATGTTGAAATTCCTAGTTAGCCAAGTTGAGCCTATTGCCTATTTCTTTGATAACCACAAATTTAAGCCTTGTACTTGATATATCCGTCACCCTAAACTCGAATGTATAGCATTGAGTAAAGGGAATGAAAGAGGTGAATGAGTGGAAATTGAAAAGTGGGATAATTGGGCATATTTGGTTAATTGGAACAAAAAGAGGAAGAAAAGGAGTTGAAAAGAAATGTTGAAAATTCACAAAAGAATCGAAAAAAAAAGGATGTTATAATGTGAATTTTCATCTAAACGAACTTGGAGGGCGAAGGATTGTAATTTGAGGCGATTCTCAAAGGAAAGAAAGGAGATGGAGATTAGTAAAGTTGATAAAAATAAGGGGTGATTGGAGTAGCATATAGGACTATAATTTAGATGATTGATATGCTCAACGATCTATATGCTCGAGTTTGAGTCACTTTATCCAAAATTCCCTACCTTGACCAAAGAGCCTTCATTACAACTGTAGGTCCCAAGGGGTGTAAGTGTAAGGTTTAGAAGGGGGGGGTTGAATAAACCTTACCAAATTTTCGATTTAGTCCTTTTAAATCTACAGAGTTAATTTACTACAATTTGTGTCTCGATGGACAATCGAATTAGTCACTCAAGAGAGTTAATCTCTCAAATGACTAACCGGTGAGATGTTGATGGAGTAACTCATTTGTTGGCTACAATTTAACTCATTTTGTGGTTTTATTTTAAGGAAGACTTAACACCCTTAAGTTTGATTAAGCAAGATATTAGAGTTTAATTTAGTACTTATAAATTATCAAATGGATAGCAAATTTATCAAACAGATATAAGCAATTAAAAGTGCAGAATTTAAATCTTTGAAATGTAAATGACACAATAAAGTTTTTATAGAGGTTCGAAGATGGGGTAATTCTTCTACTCCTCTCTTCTCCAACTCCGGAGGAATCCACTAAGTAATGATCGGTTTACAAAGTGGTAATGATCCGTATACAAGTCTTGATCACAACGGCCGACTTGATCCTTTGGGACTCGCCGAGACGCCTTGATCACTCGGTGGCTTCTCGTTCGACTCGCTTCTTCACAGGCAGTTTTGCCTTGCTACTACTGACTCACTTGCTCAAGCTCTTTGGATTTGATCACGAAGCCCTCCAAATGCTTAAGACTTAGTTCAACTTTGAACTTTTCTACAATCCTTCCCCGGAAAGTAGACCCCTTATTTTCAAAGGTTTCTCTTCAATCTGGTTGAAGCTCTCTTTCCTTCGGGTAAGTGTTGGATTGATGTACTTGAATATAGGCTTGAGGATTGAGATTGTTTTGCTTTTTCTAATGTGCTTGTATATCTCACGTATGTGTCATTCATGCATCTTTTTCTCAAACTAACTCCTCAGCCTTTTATAGTGAACTTTCAAAAATTTGCCCGTTGAAGAGATAGGCTTATTTTTGAAAGTCACTTTGCGATCGTTGGCTTGCGTTCTTGGAATTGCCGTTTCCTCGTATGAATTATTCTTTTCACCTTTTCGAGTTCGACACGGTGTCGTGCTTTCCATTGGTTCATTCCTTTTGCACGCTTCTGGGATCGAGCACTCCAAGAAAGGTTGTATGGAGATATTACTTGTTTAAGTAAATCTCTTGATTTAAATGCAACGGTTCTTTTACGATTATCTCGACTTGACCGCATTTCCTTGCTTTCCCCAGGTGACTTAGAGTCGACTTCCAATCATTGGATGACTCTTCTGTCACTTCAACTTGAGACTTGGCTTTTCTTGAGTTGACTTGGTGATGCTCCACTCACCGCATCTCACCGCTTCTTCCGATAGTGTTCCCGTCTACTCTTCTTTTTGCCATACTCAAATTGTCACACAGAGTCTTCCTTCGATCTTGATTGTCTTCTTGCATGTTTAGGGCGTAGTTTGTCTTGACTCACTTGGCCACTCTATTCATTACAATGCATTTTACAACAAGAATGGGGTGCCAACTTTCTATTCTAAGTTTTACATGGCATTCATCAAAATCTAAACAATAAAATTCCTAACAATTTCCCCTTTTTGATGATGCCAAAACTTAGATCATACAAATATGTAAATAACAAAGATACATACGCACAGACGAGTGTATTGACATAGAATGTATGCGCGTGAGAATCAATCTTTTTATTGATCATATCATTCTTGTACTTAACACAATCAATTTTAAGGTGTATCGAGTATATAACTGTCTTCAAAAAAATTTATAACTCTATTACGAGAAGACTTACATTGTATGTATTTACATAATAAAATACATGAAGGGTTGACAAAGAACACTTCATCTCCTTCATTGTCTCCTTCTTTCATCTTGATTAGCATCTTCTTCTCTTCTTCTCTTTTTCTCGTCGTCACCGCTTTCTTTTTTTCTTCTCATATGCCTTCCTGGGCCTTCATCTTTCCTTAGTCTTTCCCTCTCTCCCGCCATAGCCTGAGTTTGTCTTTTTTGTTTTCTTCTTCTATTCTCTTTGCATACTCGGCGTTAGTTTTAGCCACTCGCAAATTTGCCACTTGGTCAAGCCTAGCCCAAGTAGATCCCTCCTTTCTTTCCGGGATCTACGTATTCGATATTCTTGGCGCGGAGGTCAGGTCCAAGCTTCTTCCTCCACTCGCCGCTTCTTCCTCTACCGGGCGTATCTCAGATCGGGGTCTTCTTCTTCCCGGTGATTGATTGACTAGCGAGTGACAAAGCCAGAGGATCGCGTAAATTTCTGTCGCCTTCTTCACACAATGTGAGACCCTTTTCCCAAAGATACAAGTCCCAAGCTTGAGCCATGGACATATTTGCAAAATATCCTTCGATTCGAGCGTTTTGAATTCGTCAACCGATCTTGGCTCGGCCCCCGACATCCGAAATGGCATACGTGTCTCTCGCCAACCGGAATGCCTCCATGTTCTTTCAAGATGTTCATCACCCTGGCATCCATTCTTCCTTCCACTTCCTTCATCCTCGCTTGCTTTCTTTTTCTTCTCCTATAGATAAAGAGTCTTGGAGTGGCGAGTCACTGGGAGTTTTCGCTTATAATGTCACCGTGATGAGGACCTGTTGGGGGTTTGTGCTATCATCAAGGTCATATTTTTTGTTCCTTCCCTTCAGATTTTCCTTTCTTTAGTTTCAAAATTTCTTGATTTGATTTTCCGCTTCTTTTCACCGCTTTCTCCTTCTTCTTTTTTTCGACGGATTTTTTGCTTTAAGGTATTCCTCTTCCCCTTTTTGGCATCATCAAAGGATAGAGGAACCCTGGGGGACATCTTGGCAAGCATGAAGTCGAGTCTTCTCGTTGGTTGAATTCCGCTTCAAGTCCTTGCGTTGTATGCGGACGGAATTGACCGAGTAGCGTTGGATTCTCACAAATCGGCTTCATCGGCCATGAGAAGGCTGAATTTTCTCGTCATGTGTTCTTCCAAACGCCGTATATCATTTGCATTACGCTCGCTTCACGCAGCTAGCCTTGATCTCGGCGGTGTGAGCTTCATGCATATGCTCAATGTGTTCCCTCACCGTTTCAGCATCAACATTCGGCTCTCCACACCCAGACTTGTTGAACAAGGTTCAAGTATATCACATTTCCACACGCATGGATTGCTTTGTTTGCCACCATTCCCTTATCCTCGACCGTGATGCCTCTCAAGTCACTGTCAGTTGGCATCTCTGTTGTCCAGCGCATATCCAAAGAGGCTCGATGCCTCTCCATCTTTTCAACTTCAAAGCAAAGAGTGTCTTGAACACTTCTCGAACTTGGTGATTCTTCATTGCGGTGATGGCCAAACGTCGAAATCAAAATCATTTGGAACAATGGTGCCTCGAGTGAAAACAGGAGGTGGTCCGTGATATCGTACTTGCTCATTTTCCGACTCTTCGTGGAGTTCGTATCTCCAAAGTGAGAAAGGGAAAGATTCTACAAAAGATTCATCACCGCCGATCGATCTGTTCAATGATGAGCGGTGCGCGTGGAGTTCTTTTGGGAATCGATTCGGCCGTAGCTTGAGGAGCCGGAGGAAGTGGTTCTTGGTTCAACTGGGTTTCGTTGTGAAATAGACTCGGCTTGCCGAGCCTCATTTGTCTTAACAAACCTTTGGTCTCGGTGATTTTTCCTTTTCAAGACTTGTCCTCGGCCTTATCGAAACTTCCTCATCGGACGATGATGAGATTTCTAGAGGTGGCTCATCATCAAAATTAAAAGTTTGACGAGTAGTCTTGGGATCGACTTACTCGTGCTTGGAACACCCGCAGTGAGTCTTTTGGATTTGTCATGGGGTTGACTCAGCCTTCTTCTTCGCCTTCTTCGATCCCGAAAAGTGACATCGGGTTGTCCTGGGAATCATGAAGTGCCGATCTCCTTCTCGGATGGGTCGATGATTGCAGGAGGGATGTTCGTACTTGGCCTCTTTACCCGGGAAGTCTCAACCTCCCGTGGGCCTTCATTTCCTCCAGCTAGTCTCTCTGCTGCGAGGCCTTGGTCCTCCTTTCGACGTGTCACTGTCTTAGGGTCTTCTACAGATGGCATCCATTGGAGTCTCAACCCCATGGATTGCACTTTCATCGCCCAGTGTTAACTCCTGGGCTCCTTCCTTCCGTGCCTCGACCGCATCGCCAGCCGTCATTAGCCTTCAGAGAGCGGTTGGCACCTCGGTGAGGCAGTCTCAATCGCCCGAGCCGTTGATGGCAACTTCTGTTCTTCTTCTTGTGATTGTAATTTCTCTTCTTCGCCTCCTTGCTTCTTTGTGGAGTCATCTGCAAAGATCCTCCGACCTTGCCGCAGTGGAGGGAGTTTCCCCTCGGCAGCCGGCGCACCGGTGAGTGACTTGGAGTGGGGTCACTCGTCTCCGGACTCCCGGCTTTGTTGCAATTGATGGTTCACCGTTGGGCGGTGGTAGCACACCTTCAATAGGGGTTGGCTCGACTGGGGTCCCCACTAGCCCGTTTCATCGCGTTCCCTTATTGCTTCTTCAGAGTGAGTGGGAAGTGGTAGCAAAGAACATCGGTGGCTATTTGTCTGAACCACTCCCATTGGATCGATTTCACCGTGTTCGGGAGGACTCTCCTGGTCCCTCCATCGTCTTTGCTCGTGAAGGATTCTTGATTCATGTAATGCTTGCTGCATTTGTAACTCTTCTGTGGGCAAAGCATTCTCCAGTTCCTCGTCACTTTTGAGAAGACATCAAGAAGAGGATGGAAGTGTTCGTGGTGCCGGAGATAGGGCGATGCTTGCCTTTTCACGTGCTTCGGCTTCTTCAAACCTTGCTTTGCTCTCTCCCGTCCTTGTAGATTTGCGGGATGTCTAAGCAGTTGTCTCATCAAGTCTTTGGGAGCACGGTAGTTAGTCCAAGGAAATTTAGCAGTTCCTCTTCTTCTTCTATGAACTCGGGCCGTTGGAACTATTCCCTTGACTTGCTCAACTTCCATTTTCTCCACTCACGCAGACGATTTTGAATGTCCGGGTAAGGTGGGAGATAGGATCATTACATCACTATCTCTGCTTGGCAGGCTGGTTCTTCTTGTGTTTCGATTGTGTGAGCTACTGTTTGTGTCTTCGGGTTGCCTCTGCTGATCGCCTTCAGCAGAGACTTGGCTATTTCATCAATTACATCCGGAGACTCTACTTCTCCGGTGAGTCTCCGTATATGTGCTAGCCGAGTAATCGACTCACTGGTTTCTCCTGCTCGGACCGCTTGACTAGTCTTCTCCGTCTCCCGGTTTGTACAGGGAATTTCTCAGTTCGGAGGCGGTATCCTCTCGAGTCTTGGGCGGCGGGGCCGTCTTTGGTGTTTGTTTCGAGGAGCCGCCGTCCCGGGCTTGTCGTTCTCCTCCTTTTGACGATCGGAGAAGGTATTTGTGAGTCCTTCTCGACCTCCTGCAGGGGCAGTGACATGGCTGGCGGGCGGGTGACTCGCTGCAGGGGCGGTGCATGTTTGGTTTTCTTTTCACGCAGGGGTGATCTTTCTTGGCATTGCAGGGCAAGCTTTCTTTTTTTGGTGGAGAGGAGGCAGTTGTATCTTGAGGGTGGTGATTCCCCCTCATCGGTGTCACTCTCTTGGCATAAGCTCGCTTCGTGCACCGAGAGGTTAGCTCAACATCCTTTTGTTAACATGGAAGGCCTTCCCATGTCTAAGAGGGACTCCTTTCACCTCCAATAGCCGCCAATCACTAGGCCATATCCCGGGATCCTCCAAATGTGCCATCTTCTTTGAAGGACTTGTTCCCCATGCGTTCGCGAGCTGCTTGTTGTAGATAAACTCAGCCCAGTTTATCTTCTTTTCTTCCATGATTGCGGCCATCACAACTTGACTTTGCCTTTGATAGTTGGTCAAAGTCGCCAAATTTGATGTCGATACATTTGGCAACTATGTCCAACAATTTATGATAATCCTCCTTGGCCAGATCTCTTGTTTGTTTGTGTATATAATTTTATCAAAGCAATGTCGGACTTGGCTATCTCTTTCCATGCGTCGGCCCAAGTTTACATCGCTTCCTTAATTTGATTTGCTCCTTCGCAGGTAGTGAGCAATATTCACCAAATCCTTGGCGGTAATAGTCATTTCCCGTGAATGGATGACTTGATTCCTTCGTCGTGAATCTCAAGCATTCACGTAGAATTGTGCGACCTCCTCCACATAGGTCATAGGATATTCAGCGTTAGAAACGGTTTGAGCCCCGACGTTTCCAACTTCTCCGCGATTTTCTTCACCAGGGTGTCGTCGGACCCGCTTCACCATTCCGTCGAATCCACGGTCGAACCGGTGTGGATTTGTTTTCCCAACTTGGTAAAGTCATCCGTTGGTGCCATTTCTCGAATAATTTCAAGGAAAAGTTCAAATTTGATTTGAAGGTTGATAGGGTTTCGAGAGTATTTGCCTTTGCCTTTTGAGAGAAAAAGATGAAGCAGGTTTTTGGAAGTGTGAGAGAGAAACGAGGCGAAAATGGTTTAAATATGGTTTATGAAAGGGCGTGCGGAGGCGGTTTTGAATTGTGATCGAAATCAACGGCTTGGATTTCGTGACGCCTATTGAGCATTTCACGCCTCGTATTTAATGCGGCATTTATATCCAATCATAAGCTTAGTGTGCGGCTTTATGTCCGTACACATCATCATTATCTTTGACGTGTTCCTTAAAACATTCCCGCTTAAGTTAAAACGATTTGCGTTTTTGTCACTTCGCTCATAAGTTATTCAAACTTATCTCTTAGCCCATTTAACTCTACTTTTCACATTTCTCTTAGCGACTCCTATCGGTGACTTCGGTAGTCAGTTTCTTTCCGACATGGTGATTCTCGGTGATTTTTTTTGGCTCTTTTTCACTTCTTTTGTTCTAATACTCTTTTTTGATTCGTCTGGAGTGTCACTTAGCTCAATTAACCCCAACTCATGCTTGAGTTCTTCAAATCTTGACTCACATAATGGTTTTGTTAAGATGTCACTAGTTGTTTATCGGTTGAGATATATTCCAAGATAATGTCCTTCTTTTCAACATGATCTCTTATGAAATGATATCGACATCAATATGTTTTGTTCTTGAGTGCGGACAGATTTTGAGTGATTGCAATGGCACTTATGTTATCACACATGATTGGAATTTCTTTTCTTCAACTTCATAGTCTCTCACCGTTGTCTCATCCATAGGACTTGGGCACAAGTACCGCCCGCAGCCTATGTATTCCGCCTCACTGTGTAGAGGTGGCTATTGAGTTTTGCTTCTTGCTAAACCAGAAATTAGTCTGTTTCTAGCATTTGACAGTGCACGAAGTGCTTTTCTTGTCCACTCGCATCCAAAGATAGTCGAATCTGAATAGCCAATTAGCTTGAATCCACCTTCCTTGGATACCATAGGCCTACTTCTTGGCTTCCTTTCAAGTATCTCAAAATTCTCTTAGTCTTTGTCATATGGCTCTCTTTTGGAGCAGATTGAAATCTTGCACATACACCTACAAAGAAAGGTGATGTCCGCCCGCTTTGTGAGATAGAGCAATGATCCAATAAGTGCTCGTATCTTGTTTGATCTACAGTGCTTGCCATCCAGATCCATGTCCATTTTTGATGTGTTCATTGGTATTTTTACTGTAAGACTTCTCTTCCATACCAAACTTCTTCATTAAATCCCTGGTATATTTTGTTTGACTTATGAAGGTTCCATCCTTCATTGTTTTCACTTGAAGTCCAAGGAAAATGTCGGTTCTCCCATCATGCTCATTTCAAATTTGCTTTGCATGAGGTTTGAGAATTTTTCACATAGCTCTTTGTTAGTGGATCCAAAAATGATGTCATCCACATATATTTGAACAAGCAAAAGATACTCTTCTTGTCTTGAATTCGAAAAGTGTTCTATCTACTTTTCCTTTTGTGAATCCATTCTCGATTAGGAATTGTGACGGGGGTATCATACCATGCTCGGGTGCCTGTTTCAATCCATACAGGGCTTTCTTGAGTTTGTATACCTTGTCTCCAAGAGTCTTCCGCTCAAATCCTCGGAGGTTGTTCAACATATACTTCTTCTTCCAATAAACCGTTTAGGAATGCACTTTTACATCCATCTCGATATACAATGAAATTCTTGTGAGTCTGCATAGGCAAGAAACATCCTTATAGCTTCCAATCTTGCTACAGGGGCAAATGTTTCATCAAAATCTATCCCTTCTTCTTGGCAATATCATTTGGCTACTAGTCTTGCTTTATTCCTTACCACGAGCCTTCCTCGTTCATCTTATTTTCGAATACCCATTTGGTTCCAATAACATTTTGATGTATGGGTCTTTGCACTAGTTCCCATACTTTATTTCTCTCAAACCGATTCACTCTTCTTCTTGCATAGCTTGAATCCAATGTGTGTCATCCAATGCTTGTGACACATCTTTTGGCTCTATTTGCGAAATGAAGCATGTGAACATAGCTTCTTGTTGAGTTCGGATCTTGTTTTGACACCTTCTCTCATATCTCCAATGACAAGTTCGTGGATGGTCTCTTAGCCATCTTACATCAAAGTTGGAGTAAGTTAGCTGGATTCGATCGACTTGCGGTTGTGTTCTTCGTGGTCGACTCTTTCGTGGTCACTTGGTCTGCAAATTTTCCAGTTGCTTTTGAGGTTGACTATCTCATCTTCTTCTCGAGTTGATAATTCCGGCTTCCGGCTTCAGCGTAGGGACTCTTCTCGTATGATTGGATGTTTCAACTTATCACCGACTCTTCAATGTCTTCTCCATTTACATTTGGCTCATCGAATACTACATGAATGGATTCCTCTCGTAACCATAGTTCTTTTATTGAGTATTCTCAGAAGGCTTTGCTTTCACCGAGTATCCTAAGAAGATACCTTCATCGGCCTTTAGCATCAAAAGCCTTTAGGTTGTCTTTGCCATTGTTATGGATGAAGCATTTACATCCAAATATTCAAATATGCAACATTTGGTTTTCTTCCGATCCGGATCTCATAGGGAGTCTTTGTGTTGTCTATTTATCATACATCTGTTTTGGGTAGCAAGTGTGTGTTAATTGCTTCACCCAAAATCTTTTTGGTAACCCCGCTTACTAACATGGTCCTTCGCTTCTTTGAGGGTTCTTTCTTCTTTCTCGCAACTCCATTACATTTGTGGAGTCCTTGTCTGCGATAGTTCATGACCAATACCATTCTCAATACAATCTTGAGTTATTATTCCATTGACAAACTCAGTTCCTCTATCCGATCTTATTTTGATAATGGTTTGACTCTTCTCATTTTGAATTCTCTTCATCACCGTGTGGTAGTTTTTGTAGGGTTTCTTTCTTCTTGCACATGAATATTGTCCATGTATATCTTGAGTAGTCATCTACTACCACCAAGGTGTATTTCTTTCCACTTATCTTTGTTTGGTTCCTTTGGGCCAAATAGATCCATATGAAGTAGATGCAGATTCTTGTTGAGGATGGGCATGTCTTTTCTTTGAATGACGACTTGATTTGTTTTCCTTTCGACATGCATCACATATACTCTCCTTCTTGATATCGAGTCCGGAAGTCCTTCTACCGGATGACTTCTTGCTAGCTTGTTAATTGTTTTGAAATTCAGGTGACTCGGCTTTTGTGCCACACCTAACTTGATTCAGTTGTGCTCTTTGCTAGTAGACAGTCTTCGGGTGTTGCGATTGACCAATCCACTACATACATATTCTTCGTCTATTTCCTTTGCAAAGACAACTTCATTTGATTCAATATCCTTGATTTGGCATACACCCATGTTGAACCCAACATTTTAGCCCTTGTCACGAGCCGATCGATACTCGTAGGTTGAAGTTGAGTCCTTCAACATATGCAACATCCGTGATTTCTAATCCATTCCTCTTGATGGATCCAATGCCTCTTATTTCACCAGGAGCTTCATTTCCCCCAAATATGACTTTGGCTCCTTTGACTTCCTTGAATTTTTGTGATTTCTCTTATTTCTGTCATATGTCCGGGAACGACCACTATCCATGTACCAGGTTCCTTGGCACTTCACTTCCTTGAACGCAATCAAGGAAATTAAGTTTTAGGTACCCATACTTGTGCGGGTCCCGAGGGGTTAGAATTGTAAGATGATCCAACCAACCTATAGCCAAATGATTTGACTCTAAGGGGTTGCCATCTATCGAGTGCCATAATCATAATTAATTTCGCAAATTGCTTGGGGATTCTAGGTTCATACAATTTTGTCTCTTTTGTCCGTATGCCTCGCATATGTGTTTTAGCAATTGCCTTCCTTGGGTAATTGTGGTGCTTTTGAGTGTAGTGCCTAGGTGCATGTGTGTCTTTGATGAAAGCTCTTATACTTTTGGAATGGCCTTTGTTGAGTTCTAGGCCTTTGCCACTTGGGCTTATATTCCATAAGTCTATGCCGATAGTTCACATTGTTCCAATCACCTTGGCTTGGATATTTTCTACCATTCCCATCATATGTATTTCTTTTATGGATTTTCTCGGAATTTTTGGTAGCTCTGTTTCTTCTTTACTGAGTATTTTTTTTAGGAGTTTGTCAAGGACTCATTTGAATCTATTCTCGATTGTCCTTTCAAAGACACTCAATCGGTCATTTTCCTTTTCCTTTGTAACCAAGGCCGCTTTGCTTAGTATTGTGCTTTGGAGTGAATGTGTGTGCAACATTTAGAGTTTTGGGTTTTTCGGACTCTTCATGACTTGAAGATCCTTTTTCCAAAATTACTCTTGAGGTTTGACATGGCACAAAGGAATTAAATCCTAAGCCTGTCTTGTCTCCACATTCTCTTTGACTCATAATAAGATCATCCAATGATTTAGATGCCTTAGTGAACGAGGCAATAACATTTTTGAGGTCATTCTCCTCTTTTCTATAGCAAGCAATTTCGGCTACTAATTTAGCATTTTCAACCTTTAAACTTTCATTTTCAATGCCTATTTGACTTAGAGTACTCGGCTCCTTAGTCACTTTGAGTTTTGACTTTTAAGAGGTGTTTTCCTCATTCAATAGTGTGTGTGAGGATTTAATGTGCTCAAAATCTTTCATCATTTTGCCTAATGAATCATAAAGATCGTAAGTAGGTGATGAAGTGTGTGTCACGCATCACTATCACTAGTGTTCGAGCTTGTTGAATTAGATTGTACCTCATCTTCTTGATCTTGTTCTTTGGTCATTAAGCGGATCAAGGCTTCTTCTTCAGAGTCACTCGAGTAGTCACTTCACCGCTCTCAATCGGTTGTCTCTTTTGACTTAGGCATTTCAGCTGATCTCGTGACCATCATTGCCTTTTTCTTTTCTTGTCTTTTTCTCTCAAGACCTTTCTTTCTTCATTCCCTGTACTTGTTGACTACAGGATATGAGCGATCAATGGCATAGTGACTGGTTGTCTACAATTCCAACATAGATATTCACCTTTTGATCACCTCTTTCTACTCTTGAGTTTGTCACCCTTTGATACTCAACTTGTTGATGATCTGTTCTCTTGGTTGGCCTATCATCCCTTGATTTGGAGGAGCCGAGTGTCTTCCGGAAGATTCACCCTTTCTCTCTCTTGTAGTTCTTGTTAAAGAACTTGTTAAATCTTTTGACCATCGTGGCTATTTCTTCTGGGGTCAATTGCTTCTTTGACCTCGCCTCTCTTCCCATCTTTGACAATTAGAGCAAATTGTTTTGGGTACAAATTGTCTCTTCCTGGTCTTTTCTTTTCAGCTCAAACTAATAGGCTTTGAGGTCCGAGAATAGTTCATGGTTGGATGTCTTTGATAGGTCCATGGAATGCCCGAGTGCCATGACCTTCATTTCCCATTCACCGAAGACTTTTTAGGATCTTCATACACATTTCTTCTCGTGTATATTCCTTTCCAAGTGTAGATGCAACTCGTTTGTGATTTCGTGAACCGAAGCGTCTAGTTGATCCAGGTTTTCTCCCGAGATCATTTTGAAATTTTCAAATTTTTGTACAATCTTCGACAATTTGTTTTCTTTGATTTGCTCGAGCCTTCACAGATTAATGTCACTTGTCCTGCATTTCTTTAGCCGTTTTGCATGATTTGACTTTGTTGAACATGGCTTTATCCAAGGTTTTGTAGAGGATGTCTTGGCTACATTATCCAGGTTGTATCTTTTTTTGTCATCATTTGTCCACTCGGTTCTTGGTTTTTCAACCATGATCGGTCTAGAGCAACATCTTCTTCTCCTTCACCGCAACTCTGCGACAAAATTGTGTTCACCTTTAATATTTGTAGAGGCCCATCTTCTATTACTATCCACATCTCATCATGTAATCTTGATAGATGAGCCGCATACGAATTTTCCAATCATCAAATTCTTCAATGGTGAACATAGGGATGCGTGTTAGATTTGCTTCCATGATAATGACTTTTAATAAAAAGAGTTTTGAAAGTTTAAGTACTAAAGCGGACTTTGAAAAATTTGGAGATCTAGTTCAAGTCCATGCGGAGGGTTCAATGAACCAACCGCTCCGATACCACTTGTAGGTCCCAAGGGGTGTAAGTGTAAGGTTTAGAAGGGGGTTGAATAAACCTTACCAAATTTTCGATTTAGTCCTTTTAAATCTACGAGTTAATTTACACTACATTTGCCGTGTCCCGATGGGAATCGAATTAGTCACTCAAGTAGAGTTAATCTCTCAAATGCACTCATTTGAGCCGTTGATGGAGTAACTCAAATTTGTTGGCTACAATTTAACTCATTTTGTGGTTTTATTTTCAATGGAAGACTTAACACCCTTAAGTTTGATTAAGCAAGATATTAGAGTTTAATTTAGTACTTATAAATTATCAAATGGATAGCAAATTTATCGGCCAGAGATATAAGCAATTAAAAGTGCAGAATTTAAATGTTGAAATGTAAATGACACAAAGAAAGTTTTTATAGAGGTTCAAGATGGGGTAATTCTTCTACTCCTCTCTTCTCCAACTCCGGAGGAATCCACTAAGTAATGATCAGTTTACAAAGTGGTAACAGTCCGGATACAAGTCTTGATCAAACTTGACTTGATCCTTTGGGACTCGATGCCTGAGACGCCTTGATCACTCACCGCTTCTCGTTCGACTCGCCTTCTTCACAGGCATTTGCGCTTTGCTACTCTGACTCACTTGCTCAAGCTCTTTGGATTTGATCACGAAGCCCTCCAAATGCTTAAGACTTAGTTCAACTTTGAACTTTTCTACAATCCTTCCCGGAAAGTAGACCCTTATTTTCAAAGGTTTCCTCTTCAACTGGTTGAAGCTCTCTTTCCTTCAGGTAAGTGTTGGATTGATGTACTTGAATATAGGCTTGAGGATTGAGATTGTTTTTGCTTTTTCTAATGTGCTTGTATATCTCACGTATGTGTCATTCATGCATCTTTTTCTCAAACTAACTCCTCGGCCTTTTATAGTGAACTTTCAAAAATTTGCCCGTTGAAGAGATAGGCTTATTTTTGAAAGTCACTTTGCGATCGTTGGCTTGCGTTCTTGGAATTGCCGTTTCCTCGTATGAATTATTCTTTTCACCTTTCGAGTTCGACACGGTGTCGTGCTTCCCATTGGTTCATTCCTTTTGCACGCTTTTGGGATCGAGCACTCCAAGAAAGGTTGTATGGAGATATTACTTGTTTAAGTAAATCTCTTGATTTAGGCAAACGGTTCTTTTACGATTATCTCGACTTGACCGCATTTCCTTGCTTTCCCAGGTGACTTAGAGTCACTTCCAATCATGGATGACTCTTTGTCACTTCAACTTGAGACTTGGCTTTTCTGAGTTGACTTGACCGATGCTCCACTCACCGCATCTCACCGCTTCTTCGAGAATGTTCCGTCTACTCTTTTTTGCCATACTCAATTTCATCTCACACAGAGTCTTCCTTCCGATCTTGATTGTCTTCTTGCATGTTTAGGGCGTAGTCTGTCTTGACTCGGCTTGGCCACTCTATTCATTACAATGCATTTTACAACAAAAATTGGGGTGCCAACTTTCTATTCTAAGTTTTACATGGCATTCATCAAAATCTAAACAATAAAATTCCTAACAACAACCAAATGAGAAAGATTCACAAATTGCATACATTCTAGTGGCGGAGATACGAGACGAATTGCAAGCCTATGGTAATTTTGCGGCATTGAAGTGATTTGAGCGTAAAAACGTCCTATATCCTCGTGAGATGAGAGTATACACTTAACTTTGAGAGTTGTAATTCAGAGCATTTCACCATGTTTTGTTTGATGCGTGCCCTTTGAGTAGATATTTGAGGCTTGATTGGTTTGTTGCTTGACATTCATGATAAACAATATGAATTTCTTTTTGGTCCCTTTGTGTACGCTATCATTCTTATATCCCTGTTGTGTTTTATATTGTTCTCAAAATTGTTGATCGGGATGGTCAACAGATTAAGTTTGGGGGATTTTGATAGGTGTGAGTTTTGCATGTATTTTGGGGCGTATTTATGGCTAAAATGGCAATTAATCGTGCATAAACTCATATGAAATGGTTCATATTCGTTCTTTGTGGGAAAGATATTATGTTTTCCTCGTTTTGTAGGAATGTAATGATATTTAAAGTAATTTGGAGACAAATACGAGCATTGCGGAGAACAAATACAACAAATGAGGCAAAATAGGAGACGCACGGGTAGGGCGCGCGCCTGAGCACCACCCGTGCGCCCTTGGGAAGGGAATTATGACGGTACGGCAATGCGCACGGGTAGCCCGTGCGTACACGCACCACTCGTGCGCCACTGAAGATATGGAAATTTCCTACGGCAATGCGCATGGGCTACCCGTGCGTCCACGCACGGCCCGTGCGTCCCTGCTGTACTACAGTATCATGACAGAAATGCCCTAGACTTTTGGGGCGCACACCAAGGCATATTCTGACATTTTTGGATCTACAACACAAGACAAAGGTCTATTCTTGGAAGAAGACATCAAGGAGACAATCGGGTTGCATCGGAGCTTGGGGAACGGAGATATATCGAGAGATTGTCGATTTTTCTACGTTTTTCTTGCTTCTCTTGTAGTTTTTAATCTTTCATTTTGGTTTGTCATGGCTTTGAACAATTTGTCTATGAGTTGTTTAGAAATCATGTGTAGCTAAACTCTTTAGATTTTCGGGTTTCGGAAGTAGATTAATGAACTCTTGTTGGGTGTTTTAATCTTAGTTGAAGTTATTATCTTGAAGCCTATTTGAGTACTTTGAGCTTATTCTTGTTTTACCACTTGATCAATGATTTAACTTGTTTTATATATTGATTCATAATTCGAGAAATGAGTTTCAATATTAGATCTTGAGTGCTCGACAGAAATATTTGCATGAATCGAGAGGTTTGTAAATATTTGTGAGGATATTTGATCTTTTGAACTTTTGGGAGTTGAATACTTCATGTTGAGTAGAGATGCTAGCATAGGTATTTCAATCTACGTTTTATATGCATCTCGAGAGGGAGGATAAAATATCTTTGTGATCGTCTTATAGGAATATTGATAATAACTTTGCTTTAATTAAATCGAACAACAAGAGGGGTATTAATCGAATCCTTAACTCGGGAATCCATCTCATCATCTTGATACTTCTATCGATTATATTATCTTAATCTTGTATTTTAGCAGTCTAAATTGTCTTAACCTCACAACAACAATCATCAAATTACGATCGTCTAAATAAAAATAAAGCTATCTTAGTTCAATACTTAGTACATAAATTTATTAGTCTCCGTGGATACGACCTTGTTACCCTTTTCTATAACGTACACCGTACACTTGCGGTGAGCTAAAAATAAAGGCGAACAGATGAGCAGAGCGGCTGCCGATACCGGCGATGGTCTGGGGATGAACAATGGATGTCTTCTTTGTTCGATCGAATAGCAGTGGGATATGACAGAATGTTTTTTAGGTTATGAATGAATGAGTTATTTTTAATCCATGATTTATTTGTTAATTAGTCCATGATAAATTGTTTTTTTTTTTTGAGGAATTAATTTGAATAATTAAATAAAAGAGAAAACGTTGTTAGGTTTTTTTTTATAAAAACATTTTTAGTATTTTTTTTTTTGTTTTTGACACAAAATCGTGGTTTGATAAGTAGGGAAATCGATTTATCCTTTTCAACATTCAACATTTGTTAGTCAAACCGTTGTCTATTAACTGACGTTAAAGAAAAAATAGACATTATCACGAAAAACCGTTGCAGAAGCCAATGTCTAAACGATCATAGACATCAGTTACAACATCGGTATAGTAAAGCCGATATCTATAAGCGAAAAAATCCGCTAATACACATCGGTTTTCAAAAAAGCCGATGTTAAAACGTATTAGACAACAGAATAATCAGAAAAATGATGTCTTTTTGGTGATGTCTATTCGTATTTTTCTTCTTGTGATATTACATTTCAGAAGTTCCATTTTGTAGCATAAAATATAAGAACAATAAAGAAACACGCAAACAAAGTTGGAACACATAAAGACTTCTTCCATTCATATTTCCCGTTGGTACTCTTCTGTAGAAATACGAAATTTCAGTTTCAATATAATTTACAATGTTAATTTTCCTCAGGATACACAAAAGGATACAAAATCCCTATTAAAACATAAGACCCATATTGTTAAATCACTAAAGTCATTTAGATTAACCTATAAATAAACTCAAATAAACATAATTGAATAAATATTAAACCAGCCCCCAAATCCAAAAACTCAAATTTGTTATATTTTTTATTTTTTTTGCTGTTTGTGAAGCTAAAGATGGAACTAACAATGGGTATTGTAGATCATTGAATAACCGCAAAAGAGATGATGAATAGAGATTTGTCTTCTTCCATTCATATTTATTGTTAGCACTCTTTTGTTCTCTTGTTGGTACTATTCTGCTTTTCCCTATTTGCCGTCTGCGTTTTTTATTCTTTGGCGTATTGTTTAAGAGTTGAGAGATGACTTTTCATAGTACAATGTCTTTTAAAACTAAGGGTATTTTAGGATATCCAATTTTTTTTTATAGTATATGGCATTATATATAATGCTTGTATAGGCAATATTCAAAATTTGAAACATTTTTCAAACACACTCAAACACACACACCAAAAATACTTATGGGAGCCACAAACCAGAAATGAATCACATTTTGTTATTAAAGTAAGTTCAGGAAACAAAAGAAAACAAACAAAAACAATATGGCATTATATAAAGTATGAAAATGAGACCGTATGTTGACCATCTTATTTAATTTTGACCATTTTTCTATCATCTTATTTTATCCAAACACTTCAACAACTTATTTTGAAAATAAGATGAACCCTCTTATAAGCTCTAAAAATATTTTATAATATGTAGGAGCATATAAAATCTTTTAAATAAGCTCCGTCAAACACGCTCCTAGAGTACACCCTCTTAGTAGATATATGGAACATGTAGGAAATCAAGAGAGCATAAACACTTAGTTTAATATTATTTCCAGTGAAATCGCGCTTCTTATTAGGATCCATATCAGGCTCAGAATTAGGGTCTTGCAGGAGGTTTTAATTGGTGCGACTAAAGATTATGGATACACACTTATCTCTCTGGATGCTAGAAGAAATATTCAATAGTTGAATTTTAGTTTGATGGGAGGCTCAAATAGAAAAGGGAGGTTGTCATGTATCACAAAATTGTTGACATCAGTAACCCCATAAATGAAGGTGAACCTTAAGGGTTCTCAATTTGTGGTTTCAATTTTCTTTTCAACACTCAGTTTATAAGCAAAGCATTACTAATTTTCCTTTTATTTGCTTCATTCAATTTGGCTGATTGCAAATAGAAAGTGTTAAATGACAGAGAAAGGACATAATGGGAGTGTTTGCAATCACTAAAAAAAATACTTCTTAGTTTTTTGCTGAAAAAAAAATCACTTTGTAATGTTTGCATATATGTCGACTTCTGCTTTATTTAATTAGAATCTAAAAGCAAGGATTGGGTGCTTTAGATTTTTGTTTCTGCTTCTAATTTGATTTTTACAAACAAATAAGCACTTTTCAAAATATTTCACCAAACACTCTCAACTTTTGATTCTGGACTTCTGTTTCTATTTCAAACACTATCAACTTTTGATTCTCAACTACTTTTACTTATACTTCAATAAATCACTCTAAAAGCAGAAGTTTCGGCAAACACTCTCAATGTCACGCTAGTTGCTCGACTCCACAAGCGACTCCACTGTATATCTTGAATTCATCCCCACATATCCATAAAATGCTTTCCAATAGTAATATTATGTCAAATGTGCTATCTTTATTATGATCAAATGGGAATTTGGCGCCATATAATTTGAGAGAGCTACTAAGAGAGTTCAGTTGTTTTGCTTTCCATGGCAACTTCACAACGAAGTTGAAACTATGGGAAAAGGGGATTTTCTACTTAACCTATTGCTTGTCTCTGGCGATGAATGGATACGAAGAATGTCTAAAACGTCATTAAGTGAAAAAACATTAAAGTAAAATTAAAGATTTAAAAAGAAAATCACCTTTGTTTGTAAACTTGAAATCGGAGTTCTTAACTCTCTCCTCTTGATTCACCTTACAAATCCACCGCACTGCACTGTCCCATGGTCAGCAAAACCGCTCAAGGCGATATCTTCGGTTCCCCATCGGTGATCCGCCTCATAAATCCACCGCACTCGACCTTCGCCATGGTCAGCAAACCGCTCAACTTGTTATCTTCAGTTTCCCGTCGGTGCAAATTCTTTTTTGCCTTTAACTTTACAGCTGCGCAGATTCTGGTATTTTTGTGCCTCTCGGTATTTTGTTATTAAAACCTACTTGATCTTAAGAAAACAAAAAATATTTGGTGAGACTAAAAAGATTTCAGGGATGACCCGGATGAGAAGGAGAAAATATTATAAATTAGATTGAAAACCTTTTAAAATTCCTTGTGAAATGGTTGAGACCTTTTGAAATTCTTTTCATATCGCAAGAGACCGATGACAGCTTTTTGTGAAATGGTTGAGACCTTTTGAAATTTCTTTTCATATTAACACATATTCTTATTTAATTAAATTACACTTTTGGCCTTAATATTATTGTAATATAGGGATATTTTAGTCTCATCAAAATTTTACAGAAATATTGATCATTGTAATATAGGGTTATTTTAGTCTCATCAAAATTTTACAGAAATATAGGGTCATTGTAATATAGGGTTATTTTATTCCATCAAAATTTTACAGAAATATTCATCCTTTTATAAGAAAAATAATATTCATCCTTTTTGTGAAATGGTTGAGACCTTTTGAAATTTCATTTCATATTAACACATATCCTTAATTAATTGCAATTAATTAAATTACACTTTTGGCCTTAATATTATTGTAATATAGGGATATTTTAGTCTCATCAAAATTTTACAGAAATATTGATCATTGTAATATAGAGTTATTTTAGTCTCATCAAAAGTTTACAGAAATATTGATCATTGTAATATAGGGTTGATGACATAATTCTGACAGGTAATAATTGTGTCATGATAGACAAATTTGTGTCAGCTCTTGCTCAACGGTTTTCAACTAAAGATCTTGGCTTGCTCACGTATTTTTTGGGTGTTGAAGTTGTTCCGAACAAAAATGGCTTGCTCCTCTCTCAAAAGAGGTACATCCAAGACATCTTAGTTCAGACTCAGATGCATGAAGCTAAATCTGTTCTCATACCGCTGCCCACGAATACATCTCTTACCTCACACTCATGTTCTTCCTTGTCAGATCCTACACAATATAGAGCAGTGGTAGGCAGCCTTCAATATTTTCTTATTACAAGGCCAGACATTGCTTTCGCCGTTAACAAGTTATCTCAATACATGCATTCTCCAACAACAGAGTTGGTCGTATGTAAAACGTGTCTTACGTTATCTTTTGGGAACCATTAATAACGGCTTACAGATTTATCGTGATACATCTTTCAGTTTGCATGCTTTTTCGGACGCTGATTGGGGAGGGGACAAGGATGATTTTTCATCCACAGGTGCATATATTGTTTACCTTGGAAAAAATAATATATCTTCGAGTTCTAAAAAGCAAAGAACCATTGCTCGATCCTCAACCGAGGCCGAGTATAGATCAATTGCGAATACTGCTGCTGAAATTAAATGGATTTGTTATCTTCTATCGGATCTTGGACTCAAACTTCCTTGCCGCCCAGTTATATATTGTGATAATATTGGAGCAAACCATTTAAGCTCAAATCCGATTTTCCATTCAAGAATGAAACATGTGGCCATTGATTATCATTTTATTTGTGATCAAGTTCAAAATGGTGCTCTTCGTGTTGCTCATATTTCCTCGACCGATCAAATAGCCGATGCACTCACGAAGTCGCTTCCTCGACAAAGATTCCTGCAACTTAAATTCAAGATTGGACTTCTCTCCCGAGCTCCATCTTGAGGGGGCATAACAGAATAGCAACAACAACAGATTTGTTCTATTCAAAATTTGAAATTTAAATACTTCTTGTTTATCTTTAAGTTAGTTTTTCTCCATTTATTTAGGAATTAGTTTTAACAAATAGATTAGTATTAGCAACAGAATTTGTTTCTCTTGTTGTATTTATACGCTGTGTTAATGAAAATATCAAACACCACATTTTACAAAAGCCAAATCTGTCATTACATGTGTAGTTTCTGAAGATTACTCTTCAATTTCGCTGTCTCATTGAAGAAGAAAAATTTAGTCTGCTGGAACTTTGGTTTTATTTCAGTTAGTCACAAAATGTTTAGAGGGTTGAGTTTGTAAGTGCAAATGAGCTGAGCCCCTTAAAACAATTTAACATCAAATTCAATTTCAGCTCTATATATGCTCTGTTTAATAGAAGTGCAGCAATATTGGACAAGGACATTGGAAGTTATAGATTCTTATCAACATTAATCTTGCATCATTTTACAATGTTTTCGGGTTGCATGTTGCTTGGCTTCAAGCTTTCTGTTTAGAAACTGTCGGTGAAACAAGATATTAATTATGAGGTGTTTTTTGAATGAAGTAAATTATGTAATTTACTGTGTCTGTTTTTTATTTCATTTCAGGACATCGACACTTCCTGCATTGTTCATTTTTGAAAAAGCTTCAATCAGCACATCAGATTGTGCGAGAACTTTGCTCAATCACGGGCTGAAAAGTGAGAAGCCTATTTGGTATGATAACATTATCCTTTTTGTTTCCCTGCTTCTGTAACAAATTTAGTATATGTGTCATCAATTATAAGAATTTTCCTTCTCTTCTGGTTCCCATTCGCAGTTGCCAAATTAAAAAATCAGTCTCCAGTTGGAAACTTTGATATCTCAACAGATAGGACTATTATTGCATACTATTTTTCACTATGCTGTTTGATCAGTTATAACTACATATATTAAGCAGCTAGCTTGGCAATTTTCCCCACACAACTGCCTTCTCTTCAATTTTGGGTCTCCAATATATGGCTTATGATTGAGATTGTTATTAACAGTAGAAATTTTTCCGTTTGCTTACAGTTTATGGTACTGGTTTTGTGATGATTTTCTCTTACTTTTAATTCATTAGGAAATTACTTATGTGTTGTTACTTGTGTCGTGTGTTTATTAGTACGCACGAGCAATTGAAATTGCTAATAATCTATATATCTTAAAATGAAATCTTCTTTGTGAAAACTTAATATTTTTTTAGTATTCAGAATCTCAGATTACAGAGATAGTTTGCTTTTAATATCAGAAATATTAGTTCATTCTACATTAAGCAAAGCAAAAATCTTTATGGAAGTAATTCTGTAGTAGGATGTTTCATATGATTTCAAGAATTGATCCAAACGCCGAAAGTGAGCAATTCAGTTGGAGCAACTGTTGAAAGGACACAAACTTTGTACAACCGCAGCTTGCTTAGGAGCTTTTGTTATACACCACACATTTTTAGTTCCCTTGCATTGGCTTTTAGCTGCCTAGATAACTTTTTAAAACAATTTGTTTATACATAGCAGTTTTGAAAGGTGGGGGTGGGGTAGGGGGTTGGGTAAAGCTAGGGCTAATAACTGGGAATTAGTTTACATAAACTTTGGGAGTCACTTGAGGGATAATGGAGAGAGGCAAAATGTGATAATTTGAAAGTGGCGGAGGAGAACAATGAGAAATTCATATAATGTTAATTCCCAATTTTTGCTGACACTCTCCTTGGTAATTCATTAGCATTGTTTTAGAAAGCAACAACCATCAGAGTGTTTATATGCGAGGTCGTGTTTATCATTCAACCAAGCCAATTCTAGCTTTCAGCTTGTTGAGATTGACTGCCATATAGATTCCATCTCTTAAATTTGTGTTACCTGTTACTATGTAAAAAACTTAGAGGTCAGGCCTTAGCCTCTTGAAAATTCCTATTTGCATTATTTGTGGGAGTAATATGGTTGATTTAAAAGGCTTTTGTTAGCTCATACTTGTCAAAATGGAGCTAAGCATTTTCTGTCAATTGATTAATTTCCAACTATACTGGTATATATTGACACGGCTTGAACTTGAGTCTTTGCAGATGATATCAAGGTATGTGACTGTCTAAATATCAGGGTATTTGGAAGAATGTGTAGATACATGGAAACTACCTTTTGAACTCATGTGACAAAGTGCTACATAGGTAGGATCAAACCTTTTTTAAACTTGTAAGTCATCTCCATAGTCGTGTTTCACCGCACACGGATGTCACAATCTGAAGGAGGGGTGATTGCAATATGGTATCGTACATTAGCATGGATGGAAATAACCAGTAATTTATGGAATCCAAAGAACTCATGTCTGACTATTTACATCCATTTTTGATAAACCATTAGATTGGTAATACTGATCTTGAAGGCAATTCTCGTGTCCAAATGAGAATTCTTCAATGATTAATAAAATTGATAGATCCATGCCAAAGTCCCACCAATAGAAGATAATTGCATCTGTCTTAAAAGAGCAGTAGAAAGTCCCACACTGTGAGTAAGAGAATGAGCTAAAACACTAGATTGTAATTGAGATTACTAACTCAAGAGATAAGGTGATTTAGAAATAATTGTTGAATAGTTGACTCATCTAAGTGTGGATGTTTCTAAAGAGGAGACAACATTGATTTATTAGTTTCTATAAGTACCTCATGCATAGGATGATTATTTTACTTTTTCCTTTTTGTCGTTTTCCCTTTAGACCAAGCACATGGTATTTCATCGATGGGTGGGAATAAGGTTATGATCTTAAAGCTTCGCCTTCTTTAAAGCATGTTGAATGTGCCATAATGTGCGACCATCTCAGTTAAAAGCTTACACACTTAGATGCAAACAACCTTATTTGTTATTGTTTAATTGGATATGACAGAACTCGGGGAAAGGAATAAAAATAAAATTTCATGAGGCAAAAGTCTTTCATGAGCAGAAGAAAAATTATTTATCTTAAGGATCTCTGTCTGATCATCTCCCTTATCTATTAATGATTTTCTCCTGGCGAGGAAAAGGTTTTTTGGTGTTTATACTGATTCCATATATGCTTTTAATTATTTCATACGATCTGATGCATCTTTTTCACTCTGTACGTAAATATTCAGTCTCTTGAAGTTGGTTTATGTACACCTATCCTCTTAACTCAGAGAAGTTGACAAGTATTGTATCATTTTTACTAGACTTTCTGTAAGGATTACTTTTTAGGTTGTTCTTCCAAAGTTATGAGAACTATAGCAAAACTGTTATTAATTTGTGTCAATTTCTTATTTTCTGCATAACTAGGTTCTTTACGGACTGGAATATGCATATTCAATAACAGAAATCAAGATATTGTCCATGTCTAGTGCTTCAAGCATACTTGGATCCACGTCCATGTTTGAACTCTTTTATGCTGATGTAAGATGTTCAGTTATAAGCCCATCTGAAACATGTAGCCCTGCAACTAGCCAAGTTGTAAATGAATCCATTGCTGAAGAAACTAGCCAAAATTACATAGGATAGGAGGTTTGAGTTGGAGATTACCCCAAGGACGGAAAACTAGCCAAACTAGCCAATGTTGTGCTGACATTTAATAGTTGTGAAATAGTTAAGAGTCTGCATTATATTGTTACTTGTCCATCGATTTGATAATGAAGAAGTATAATAAGTTAATAACTCTAAAGCATGGAGTACTTTTAATCTTATTTCCCACAATACGTATCAGTAAAATTCTTTTATGTGGTGTTAATTTCACGAGTGTCTTTTTTCCTGCTATTTACATATGCTCTTTCTGATAATATGAATCATTTATATTCTCTTAGCACTTCATCATTCGGACGAATATGTTTGTTTTAATGTTTGGAAGTTGGCAACAGTTCTTTAAGAAATTGTTAAACTGACTAGCTCGTTTTCAAATGAGCAGACAAGTAATAGAAGACGACTTGTAAGATCTGTTTAGTTAATAATACTTGCTGTCAAATGTCAATTTTGTTGATCCTTCTCTTTCTCCTTCTTTTTTTATTTATTTTAAAATAAATCCCCTTTAATTCTCACAGCTATCTTCATTTTTTTTTCATGCTTGGAGATTTCACTTTTGTTACTAAATATCACATGTATTCTCCAATTTCAGGTTGTTTTACCAGAGGGGTCGAAGGATGTTTCTACGTCTGTACCAGCGGGGTCGAAGGATGTTTAGGATGTGTTATTTCCGCTAGCACTCATTGGATTTTGTTTAAAAACTTTACTAGTAAGGATTTGCAATGTAAGTTGACAAATTGTGAACTGTGAGGATGTTGTAACATTAAGGCCTTTAAGTACTCGTTTGTATAGCCACATTTTGGCCTTTACGTATACTCGTTGTGCACATTTTGAATGGATGGTTTAATGCAGGTTATATTTGTTAATTTCGATTGTAATTAATTGTTGGTTGATTTAGATTGGTGAATATTGGTACTATTGTCGTTAATTAGAGGGGTGAAAAACCACAATATTGTTGAACAAAATGAAATCAGTTTAAAAAACAAACATCGACTACAAAGTGATGTGTTAAAATGTAACGACAACGGTTATTGTAATATAGACATTGATTTCTAAACCGATGTCATTTCGTAACTAATTAAACAAAACCAACAACACTTATAAGCCGTTGTGGTTCCAAGAATCAACATCGATTAAACACCAATGTTAAAAATGATGTTGTTATACGAAACGTCGGTGAAACACCGTTGTTAAATAATCCGCACTTTAACAACACGGGCTTTAACATCGCTTATGTTTCTTAATAAACATCATGTTTTCACCGGTGTTGTTTCAGTTATTGACATCGGTGGAAAACCGATGTTGTTTTAGTTTCGACATCGGTTATTTTCTTCATTAGACATCGGTTAAAAAGTAATGTCTATTAGTGTTTTTCTTGTAGTGCCTTTTGCTCTAGTAGCACTCCAAACAACAAGAGATATCGAACTTCCAAAGTTTTGTACTCTAATTTTTTACTGATTTTTTTAACATAAAATATTGTTATAGATATATATTGATGTTAGGAGATTTAATATCCTAGTTGTTTTAGACTTCTATTTTATCTAGAATAGGTTTCCTACTTTAACTAGAATAGGTTGATTTATTGTTTCTATATAAGTTGGCATCAACTTTCTTTCAATAATATACAAAATTTCGTTTATCAGTTTGTACATGGTATCAATCGCCACAAAACATCTCTGGTGCATCATTTCCATTGCCCCTATTTCAGGGTTCCTACTTCCCCAATTTTAGGGTTTTGGTTGCTCCGTGAGCAGCATCTTCGGTCATCACCGCCCGTCCAGTGGGCTTCGCCAGCTGCCGTTCGGCCATCTCCTGGTGTCCGCTCGTCAGAACTCGGTGCGTGTGTGTCACATGCGCCACCTTCGAATTTCGCAATTATCTCATGCGCCGCGCGTGGGGGCGCGTGGATCAGGTTTTCCAGCACCGGCTGTAACACCCCATACATTATTCTATTTTGGATTAGTAATTTTTGACTTTTAGGATTTTAATTTTGGCCTAACATAGAAATCCCCTATTGTAAGCCCAATGATTATTATATTGATAGGCACTGTTTAGTGAGCCCACTTTATTAAAGCCCATATGTGTATTTTATTTTATTTGAAGATCTGCAGGATTTTTATTAGCAAAAAGAGTCCTCATGTTTTATAAAATCTTTATTTGGATAGAAAAGAAATTTTATTTGTACATATCCAAATAGATTTAACCTAATACATGGTCTAATACAATAAGGACTCTAAGCCTATATCCATACCAATAGTAACGTTGAATACTCAGAATTCTCAAATCTCAATCTCACGTTTCAGTCCTCTCTTTTCCCCTTCATTCTCACGGCAAAATTTCGTTAATCATCCAGCAAGGTAAACATTCAGTATCTTTTTTTCAACTTTATGTCAAAACCCATACCAAGTATTCAACACAAATTACCAAATCAAAATAGTTTAAGCCAATACCCAAACACCCAAAATCAGTCCCGCCGATTAGAAACCATAATCCCGGAAAAGAACTCGGAACTTTCGCCGCCGTTCAAAAACCAGAAGCCTGAAACCCAACTGCCGGAAAATCAGACCCAAACACTAAAATCCGCTGGGTTGTACCTTTCGCCGACAAAGAAACCGCAATCCGCCGCGTGCCTCTTTCAGCCAGAGGTGGGGTGACGGGAGTTTTGAATATATAAAAGAGTGAGAGAGAGAGAGAGAGAGAAGAAAACGAGATGGGCAGATGGCAGTTGGGACTTGGGAGGGTTGATATTTTGAGTTCAATTTGGAGATTTGGAGATTTGTTTTTGAAGGAGAAATTGATTTAAAAAAAAATTGAGGGAGGGCGAGAGAGACGAGAGGAAGAAGGGTTGATGGAGAAGAAGCTGAGGGTGCGATTGGATATACTTTCATTTTGAAAATTTTCTTTTCGCTAGAGAATAGTGAAAAAAATATTCTGATGAAAGTTTTTGGAAAATTTTGAGAGTGTGAATGGATATGCAATGATGAAAGTTGATTTGATTTAAAAATAGTAAAATAATGATTGGATGTGATTGATATTTAGAAATGTGTGAGTGATTGAATAGTAAAATTTGTGGGACAATGTGTAATAATGATTAGTATTTTGTGAAAAAATGTGTAGATGTGATTGATGTAAGAAAAAATGAGAAAAAGTGAAAGTGAGAGAATAGTATATTTTCTGAAAATTTTCATAAACAATCGCATTTTTGGTTAAAAAAAAAATTTCTAGCGGAACGAAAATAAAATTTCGTTCATATCCAATCGCAGCTTGACTTGTTGTACATTGATTTGGGGATTTAAGGAAGTTGTGGCTTTTTATTTGATTTGGGGTGAATGCCAACATTGACATATTTACAAATTTGATCCTTCAATTTTCCAATCATCACAAAATAGCCCATGAACTCCAATGGTTGACTGATTACTACCCACGTTGACCAATCTTTTTGACCAAATTATCCCAACTCAAATCCGATAATCATGAGTTCCAGTTCTTAATTTCTTTCTTCATTCATCCAAAAATTTACATGCCATGTATTAAGTTAAATTTATTTTTATATGTAGGGAACGATATTTTTGAGGTCTAGGATTTTCGAGCTCAAGCAATTGCATTCTTTTTCCAAGTCACGAACTGCATTTTTTGAAGGTGGGGTTTATTGCTTATTGTCTACTTTAAATGCCTTGTTATGATTGTTATATGTATGGGCACGTTAAACATGACATGACACGAAGGTACTTAATTGTACAAACATGAACGTACTTAATTGTACACCCACAGTTAGCCTCCTGGCCTGTTTGATCAAACCATGAAAACCATAGTTGTGTATGCAATGATGATTATGCTTGTGTATTTGATTTAGACAATGCGCCCCCACTGGGTTGTTGATATCTCACCCCTTTCATTTAAAAATTTTCAGGTTAGGAGTCCGGCGTGGCACGTGGTGGATGGATATGATCGGAGTCATGCAAAGTTTCTTTTGAATTTATTTTATAATTATTGAGACTTTTTCAGACATTATTGTTTTAATTTTCCTTTGCGCATATGGATTATAGTTTAATGTTTTCCTTAGTACAAGTTATTTCTTTTCTTTTGGAGTTAAATTTAGTAGTCTATTTCTCTTTAACTGTGGGATGTTTATAAAACCTTTTATTTAGCGAAAACTTTATCCATGGTTGACTCTTTATAAAATTCGGGGTGTTACACCGGCTGCCTGGGTGGGGTGCACGAGTTTCTTCCCTCCCTTGTTCTCCGATTTGTTCATTTTTCCGGCGACTTTTGTTGGCTTTTCTGAGGTGAAACGTTGAATCTGGAAGTGTTTCTTTTTTCCTTCTTATTTATTCTATTATGGCTGATCCTAGTCAACCGGGTTTGTCGAGTTTTGTTACTTCTGTGGCTAAGATTACTGATCAAAAATTAAATGGGACTAATTATTTAGATTGGAATAAGACGGTTATTCTGTATCTGCGGAGTATTTCACATGAAAGTCACCTTATTGATGACCCTCCGCCTACAACTGATGCAAAATACACAGAGTGGATGAGAGTTGATGCTACTCTCTTGATACAGATTTGTTGGGAAATTTATTGTTTAGATTTTGATGAATGCCATGTAAAACTTAGTCTAGAAAGTTGGCACCCCATTTTCCTTGTAATTTGCATTGTAATAGATAGGGTTGTACGAGCTGAGTTAAGTCCGCTATGCCTGGATATACAAGAAGTCAATCAAGGTCGAGATGCGACTTGTAGTGTTTTTGAGTATGACAAGGAGGAGAAGTCAAGAACTCGATTGAAGGAGTATCACCGCATACTGTTTGTGTGAAGTGTCACCAAGTTAACTCAAGAAGTCAAGTCAAGTTGAAGTGATGATGAGTCTCTCAATCATTGGAGCGCACTCAAGTCACCTGGGGAAAAGCGATCAAGTCAAGACAATCAAAAGAATCCGTTACGTAAGTCAAGAATATTACCTAAACAAGTAATACTTCCATGCTGCCATGTCTTAAAGTGCTCAGTCCCAGAAGCGTGCAAAAGGAATAAGCCAATGGGAAGCACTGCACCTTGTGTCAGACTCTGAAAAGTTGAATGTTCATTTAATACGAGGAAATGTCAACATCAAGGACTGCAACAAGACAAGCCAACAAACACAAGTGACTTTTGAAATCAGCCAATCTCTTCAACGGGCAGATTTTTGAAAGTTCACTATAAAAGGCTGAGGAATCACTTTGAGAAAAGGTTACCTGAACCACGAACATTCAAGCTATCATTCGAACTGTAACCAAGCAAAATATTCTCAAGTTACTCAAGCAAATCCTCAAGCCTAAACTTCGAAGGAAATCGATCCAACACCAAGCTGTGAAGGAAAGACAACTTCAAACTGTTGAAGAGGAAACTTTTGAAGAATCAAAGGGGTCTACATTCCAAGGAAGACTGTAGAAAGGTTCAAGGTCGAACCAGTCTCAAGTTATTGGAGGGCTTCGTGATCAAATCGAAGAAGCTTGAGCAAGTGAGCTGTAGTAGTAAGCGACTACCCCGTGAAGAAGCCGAGTCGTCACGAGAAGCCGCTGTGTGACCAAGGCATCTCGCATCGAGTCCCAAAGGATCAAGTCGGTTTGTGTGATCAAGACTTGTATCCGGATCGATAACCACTTTGTACTCGATCAATACTTAGTGGATTCCTCCAGGAGTTGGAGAAGAGAAGAGTAGAAGAATTACCCCATCTTCGAACCTCTAAAAATTTATTGTGTCATTTACATTTCAAAGATTTTATTCTGCATATTACTTTATATCTCACGATAATTTGCATTCCAACCGATAATTAACAAAGTGCTAAAACCAAGTGTTAAAACAAACTTAACTCAAATTCAAGGGTGTTAAGTTTTCCATTTGAAAATCTCATTACTGACCAAGTTAAGGTTTAGACTAAAACAAATTGAGTTATTCTATCAACACTCAATCGAAAGTGCGTTGAGTGGCTAACTCTGCTTGTTAACTAACTTATTGTCCATCAGAGACATAGCTGTGTATTTAACTCTGTAATAATTTAAAAGGACTAAATTCGAAAAGTTGGTAAGGTTTATTCAACCCCCCCTTCTAAACCTTACTCACACCCTTTGGGACCTACAAGTGGTATCAGAGCGGTTGGTTCACTGAGCCTTCCGACCAGTTCTTGAACTAGATCTCCAATCTTTCAAAGAAGTTTTTAACACTTGTTCTTTAAAAAGCCATTTTTAAAACAGCAAAGTTATTATCATGGAAGCAAATTTGACACGCATTCCTATGTTCACCATTGAAGAATTTGATGACTGGAAAATACGTATGTAGGCTCATCTATCAGCTTTACATGATGAGATGTGGATAGTGATAGAGGATGGGCCACTACAAATAATGAAAGTGAACACAGCTGCAAGGAGAGCTGCTGCGGCTGAGGAAGAGGATGATGCTCCTCCCAGACCAGCTATGGTTGAAAAGCCAAGAGCTAAGTGGACAAATGATGATAGAAAAAGATACAACCTTGACAATGTGGCCAAGGATATACTTTACAAGACTTTGGACAAAGTCATGTTCAACAAAGTCAAATCTTGCAAGACAGGCAAAGAAATCTGGGATAAATTAACCTTAATTTGTGAAGGATCTGAGCAAATTAAGGAAAACAAATTATCTGTTGTTGTTCAAAAATTTGAAAACTTTAAAATGTTTACAGGTGAAACAATGGACCAACTGGATGCTAGATTCACTGGAATTACAAATGAGCTCTCATCACTTGGGAAAGAATACACACAGAAGGGAATGTGTATGAAGATACTAAGGAGCCTCCCAGCTGAGTGGGAAATGAAGACCATGGCTCTAAGGCACTCGATGGACCTATCAAAAACATCTAATCATGAACTATTCTCAGACCTCAAAGCTTATGAGTTTGAGCTGAGAAGAAAGGATCAAGAGGAGATAGATGTACCCAAAATAGCTGCACTCATAGTCAAGGAAGGAAAGAGAGCTGAAACCAAAGAAGTCATTGACCAGGAGGAAGTTGCCTTGATGGTTAAAAGATTCAACAAGTTCTTCAATAAGAACTACAAAAGAAACAAAGGTGAATCCTCCAGAAGACATTCAGCTCCCTCCAAGTCAAAGGAAGATAGGCCACCAAAGAGAGCTGAGTATCAAAAGGTCGAATATCAAAGAGCTGACAACCCAAGAAATGAGAGAGCTGATCAAAAAGTTGAAAACCTATGTTGGAATTGCAGACAACCAGGAAATTTTGCTATTGACTGTCCATATCATGTAGTCAATAAATACAGAAATGAAGAAGAAAGAAAAGTCTTCAGAGAAAGAAGGCAAGAAAAGAAAAGAGCAATGTTGGCTGATGAAACTGCTGAAATACTTAAGTCAAAGGACACAGCAGACTCAGAGAGTAGTGAAGCTGACTACTCAAGTGATTCTGAAGAAGAAGCTATGATTTGTCTAATGGCTAAAGAACAAGATCAACCTGACCAAGAAGATGAGGTACATTCTAACTCATCTCATTCAGATTCTAGTGATAGTGATTGTGACACACACACTTCATCACCCACTGATCTTTATGATTCATTAGGAAAAATGATGAAAGATTCTGAGCACATCAAATCCTCACACTCACTATTAAATGAGGAAAACAGCCAGCTCAAAAGCCAAAACTCACAGCTGACTAAGGAGCTGAGTACTCTAAGTCACATAGCTGATGAGAACATAGAGCTGAAGGCTGAAAATACTAAACTAACAGCAGAGATAGCTTCTATAGAAAAGAGAGAAAATGATCTCAAAAATGTGATTGCTTCATTCACAAAGGCATCTAAATCATTGGATGATCTTATCATGAGCCAAAAAGAATGTGGAGACAAGACAGGCATATGATTCAATTCCTTCGTGCATAGTCAAACTCCAAGAGTGATCTTGGAAAAAGGATCTTCAAGTAATGAAGCATCTCAAAAAACCAAGACACCAAATGTTGCACATAAATTCATTCCAAAGCACAATCACAAACAAACTGGCATTGGATATAAAGGAAAAGGAAAACAGCCAGTTGAGTTTGCTGAGAGGACAGCTGAGAAGAAATCTAGCAGAGTTCCTCAGCAAACTCCAAACAGGAAGTACTCTGTGAAGAAGAAACAGAGCTACCAAAATTCCCAGAAGTTCTATCAAAGGAACACAAATGATGGGAATGGTAGAAACTACCCAAGTCAAGTTGATTGGAATAATGTGAAATATCAGCCAAGATCTATGGAATACATGCCAAATGACAAAGACCTAGAACTCAGCAAAGGTCATTCCAAAGGCAACAAAGCTATTGTCATCACACATATGCACCCAAGCACTACACTCAGAGATATCACTATTACCCTAAGAAGGCAATTGCTAAAACACACACAGGCATACAGACAAAAGAGACAGTTGTATGAACCTAAAACCCCTAAGCAATTTGCCAAAGTGAATTATGATTATGGCACAGATAGATGGCAACCTCTTAGAGTCAAATCATTTGTCTATAGGTTGGTTGGTTCATCTTACAGTACTAACCCCTCAGTACCCATGCAAGTATGGGTACCTAAAAACTAATTTCCTTGATTGCAGGTTCAAGGAACAGCTGAGTGCCAAGGAACCTGGTACATGGATAGTGGCTGTTCCAAACACATGACAGGAAACAAGAAAAATCTGTCAAAGTTCAAGGAAATTAGAGGGGCAAAAGTCATATTTGGAGGAAATGAAGCTCCAGGGGAAATAAGAGGCATTGGATCCATTAAGAAAAATGGATTAGAAATCACAGATGTTGCATATGTTGAAGGCCTCAATTTCAACTTACTAAGCATCAGTCAACTCTGCGACAAGGGCTATAATGTTGGATTCAATATGGGAGTGTGCCAAATCAAAGACACTGAATCAAATGAAGTAGTGTTGCAAGGATCCAGACAAAAGAACATGTATGTGGTAGATTGGTCGACTGCCACACCAAGCACTTGTTTGTTAGCAAAGAGTACAGCCAAATCAAGTTGGCTATGGCACAAGAAGCTGAGTCACCTGAATTTCAAGACAATTAACAAGCTTGCAAAGAGTAATCTTGTAGAAGGATTGCCAGACCCAGTATACAAGAAAGAAAGTGTTTGCGATGCATGCCAGATGGGAAAGCAGATCAAATCATCATTCAAAGAGAAGTCAAGTCCATCTTCAACAAGGATATTGCATCTGTTGCATATGGACCTATTTGTGATTGAGCCGCCTAGCATAAGTGGAAAGAAATACACTCTAGTAGTGGTAGATGATTATTCAAGATATACATGGACAATCTTCATGTGTAAAAAGAAGGAAACCTTGCAGAAATTACCTCAACTGATGAAGAGAGTTCAAAATGAGAAGAGTCAAACCATTATAAAGATAAGATCTGATAGAGGAACAGAGTTTGTCAATGGAATAATAACTCAGTATTTAGTTGAAAATGGTATTGCTCATGAATTATCTGCAGCAAGGACTCCACATCAGAATGGAGTTGCAGAAAGAAGGAATAGAACTCTCAAGGAAGCAGCAAGGACCATGTTAGCGGAAGCAGGGTTACCCAAAATATTTTGGGCTGAAGCCATCAATACTGCATGTTATACTCAAAATAGATGCATGATAAATAGACAGCTGACAAAGACTCCCTATGAAATCTGGACAGGGAGAAAGCCAAATGTTGCATATTTTAGAATATTTGGATGTAAATGCTTCATCCACAACAATGGCAAGGATAATCTAAAGGCTTTTGATGCTAAAAGTCGATGAAGGTATCTTCTTGGGGTACTCAGCTGAAAGCAAAGCCTATAGAGTGCTGAACAAAAGGACAATGGTCACAGAAGAGTCTATCCATGTGGTTTTTGATGAACCTAAAGTAAATGGAGAAGACATTGAGGAGTTAGGCGATAAGTGAATCACCAACTATGCGAAAAGTCCTTATGTTGAAGTCAAGTGGAGTAATTAATCAAGGTGAAGATGAGATAGTGAATCTCAAAGATTTTGGAAAATCTGCTGACTAAGTGATGATGAGAGAGTGCTCAAGATAACACAGCTGCAAGACGACTGAACCCAACTAACTTACTCCAACCTGATGTGAGATGGCTAAGAGACCATCCACCAGAGCTAGTCATTGGAGATGTAAGAGATGGTGTAAGAACCAGATCAAGAGCTCAACAAGAAGCAATGTTCACTTGTTTTATTTCCCAAATAAAGCCAAAAGATGTGTCCCAAGCATTAGATGACACACATTAGATTCAGGCCATGCAGGAAGAGCTGAATCAATTTGAAAGGAACAAAGTATGGGAACTGGTGCAAAGACCAACCCATCAAAATGTTATTGGCACAAAATGGGTTTTCAGAAACAAGATGAATAGAGAAGGTTCTGTGGTAAGAAACAAAGAAAAATTGGTAGCCAAATGGTATTGCCAAGAGGAAGGTATAGATTTTGATGAAACATTTGCTCCTGTTGCAAGATTAGAAGCAATAAGGATGTTTCTTGCCTATGTTGCACACAAGAACTTCACTGTATACCAAATGGATGTAAAAAGTGCATTCTTGAATGGATTGTTGGAAGAAGAAGTCTATGTTGAACAACCTCCAAGATTTGAGCAGAAGACTTTTAGAGATAAGGTGTACAAGCTCAAGAAAGCTCTATATGGATTGAAACAGGCACCAAGAGCATGGTATGATACATTATCTCAATTTCTAACTGATAATGGATTCACCAAAGGCAAAGTGGACAGAACACTCTTCAGAATTCAAGATGGAGAGAGTATACTGCTTGTCCAAATATATATGGATGACATTATTTTTGGATCCACAAACAAAGAGATGTGTGATAAGTTCTCAAACCTCATGCAAGGCAAATTTGAAATGAGCATGATGGGAGAGCTGACATTCTTTCTAGGACTCCAAGTTAAACAGCTGAAGGATGGAACCTTTATAAGTCAAACAAAGTATACCAGAGATTTAATGAAGAAATTTGGTATGAAAGAGAAATCTTCTGTGAAAATACCAATGAATACATCAGTCAAGATGGATATGGATGCAGATGGCAGGCTTGTGGATCAAACAAGATACAGAGCACTTATTGGATCATTGCTCTATTTAACAGCAAGTAGGCCAGACATCACCTTTGCAGTAGGTGTATGTGCAAGATTTCAATCTGCACCAAGAGAAAGCCATATGACTGCAGCTAAGAGAATCCTAAGATATTTGAAGGGATGCTAGGAAGTCGGCTTATGGTATCCAAAGGAATGTGGATTCAAGCTTATTGGTTACTCAGACTCTGACTATGCTAGATGTAGAGTGGACATGAAGAGTACTTCAGGTACATGTCAAATGCTTGGAAACAGATTGGTTTCCTGGTTTAGCAAGAAGCAAAATTCAATAGCCACATCCACAAATTAAGCCGAGTACATAGCTGGCAAACATTGCAGCTCCAAGTCTTATGGATAAGACAACAGCTGAGAGACTATGATGTTGAAGAAAAAGAGATTCCAATTATGTGTGATAACACAAGTGCTATTGAAATCACTCAAAACCTTGTGCTGCATTCTAGAACAATGCACATTGATGTCAGATATCATTTCATAAGAGACCATGTTGAAAAGAAGGACATCACTTTGGAATAGATCTCAACTGATAAACAGTTGGCTGACATATTCACAAAGCTATTATGTGAATCAAGATTTGAAGAACTCAAGCATGAGCTAGGGTTAATTGAGCTGAGTTAACACCCAGGAGACTCAAGGAGAAGAGATGAAACATAAAAGATGAAAATAGAGCTGAGCTCGTGAATCAGCTAAGTGAATCAGCCATATCGGAAAATCAGCTGCATCGAGTTAGCTGACAGCTGATTACCTATGTGAAAAGAGAGAAGAAGAATTGAATCAGGTAAGAAGTAAGCTGAGTCATTTATGAGCTAAGTGACAAAAACGCAGTTGTTTTTAATAAGCGGGAATGTTTTAAGGATGACGTCAGCATAATAATGACAGGTACAGTCAAAAGCTGCACGACAAAGCATATGATTGGATATAAATGTTGCCGCATTAAATGAGAGCAATTAAATGCTAATTGGCGTGCTAAATCTGAGCCGCTGATCTTGATCAAATTTCAAAAACCGTATGTATAGATCCCAAGGGGTGTGAGTGTAAGGTTTAGAAAGGGGGGTTAAATAAACCTTACCAACTTTTCGACTTAGTCCTTTTAAAACGTTCAAAGTTAATACTTCACAGCTGAGTCCTTGATGGACAACTAAGTTAGTTAATCAACGAGTTAGTCACTCAACGCACTGACGAGCCGTTGATAGAATAACTCACCGCTTTGACTAAAGACTTAACTCGACTGTGATATATTTTTAGCGGAAGACTTAACACCCTTGAATTTGGTTAGGTTTGTTTTAATACTTGGTTTTAGCACTTTGTTGATTATCAATCTGATAGCAAATTTATCGTGAGATATTAAAGTAATATGCGTAAATTAAAGTCTTTGAAATGTAAATGACACAATAAGTTTTTATAGAGGTTCGAAGATGGGGTAATTCTTCTACTCCTCTCTTCTCCAACTCCCGGAGGAATCCACTAAGTATTGATCAATATACAAAGTGGTTAACATTCCAGATTCAAGTCTTGATCACACACGGTGACTTGATCCCTTTGGGACTCGATCCCGGAGATTCCTTGGTCACACACCGGTGGCTTCTCGACGACTCGCCTTCTTCTTCATAGGGTTGCCTTGCTACTACAGCCCACTTGCTCAAGCTTCTTGGATTTGATCACGAAGCCCTCCAAAACTTGAGACTCGGTTCGACCTTGAACCTTCCTACAATCCTCCATGGAATGTAGACCCCTTGATTCTTCAAATGTTTCCTCTTCAACTGATTGAAGTCGTCTTTCCTTCACAGGTGAGTGTTGGATTGATTTCCTTCGTAGTGTAGGCTTGAGGATTGAACTTGAATGACTTGAGAGTAATTTTTGGTTACAGTTCGAATGTTAGCATGAATGTTCGTGGTTCAGGTAACTTTCTCTCAGAGTGATTTCTCAGCCTTTTATAGTGATCTTTCAAAAATTTGTCCGTTGAAGAGATAGGCTTATATTTAAAAGACACTTGTGGTCATTGGCTTGTCTTGTTGTAGTCCTTGGAATTGACATTTCCTCGTATGAATGATTCTTCAGCTTTTCAGAGTTCTGACACAGGTCCAGTGCTTCCCATTGGTTTATTTCTTTTGCACGCTTCTAGGACTGAGCATTTTAAGAAAGGCAGTATGGAGGTATTACTTGTTTAAGTAATTTTCTTGACTTCTGTGCAACGGATCTCTTTCAGTTATCTCGACTTGACTGCATTTCCTTGACTTCCCCAGGTGACTTTGAGTCAGCTTCCAATCATTGGATGACTCTTTTGTCACTTCAACTTGAGACTTGGCTGTCTTGAGTTGACTTGACTGATACTTCACTCACCAGTATCTCGTTGCACCTTGATCGAGTTCTGTCTTCTCTTCTTTGCCACACTCACCGCCTCGCAAGGAGTCTTCCTTCTAGACTTGGGATTGTCTTCTTGAATGTTTAGGCATAGCCGACTTGACTCACTCAACCATTTGCCCCTATCTATTACAATGCAATTTACAACAAAAATGGGGTGCCAACTTTCTATTCTAAGTTTTACATGGCATTCATCAAAATCTAAAAAATAATTTCCCAACAATTTCCCCCTTTTTGATGATGCCAAAACTTAAAACTTTCATGCAATAATTAAACAGCAAAGATACATACAGACAATGTAGAATCACATAATGTATGCGTAGAATCAATCTTTTATTGATCATAACATCCTTGTTCTTTACATTGTTTGTTTACAGAGTGTATCAAAGCTTAAATGTAACTTAAGGTAATCATGTTGTTCTATATCTACGCAAGTATGAAAATTGTACAGATTTTTTATTCGATGTATTAAGACTTACATAAAGATGTATTTACATAGTAAAATACATGAAAGGGGTGGACAAACAACATTTCATCTCCTTCGTTGCCTCCTTCTTTCCTCTCTTCTTCACTTCATCTTCTTCGACCTTTTTCTCTTCCTCTCATCTTCAACCGCCTTCTTCTTTTTCTCATAAGCCTTTTCTCAAGCGCTTCATCTCTTCTTTTTCTTTCTTGTCTTTCCTCCCATAGCCGAGTTTGTCTTCTATTTTCTTCTCCAATCCTCTTCACATACTCAACATTGTTTTTAGCCACTTGCAGCATTAGCTACTTCGTCGAATCCCCCAATAGATCCCTCCTTTCTTGCCCGGATCTATGTACTCAATGTTTTGGGCGAGGTCTCAGGTCTAAATCCTCTTCCTCCACCACGCTTCTTCCTCTTCCTCCGGGCGTGTCTTGTCTTTGGGGCCTTCTTTTTCCCAATTTGAGTGACTAGCAGAGTGACCAGCAGAGTGATCACAAGAGTCTCACCGCCATCGCCTTCTTCACATAGTTTGAGACCTTTTTCCCATCACAAGTCCCGTGCTCGAGCCATGAACATATTTGCGAAGTAACCTTGGATGTGAGCGTCTTGAATTCATCAACAGATCTTGGCTCGGTTCAGACATCCGAAATGGCATAGGTGTCTCTGCCTATTGGAATGCCTCCATGTTGTTTGAGAATATCCATAACTCGGCATCCATCTTTCCTTCCACTTCCTTCATCCCCGCTTCAACTATCTTTTCTTTTTCGGGTACAAAGCAGAGTGTTGGAGTGGCGGAGTTATCGAGTTTGCGATGATATCGGCTGTGACAAGACCTTGTTGGGGTTTTAGCAATCATCAAGGTCATATCTTTCGAACCTTCCCCTCAACATATTTTCCTTTCTTTCTCTCTTCTCTCTTCCTCGCCTCTCTTTTCCCTTTACAAGTGCGTCCTCCTTTTCGGCCTTCGATCCTTTCAACGCCTTTAGGTATTCCTCTTCCCCTTTTTGGCATCATCAAAGGAGAGAGGAACCCCGAAACAAGCTAGCAATCATGAAGTCTAAGCGGCCGATAGTCGAGTTATGCTTCGAATCTGGCTGCGGAGTATGCTTTGCACGGAATTCGGAGCGGGTGGCTGGATTCATTTGTTACCAGCTTTATTTCACCATGAGGAGGCTAAACTTCCGATCCATGTTCTCCTCTACACGCAGGAGCTCTTTCTAATTATATTCACGCAACAAATGCATCTCTCGTGGTGTGAGATTCATGCGATCGTTCGATGTGCTCTTGCATTCTTGTCTTTGATCAAGATTCTCGGCCCGCCAGTTAGCAATTTATTGAACAATGTCCGAAATATCGAGCTTGTTCTACGCGCATTGTCTGTCTTTGTTGCCACCATTCCAGATTCTCGACAATTATGCCTCGCAGACGGCGTAAGGTTTGCGTCTCGTTATCCACCTCATGTCCAATGAGGCATGGTGCCTCTCCATCTTTTCTATCTCTGCAAATATGGCTTGGAAAACTTCCCGAACCTCATCGTCATACTTCTGTCTTTTGGCGACCAAGCATCATCAAAGTCAAAGTCTTTGAACGATGGTGTCCGTTGGAATAACAGGATCGGAGTTTATGGAAGCGTTCTAGATCTCTAGGCGATTCTTCGGGAAGGTCGTGTACTTCCGTGAGAGAAGGGAAATGATTCTACAAAAGGATCATCACGGGCAACGGAATCTACTCAATGACAACTTGTGCTCGTGAAGTTCGGTGGTGTTGATCCCGCCGCAGCCTTGGGGAGCCCGTGCGATTGACTCTATTTGTTGTGGTCTCATTGTGAAGTTGACCTAAAGCTTTGCCGAGCCTCACTATCTCAATGCCTTCGCTTCGGTCTCAGTGGTTTTTCCACATAGTTGACTGGTCCCGCCATATCGTAAGCATCATCGGACGATGATGAGATTTCCAGGTGGCTCATCATCAAAATTAAATGGTTGGCGAGTAGCCTTAAGGTCGACTTACTCGTGCTTGGATGAACATCCTCACCGAGTCTTTTGGATCGGCAACAGGGGATGACTCACGTCTTCACCTTCGGATCCCGGAAAGGTTACATCGGGGTTATCTTGGGAATCGTGAAGAGCACTTATCTCCTTTTCGATGGATCAATGATAGTAGGGAGGATGTTCGCAGGCGTCCGTCTCAGCATTCCCCCAAGAAGTCTCAACCTCCCGTTGGCCTTCATTACCTCCCGCATCTCAAGCGCAACGAGGCTTGGGATCCCTTCGACAAAGGTCACTGTCTTGGGGTCTTTGAGGTGGCATCCACCGAGTCTCAACTCCATGGATTGTGCGTTGAGTGCCCAAAGTGTTAACTCCGTGGAATTTCTTCTCGTGCCTCGACCGCATCGCCAGCTGGCGTCATTGCCTCGCAGAGCGATTGACACGATTGACGATGTCTTAATCGTCTAAGCCTCGTCGGTGACAACTTGTGTGTATTCGATTGTTGTTCCTTCTCCACTTCGCCTCCGAGATTCGTTGTGGAGTGTGCAAAGATCCTCCGACCTTTGCCGGTGGAGGAGTTTTCTTCTCGGTGCACACCGGTGAGTGACTTGTAATGGGGTCACTCGTCTCGGACTTCCCGACTATTTCCTTTGAGTATTCAGCGTTAGTTGGGGGGTGGTAAGAAACCTTCATTAGGGGTTGGCTCGATTGGGGTCCCCACAATCCCGGTTTCATCGCCATTTCCTTACCACTTTCTTCTCGAGTGAGTGGGGAAGTGGTGGCAGCGACAACAGATGGCAATATGCCGCACCACTCCCATCGGATCAATCTCCAATCGTGATGTGGAAGATTCCCGGACCTTCCAACAATCGTTGCTCATGTAGGGCCCTGGATTCCCGCATGGCTTGCTGCATCTCCAATTCTTCCGTGGGCAAAGAAGAGGTCCGAATCCTCATCACTCCCGAGATAGAACGTCGAGATGAGGATGTGTATGATCGTGGTTCCAGTAAAGGGACAAATACAGGCCTTTTCACGAGCCTCGCCTTCCTCTGCCGATCTCTCTTCTCTTTGTCCATGAAGATCCGCAAGATATCTATGCGATTTTTCTTCATCCATTCTTGGACCACATTGGTCAATCCAAGAAAGTTCAACAGTTTGTCTTCTTCAAAGAATTCCGGTCTTTGAAACTGTTCCTGGATCGACTCACTTTCCATTTCCTCCATTCTCTCAGGCGATTTTGGATGTCCGGATATGGTGGGGATAGGATCATCACATCATCATCCTTGTCATCTTCTACCCCTTGTCTCTCGTGCTCGGGGATTGAGGGTAGCAAACTTTGGTGCTCCACACCTCGCAGCATCATTGCGGGAGGGGATACAACCCATGTCAACAAAGTAGTTTGCTTTCTCATTGTTTTTTCGTCTCAAATTGCTCATCGATACTGTGTCCTCAATGTGCCTCTGGGACGGCAAGATTTGGTTGTTTCATCAATGATTTCTCGAGACTCTACTTCTTCAAAGCCAGTCTCCAGTATTTGTTTTTGGAGTGGCGGACTCACCGGTTTCTCAAGCTCGGAATGCTTGAAGAGTCTTCTTTTAGTCCTTACCGAGAGGGATTTCCGGCTCGGATATAGTTTCTTCCGAGTCCAGGGGCGGGGCGGGGTCTGGTCTTTGTCGTCTTCTTTTGAGGAGCCTGGTCATCTCGGCTTATCGGTTCTCCTTTTCTTGACAACCGGAGAAGGTATTTGAGGTTCCTTCTCCACTGCGGCTGCAGGGGCAGGAGACACGGCTGCGGGGGCAGGTGACTCGGCTACAGGGGCAAGAGCATCTTTTGTTTTCTTCTTCTTTGCTACAGGGGCAGCGATTTTCTTAGTGAACAAGTAGGGCGCCTTCTTTTGGGGAGAGGAGGAGACAATCTGTTTCTCCAGACCAACCGATTCCCCCTCACTCGTGATCGCTCTCTTTGCATATGCTCTCTTCTCGTGCTCGAAAAGGTTAGATCGAACATCTTCTTGTTTACATGGAACGCCTTTCCATGTCGAAGAGAAACTCCTTTTACTTCCATCATCCGGCCAATTACCAGGCCGTACCCCAGGGAACTTCCAAATGTACCATCCTCCTTGAAGGATTTATTCCCGATATTCTGGCAGAGTCTGCTGTATACAAACTCAGCCCAGTTCACCTTCTTATCTTCAATGATCGCAGCCATTACGATCAGCTTAGCTTTAGACAGCTGGTCAAAGCTTCCAAATTTGATGTCTATGCATTTGGCAACAATGTCCAGCAATTTGTGGTAGTCCTCTTTCAACAGCTTCTTGTTAGCTGTGTAGACCACCTTCGCAGCACAGTCGGACTTGGCTACTTCCTTCCAAGCAGCAGCCAGGTTAACATAAGCTTCATAAATCTCCGACACTCCTTCCACCGGCAACAAACAGTGTTCTGCCAGATCCTTGGCAGTAATGGTGAAAGCTTTTCCGTGAACAGAGGACTTGATGCCCTCATTGTGAACTTCAGCGTTCACGTAGAACTGTGCGACCTCTTCCACGTAGGTCATCGGAAACTCCATCGTCAAAAATGGTTTCAGCCTAGACTTTTCCAACTTTTGTGCTATCTTCTTCACAAGGGTGTCGTCAGACCTCTGTTTGATCATGCCGCCGAAGTCCACAGTAGACCCAGTGTGGATTTGCTTCCCCAACTTGACGAAGTCATGAGTAGATGCCATTTCTCGATGTTTTACCGAACGAAACTTTGAGAATGAACTTAAGGATTTGTTAGGATTTTGAGAGAAAATTTCTTCTTTGCCTTCGAGAGAGATGAACAGTTTGGGTAAACTGAGAGAAAATCGGACGAAATGGTATAAGTATGGATTATGAAAGGACGTGCGGGTGGTTTTTGAAATTTGATCAAGATCAACGGTTCAGATTTTGCTCGCCAATTTACACTTAATCTCTCGTATTTAATGCGGTAGCATTTATATCCAATCATAAGCTTTGTGTGCAGCTTTTGACTGTACACGTCATAATTATGCTGACATCATTCTTAAAAACATTCCCGCTTAGTAAAAACGACTGCGTTTTTGTCACTTTGCTCATAAATGACTCAACTTATTCTTTAGCTGATTTAACTCTTCTCTCTTTGCACATAAATACTCAGCTGTCAGCTAACTCGATGCAGCTGATTCTCCGATACGGCTAATTCACTTAGCTGATTTAAGAGTTCAGCTCTTTTTCATCTTTTCGTGTTTCATCTCTTTTCTTTGAGTCTTCTGAGTGTCAACTCAGCTCAATTAACCCCAATTCATGTTTGAGTTCTTCAAATCTTGATTCACATAATGGTTTTGTGAATATGTCAGCTAATTGCTTATCATTTGAGATATATTCCAAGGTGATGTCATTCTTTTCAACATGATCTCTTATGAAGTGATATCTGACATCAATGTGCTTTGTTCTTGAATGCAACACAGGATTTTGAGTGATTGCAATTGCACTTGTGTTATCACATATAATTGGAATTTCCTTTTCTTCAACCTCATAGTCTCTCAGCTGCTGTCTCATCCATAAGACTTGGGCACAACAGCTGCCCGAAGCTATGTATTATGTTTCAGCTGTGGAGGTAGCTATTGAATTTTGCTTCTTTCTAAACCAGGATATTAGCCTATTTCCAAGCATTTGACATGTGCCCGAGGGACTCTTCCTATCAACTCTACATCCAGCATAGTCAGAGTCTGAGTAACCAATTAGCTTGAATCCACCTTCCTGTCCACTGCAAGGAGAGCTGCAGCTGAAGGAGAAGAGGATGTTGCTCCCAGACCAGCGATGGTTGAAAAACCAAGAGCTGAATGGACAAATGATGACAGGAAAAGATATAACTTGGACAATGTGGCCAATGACATTCTTTACAAAACTTTGGACAAAGCCATGTTCAACAAAGTCAAATCATGCAAAACGGCAAAAGAAATCTGGGACAAGCTAACCTTGATTTGTGAAGGCTCAGAGCAAATCAAGGAAAATAAACTACCGGTTGTTGTACAAAAATTTGAAAACTTTAAGATGTTTGCAGGATAAACCTTGGATCAACTGGATTTGAGGTCATTATCCCTCTTTTCTATAGCAGGATTTAGATGCCTTAGTGAATGAGGCAATCACATTTTTGAGGTCATTCTCCCTCTTTTCTATAGCGACTATCTCTGCTATTAACTTAAAGATTTTCGGCCTTTAGACTTTTATTCTCATGACTATTTGACTTAGAGTACTCGGCTCCTTAGTCATTTTGTGAGTTTTCGCTCTTGAGTAGGCTGTTTTCCTCATTTAGTATTGTGTGTGTGGATTTAATGTATTCAAAATCTTTCATCATTTTGCCTAATGAATCATAAAGATCAGTGGGTGATGAAGTGTGTGTGTCACAATCACTATCACTAGTATCTGAGTGTGATGAGTTAGAGTGTACCTCATCTTCTTGGTCAGGTTGGTTTTGTTCTTTAGCTATTAGACAGATCAAGGCTTCTTCTCCAGAGTCACTTGAGTAGTCAGCTTCACTACTCTCCGAGTCTGCTGTGTCTTTTGACTTGATTGTCTCAGTAGTTTCTGCAGCCAACATTGCCTTTCTCTTTTCCTGTCTTCTTTCTCTGAAGACTTTTCTTTCCTCTTCATTCCTGTATTTGTTGACTACATGATATGGGCATTCAATGGCATAGTGATCGGGTTGCCTGCAGTTCCAGCATAGATTTTCAACTTTTTGATCAGTTCTTTCCATCCTTGGATTGTCAGTTCTTTGATATTCAACTTTTGATGCTCGCTCTCTTGGGTGTTCTTTCTTCCTTGACTTGGAGGGAGCTGAGTGTCTTCTGGAGGATTCACCTTTACTTCTTTTGTAATTCTTATTGAATAACTTGTTAAACCTTTTAACCATCAGTGTGATCTCCTCTTGGTCAATGACTTCTTTGACCTCAACTCTTTTGCCATCCTTAACAATTAGAGCAGCTGTTTTGGGCACAGTTGTTTCCTCTTGGTCTTTTCTTCTCAGCTCAAATTCGTAGGCTTTCAAATATGAGAATAGCTCGTGGTTGGATGTCTTTGATAGGTCCATGGAATGTCTCATGGCCATGACTTTCATATCCCACTCAATTGGGAGACTTCTTAGAATCTTCATACACATTTCCTTTTGTGTATATTCTTTTCCAAGTGCAGATAGCTCATTGGTAATTTCTGTGAACCGAGCATCCAGTTGATCCAAGGTTTATCCTGCAAACATCTTAAAGTTTTCAAATTTTTGTACAACAACCGGTAGTTTATTTTCCTTGATTTGCTCTGAGCCTTCACAAATCAAGGTTAGCTTGTCCCAGATTTCTTTTGCCGTTTTGCATGATTTGACTTTGTTGAACATGGCTTTGTCCAAAGTTTTGTAAAGAATGTCATTGGCCACATTGTCCAAGTTATATCTTTTCCTGTCATCATTTGTCCATTCAGCTCTTGGTTTTTCAACCATCGCTGGTCTGGGAGCAACATCCTCTTCTCCTTCAGCTGCAGCTCTCCTTGCAGTGGACAGGAAGGTGGATTCAAGCTTATTGGTTACTCAGACTCTGACTATGCTGGATGTCGAGTGGACAGGAAGAGTACTTCAGGTACATGTCAAATGCTTGGAAACAGATTGGTTTCCTGGTTTAGCAAGAAGCAAAATTCAATAGCCACATCCACAGCTGAAGTTGAGTACATAACTACGGGCAGCTGTTGTGCCCAAGTCTTATGGATGAGACAACAGTTGAGAGACTATGATGTTGAAGAAAAAGAGATTCCAATTATGTGTGATAACACAAGTGCTATTGAAATCACTCAAAACCCTGTGCTGCATTCTAGAACAACGCACATTGATGTCAGATATCATTTCATAAGAGACCATGTTGAAAAGAATGACATCACTTTGGAATAGATCTCAACTGATAAACAGTTGGCTGACATATTCACAAAGCTATTATGTGAATCAATGAAGAACTCAAGCATGAGCTAGGGTTAATTGAGCTGAGTTAACACCCAGGAGACTCAAGGAGAAGAGATGAAATAGAAAAGATGAAAATAGAGCTGAGCTCGTGAATCAGCTAAGTGAATCAGCCATATCGGAAAATCAGCTGCATCGAGTTAGCTGACAGCTGAGTACCTATGTGAAAAGAGAGAAGAAGAATTGAATCAGCTAAGAAGTAAGCTGAGTCATTTATGAGCTAAGTGACAAAAACGCAGTTGTTTTTAATAAGCGGGAATATTTTAAGGATGACGTCAGATAATAATGACAGTATATCAAAAGTCTGCAGGACAAAGCATATGATTGGATATAAATGTTGCCGCATTAAATGCGATCAATTAAATGCTAATCGGCGTGCTAAATTTGAGCCGCTGATCTTGATCAAATTTCAAAAACCGTATTTGTAGGTCCCAAGGGGTTTGAGTGTAAGGTTTAGAAGGGGGGTTGAATAAACCTTACCAACTTTTCGACTTAGTCCTTTTAAAACGTTCGAGTTAATACTTCACAAAGTGAGTCCTTGATGGACAACTAAGTTAGTTAATCGCCAGAGTTAGTCACTCAATGCACTGATCGAGCCGTTGATAGAATAACTCACCGCTTTGACTAAAGACTTAACTCGATTGTGATATATTTTCATTGGAAGACTTAACACCCTTGAATTTGGTTAGGTTTGTTTTAATACTTGGTTTTAAAGATCGTTGATTATCAATTGATAGCAAATTTATCACAGATATTAAGGTAATATGCGAGAAATTAAAGTCTTGAAATGTAAATGACACAATAAGTTTTGATAGAGGTTCGAAGATGGGGTAATTCTTCTACTCCTCTCTTCTCCAACTCCCGGAGGAATCCACTAAGTATTGATCAATATACAAAGTGGTTAATGACCCGATTCAAGTCTTGATCACACGGTGACTTGATCCTTTGGGACTCGATGCCTGAGATGCCTTGGTCACACACACCGGCTTCTCGTGACGACTCGGCCTTCTTCTTCACAGGGCAGCTGCCTTGCTACTACAGCCCACTTGCTCAAGCTTCTTGGATTTGATCACGAAGCCCTCCAAAAACTTGAGACTGGTTCGACCTTGAACCTTCCTACAATCCTCCGTGGAATGTAGACCCCTTGATTCTTCAAATGTTTCCTCTTCAACTGATTGAAGTCGTCTTTCCTTCACAGGTGAGTGTTGGATTGATTTCCTTCGTAGTGTAGGCTTGAGGATTGAACTTGAATGACTTGAGAGTAATTTTTGGTTACAGTTCGAATGTTAGCTTGAATGTTCGTGGTTCAGGTAACCTTCTCTCAGAGTGATTCCTCAGCCTTTTATAGTGTTCTTTTGAAAATTTGCCCGTTGAAGAGATAGGCTAATTTTCAAAAGACACTTGTGGTCGTTGGCTTGTCTTGTTGCAGTCCTTGGAATTGACATTTCCTCGTATGAATGATTCTTCAGCTTTTCAGAGTTCTGACACAGGTGCAGTGCTTCCCATTGGTTTATTCCTTTTGCACGCTTCTGGGACTGAGCACTTTAAGAAAGGCAGTATGGAGGTATTACTTGTTTAAGTAATTTTCTTGACTTCTGTGCAACGGATCTCTTTCAGTTATCTCGACTTGACTGCATTTCCTTGACTTCCCAGGTGACTTTGAGTCAGCTTCCAATCATTGGATGACTCTTCTGTCACTTCAACTTGAGACTTGGCTGTCTTGAGTTGACTTGACTGATACTTCACTCAGCTGTATCTCAGTTGCACCTTCAGTCGAGTTCCTGTCTTCTCTTCTTTGCCACACTCAGCTGCCTCGCAGCGGAGTCTTCCTTCTAGACTTCAGTTGTCTTCTTGCATGTTTAGGCATAGTTGACTTGACTCAGCTCAACCAGCCCTATCTATTACAATGCAATTTACAACAAAAATGGGGTGCCAACTTTCTATTCTAAGTTTTACATTGCATTCATCAAAATCTAAAAAATAATTTCCCAATAGTATGCACGTCCTTTCATAACCCATACATATACCATTTCGTCCGTTTTCTCTCTCACATTACTCAAACTGTTCATCTCTCCAAAAGTAAGGACAATATTTTTTCTCTCAAAACCTTATCAATCTCCAAGGAAAATCTCTAAGGTTCCGTTCGGTAAAATTCAAAGATGGCAACCACCTATGATTTTGCTAAGTTGGGAAAGCAAATCCACACTGGATCTACCGTGGATTTTGAAGGGACGATTAAACAGGGGTCCGATGAAACCCTTGTGAAGAAGATAGCTGAGAAAATGGAGAAATCTGGACTGAAACCCTTTCTCACGATGGAGTTTCAGATGACGTATGTGGAAGAGGTCGCCCAGTTCTACGTGAACGTTGAGGTTCACGACGAGGGCATCAAGTCCTCTGTTCATGGAAAGGAGTTTACGATCACTGCTAAGGATCTAGCGGAGCATTGTTTGCTGCCGTCGGAATGAGTGCAGGAGATATTGGAGGCTAATGTAAACTTGGCTGCTGCATGGAAGGAAGTGGCCAAACCTGACTGTGCTGCAAAGGTTGTCTACACAGCTGATAAGAAGCTGCTGAAGGAAGATTATCATAAGATGTTGGACATTGTTGCCAAGTGTGTAGACATAAAATTTGGAAGCTTTAATCAGTTGTCCAAAACCAAGCTGATCGTGATGGTTGCGATCATGGAGAAGAAGAAAGTAAACTGGGTAGAATTCGTCTACAGCAGACTCTGCCAGAATGTTGGAAATAAGTCCTTCAAGGACGATGGATCATTCGGAGGGTCCTTGGGGTATGGCCTTGTTATTGGTCGGCTGATGGAGGTGAAGGGTGTTCCACTCTGACATGGACAGGCGTTCCATGTTAATAAGAAGATGTTCCGATCAAATCTCTCAGGAGCTCAGAAGAGAGCTTATGCCAAGAGAGCGGATACCAGTGAGGGGAAATCAGCTGACCCTGAGGGAACAATTGTTGTCTCCCCTCCCAAGAAGGAAGCTTCCCCTGCAGCTGGAAAGAAGAATGCTGCCCCAGCAGTGAAAAAGAAAACAACTGCACCTGCCCCTGCAACCGAGTCACCTGCCCCTGTAGCCGTGTCTCCTGCCCCTGCAGCCGCAGTAGAGAAGGAATCCTTAGTACCTTCTCCTGGAATGAAGAAGAAGAGGACTGCCAAGAAGAGAAAGGCAGCTGCCTCTAAGGTAACCCTACATGCCTTTACTCTCAAGGAACCAGAGGAAGTAGAACCAGATGTTCCTCTGGTGAAAACCTAAAGAAGAAGAAGAATTTTCAAGCGTTCAGAGCTTGAGAAAATAGCTGAGTCTGCCACTTACCGAACAGACGCTGAAAAACAATTTGGAGAAGTAGAGTCTCCAGAGATCATTGATGAAACCGCCAAGTCTGCTGAAGCCGATCAGAGAGGCAAGATGAAGACCACTGTGGACAGTAACACCGAGGAGCAAGTAATACCGAGACAACTAAGTCTCTGTCGACAGGTCGTGGTGTCTCCGCCTGCGACAGACATCATTGTTGTGGGTGAAGAGCGAGCAAGCTCTGCTACCCTTCATTCCCGAGAAAGAGGTATGCAGGAAGATGATGACGATGATTTGGTCATGCTATCTCCACCATATCCGGACATCCAATATCGTCATGAGAATGGAGGAAGTGGAAATTGAGTTGTTCAAGGAACAGTTCCAAAGACCGAATTTATTGAAGAAGAGGAAGAATCGATGAATTTCCTCCCGGATTGACCACGATGGTCAGCACCGGACGAAGAGAATCGCATAGATATCTTGAATATCTTCAAAGAGAAGGAGAAGGAAAGGTTGGCGTAAGAGGTCAAGCTCGTGAGAAGGCCAACATCCGTCCCTTTTTTCGAACCACCGAGCATACTCATCCCCATCTCAATGTTCTCTCGAGAAAGTGATGAAGATCTAGACCCATTTGCGGCGGAGAAGAGCTAGAACGCAGCAAGCCATGCGCAGAATCCGGATGCCGCATGAGCAACGGTGATGGAAGGACCGAAGAGTCTTCCAAATCTCACCGAAATTGATCCATTGGGAGTGGTGCACCAAATTGCCATCGTTATTGCCGCAACCACTTCCCCACTCACTCGGAGAATGGATCTAGGGGACTTGGCAATGAAGTCGGGAACTTGGGGACCAAAGTCGAGCCAACCCCTATTGAAGGTGTCTTACCACCGCCCCAACTTTGAACACTCACAGAAACAGTAGGGAGTTTGGAGAAGAGTGACCCCAACCCAAGTCACTCGGTGGTGTGCCGGTGAGGGCAAACTCCCTTCCTTTGTAGATAGGTCGGAGGTTCTTTGCAGATGACTCCACAAAGAATCTTGGAGGCGAAGTGGAGAAGGAAAAACAAACAGAACACAACAACAGTTGTCACCGACTTGTGGACTCGGACATCCGAGATTGTCTGGTGAAGTGCCAATCGCTCTCAGCCAAGACGCGCGATGCGGTCGAGGCACAGGATGGATCCGCCGGGAGTTAACACTGCGGGCAATGAAAGTGCAATCCACGGAGTTGAGACTCCTGTGGATGCCACCGTAGAAGACCCTAAGATAGCCGAGTCTGTCGAAGGGAATGTCCATGCCTTGCTGCGCTTGAGACTGCGGCAGAGTGCATCAAGACCTACGAGAGGTTGAGACTTCCCGGGGTAAAGAGCGAGAGCGCATACATCCCTCCGTTATCATCGATGCATCCGAGAAGGAGATAAGTGCCCTTCATGATTCCCAAGACAACCCTGATATAACTTTTCTGGGATCTCGCGAAGGTGAAGATGAAGCTGAGTCATCCCCCATTGCAAATCTAAAAGACTTAGCTAAGAATGTTCGTCCAAGTACGAGTAAGTTGGATCTCAAGGCTACTCGTCAAACTTTCAATTTTGATGATGAGCCACCCCTTCAAGTCTCATCATCTTCCGATGACGCTACGATACATTGGGCCGAGGCAGTCAACTCAAATGGAAAAACCAAATTTGAGACCGAAGAAGGCATTTGAGACAGTGAGGCTCACCCGGTGGTCAATACCAACAGAGACCCCAGCTGAAACACCATCATCTGCGCAGGCTCCCGAAGCTGCAGTAGAATCAACTCAACCGGGCTCATCACAGCCACGAGTCACCGTTGAACACATTCCCTATGTCCGTGATGATGCGTTTGAACAAACGTTCCCCTTCTCACTCGAACTGCCTGATCTTGATGAAGAATCAGCTAGAGATCAACGATGTTTCCATAAACCTGATCCAGTCATTCCAACAGATACCATCGTCCCAGCAAACTTTGATTTTGATGTTGCTTGGCCGCCAGCTGAGACAGAGGTGACAGCTGAGGTTCGAGAGGTCTTCAAGGCAATCTTTGCAGAGATCGAGAAGATGGAAAGGCACCAGGCCTCATTGGATATGCGGCTGGATAAGAGAGATGCTAATCTTACGGCCGATCTGCATAGAATCATAGTCAGGATCCAGGAATGGTGGCAACAGCAGCAGACAATATGTGTGGAACAAGTTCGATACTTCAAAGCATTGTACAATAAAATGTTGATCTGGAGCGCTGATAATGTTGACATGAAGAAGAAGATGCAAGAAAATATTGATAGGATGCATGCCTCTCATACCACGGAAATGGAACTGCTGCGTGAATTTCATCGAAAAGAACCTCGCAGCGAGAGAAGAATATGAATGAAAAATTCAGCCTTCTTATGGTTGAAATGAAGTTGGTGACAGCCGAATCAAAAGCCACTCGCTCGAATTTCGAGCAAAGCATACTCCGCAGTTGAGAATCCAGCGAGTAACTCGCCTATCGGCCTCCTAGATTTCATGCTTGCTGGCATGTTTCCAGGGGTTCCTCTCTCCTTTGATGATGCCGAAAAGGGGGAAGAGGAATACCTAACAACGTTGAAAGAGTCCGTAGCTGAGAAGAAGGACGCAGCTGTGAAGGAGAAGACACCTGAAGAACAGAGGAAAGAAAAGGGCAAATCCATTGAGGGGAAAGGTTTGAAGGATATGACCTTAATGGTTGCTAGAACCCCTCAACAAGGACTTGTCACAGCTGACATCATAAGCAAACTCCCAGTCACTCTGCCACTCCAAAACTCTGCTGTGCCCATGTCTGAGAAAAGAAAAATAGTAGAAGCAGGGATGAAGGAGGTTGAAGGAAAAATGGATGTCCGTGTGATGGACATATTGAAACAATACGGAGGCATTCTAGCAGGAAGAGACACTGATGCCATTTCAGACATTGGAACCAAGCCTAGATCAGTCGATGAATTCAAAACACTCGAATCCGAAGGATACTTCGAAGGCATGTCCATAGCCCAAGCCTGGGACTTGTATTGGGAAAAAGGCCTCAAGTTGTGCGAAGAAGGCGACAGCAAAGAGACTCTAGCTTCATCCTCTGGCCACTCTCTTTGGTCACTCTCTTTGGAAAGAAGAAGGCCCCAGTACAACACAAACCCAGAGGAAGAGGAAGAAGTAGTGGAGAAAGAGGTTTTAGACCTAGACCTCTACCCAAAAATATCGAATATATAGATCCAGGAAAGAAAGGAGGGATCTATTGGGCTGGGTATGATGAAGTAGCCAACAGGGAAGTGGTAAGGAAGAATGCTGACTATGTCAAGAGGATTGAAGAAGAAAATAAAAGACAAACTCAGCTGTGGGAAGAAAGACAAGAAAGAAAGAGAAAAGACGAAGCTGCCAGAAGAGCCTATGAGAAAAAGAATGTAGCTGAAGAAGAAAAGAAGAGAAAGAGACCATAAGATGACAGAGCTGAATAGGAAAGAAGGAGACAGCGAAGGCGATGAAGTGTTGCTGTCCACCCCTTCATGTATTTTACTATTGTAAATGCATATGTATGTAAGTCTTCTGTACATTGAATAAGAATCTCGAACTTCTATATTTTTGCATAGATATAGAATACCATGTTTGCTCTGATATGCTTTGTAAACAGCTGTGTAAAAGACAAGAATGTTATGATCAATAAAAAGATTGATTCTGCGCATACATTCTCTGTTTGTACATTGGATGTATGTATCTTTGCTATTTACTTTGTGTATGTATGTTTTAAGTTTTGGCATCATCAAAAAGGGGGAAACTGTTGGGAAATTTATTGTTTAGATTTTGATGAACGCCATGTAAAACTTAGACTAGAAAGTTGGCACCCCATTTTCCTTGTAATTTGCATTGTAATAGATAGGGTTGTACGAGCTGAGTTAAGTCAGCTATGCCTGGATATACAAGAAGTCAACTAAAGGCTGAGATGAAGATTTTCTGTGGAAGCATTTGAGTATGACAAGGAGGAGAAGTCAAGAACTCGACTGAAGGAGTATCAGCTGGATACAACTGTGTGAAGTGTCAGTCAAGTTAACTCAAGAAGTCAAGTCAAGTTGAAGTGACAGATGAGTCTCTCAATCATTGGAGAGACTCAAGACACTGGGAAAAGGCAAGTCAAGTCAAGACAATCGAAAAAAGAATCCGTTTGTACGAAGTCAAGAATATTACCTAAACAAGTAATACTTGATGTTGCCATGTCTTAAAGTGTTCAGTCCCAGAAACATGCAAAAGAAATAAGCCAATGGGAAGCATCGCACTTGTGTCGACTCGAAAAAGTCTGAATGTTCATTTAATACGAGGAAATGTCAACATCAAGGACTGCAACAAGACAAGCCAATGAACACAAGTGACTTTTGAAATCAGCCTATCTCTTCAACGGGCAGATTTTTGAAAGTTCACTATAAAAGGCTGAGGAATCACTTTGAGAAAAGGTTACCTGAACCACGAACATTCAAGCTATCATTCCAACTGTAACCAAGCAAAATATTCTCAAGTTACTCAAGCAAATACTCAAGCCTAAACTTCGAAGGAAATCGATCCAACACCAAGCTGTTAAGGAAAGACAACTTCAAACTGTTGAAGAGGAAACTTTTGAAGAATCAAAAGGGGTCTACATTCCAAGGAGGACTGTAGAAAGGTTCAAGGTTGAACCAGTCTCAAGTTATTGGAGGGCTTCGTGATCAAATCCAAGAAGCTTGAGCAAGTGAGTGTAGTAGCAAAAGCAAGCGCCTGCCTGTGAAGAAGCCGAGTCGTACGAGAAGCCAGCTGTGTGACCAAGGCATCTCCAGACTGAGTCCCAAAGGATCAAGTCAGTTGTGTGATCAAGACTTGTATCTGGACTGATAACCACTTTGTACTCTGATCAATACTTAGTGGATACCTCCAGGAGTTGGAGAAGAGAGGAGTAGAAGAATTACCCTATCTTCGAACCTCTATAAAGTTTTATTGTGTCATTTACATTCCAGCATTTTATTTCTGCATATTACTTTATATCTGCTGATAATTTGCATTCCAACTGATAATTAACAAAGTGCTAAAACCAAGTGTTAAAACAAACTTAACTCAAATTCAAGGGTGTTAAGTCTTCTCTGAAAATCTCATCACAGCCAAGTTAAGGTTTAGACTAAACAGCTGAGTTATTCTATCGACAGCTCAATCGAGTCTGTTGAGTGGCTAACTCTGCTGGTTAACTAACTTAGCTGTCCATCAAGGACATAGCTGTGTATTTAACTCTGTAATAATTTAAAAGGACTAAATTCGAAAAGTTGGTAAGGTTTATTCAACCCCCCCTTCTAAACCTTACTCACACCCCTTGGGACCTACAAGATTCGTAATTCAATTGAGGTCGAACAGTCTGGACATATCACTCATTGTGATTATGTCAAAGAGGTAATGGATTATCTCTCTTTGTTTTTGGGGAAAAGAAAATATTTCTCGAATCTTTGATGTCTATAAAGAATTTTATCGAGCGGAACAGCAGGACCAGTCACTCAATACCTATTTTGTGAACTTCAAACGTACTTATGAAGAGTTGAATGCCCTGTTACCTTTTAGTACATATATCAAAGTTCAACAAGCTCATCGAGAACAAATGGTTGTTATGAGTTTCCTTGATGGTCTCAACTCTCAGTTTGACGTCACTAAATCCCAAATTCTATCAAATACCGATGTTACTACATTGCGGGAGGCTTTTACTAGGGTCTTACGTACAGTCCCTAGTTCTCAAATGTCGTATGTTCCACAGCCCAGTGCTCTTGTCGGTCAAACCGGTGGATCGTCAGGTCGATCACGTTATCAGGGTACTAGCAGGGGTGGTGGCAATGGTTCTCAGAATTCTGGCAATTCAGACTCCGGGGTAGTATGTTATTATTGTCATGAACCGGGTCATACAAAATGAACTTGTCATAAGTTACTCAAGAAAAACTAGAATTCGCGGAACTCTGGATCTCAATCCGCCCATGTTGCCTCTACTCAAGTGGCCTCTGCACATGAGGCCCCTCCACCCACTCAGAATTCTGTGGTTTTGGTTCCGGCAGATGAATATGCCAAATTTCTAAAATTTCAGGAAGCATCTAAGCATCCTCAGTCAGTCACTGCTCTCGCTGAGTCAGGTAACCCTACTACATGTCTTCTTTCTTCGACCTCCCAGTGGGTCATTGATTTTGGTGCCACATATCACATGACAGGTAATCCACAACTCTTTTCCGAACTTACTAATCATCGTTCGTCCGTTACATTAGCAGATGGTTCTACCTCTGCCGTTCTTAGTGCTGGCACTATTCACATTACACTAACCCTTCCTTTCACTTCTGTGCTCCATCTACCTGTATTCTCCTTTAATCTTGTTTACATTAGCAAACTCACCCGGTCTCTTAACTGTTCAATTTCCTTTTTCCCGATCATTGTGTTTTTCAGGATCTTACAACGAAGAAGATTATTGGTAAAGGACGTGAGTCAGGAGGCCTCTACATTTTGGACAACCCGATATCTCGACCCATAGCATGTTCCAGCACCTTGACTCAGTTTGAAGCCCATTGTGGTTTAGGCCATCCCTCAGCACCTTTACTCGAGGAGTTATACCCTCAGTTTCATAGTATTTCGTCTTTTAATTGTGACTCATGTCAGTTTGCTAAACACCATCGCGTGTCTTACACTCCTCGTACACATAAGAGAGTTTGCAATAAGTTTGAACTAGTTCATTCTGATGTTTGGGGCCCATGTTCTGTTTCATCTAATGGATTTCGTTATTTTGTTACTTTTGTGGATGATTTCTCTCGTATGACTTGGATATATTTTATGCAATCTCGTGCTGAATTACTATCGCATTTTCAATCCTTTTGTGCTGAAATCAAAACTCAACACAATGTCTCGGTCAAAATATTGAGAAGCGATAATGCCAAAGAATACTTCTCTTCATCTTTTCAATTATATATGAACAATAATGAGATTCTTCATCAATCCTCTTGTGTTGATACTCCACCCCAAAATGGAGTTGTTGAACGGAAAAATAGACATCTTCTTGAAACAACTCGAGCTCTTTTGTTTCACACTCATGTCCCTAAACGATTTTGGTCTGACGCTGTATCTACTGCATGTTTTCTAATTAATCGCATGCCTTCCACGATTTTACAACATCAGACACCAAACCAGATTTTGTTTCCAAATACACCGATGTTTCCCGTTGAACCTCGAATATTTAGGTGTACTTGTTTTGTTCGTGATGTTCGTCCTCACATGACAAAACTAGATCATAAGTCCTTAAAATGTGTTTTCTTGGGTTACTCCCGTCTCCAAAAGGGGTATAGATGTTTTTCCCCTTTGTTGAACAAGTACTTAGTGTCTAGTGATGTCACTTTCCATGAGACCATCCCATTTTTCGACGACTCATCCTCACCACATTGCTCTAACATAACTCATGAAGTGTTAGTTTATTTGCCTTCTACCTCTCCTCCGATACCACCCCCGCTGCCGTTGGAACACCCTAGACCACCAATTACTCATGTCTACTCCAGACGTCCTCCTCCTCCTCCTCCTGCTCCTAGTCCTGCACCAGTATCATCTTCGTCCCCGGATCCTGCTACTCCTGATATCGATTTGCCCATTGCTCTTCGAAAAGGTAGACGTCAATGTACTTATCCATTTCATCTTGTGTTACATATAATCAATTGTCTTCTACCTCTTGTTCTTTTATTGCTTCTCTTGATTCTGTGCAAGTTCCAAAATCCGTCCACCAGGCCCTATCCAATCCTGACTGGCGAGTAGCAATGAATATGATTGTTGAAATGGATGCCTTAACTGAAAATGACACTTGGGAGCTTACTGAGCTACCTCCTGGCAAGAAAGTCGTTGGCTGCAAGTGGGTTTTTGCAGTCAAGTTTAATTTAGATGGAACTGTAGCTCGTCTAAAAGCTCAGTTGGTAGCTAACGGTTATGCCCAGACATATGGGATTGATTACTCTGACACTTTCTCTCCAGTAGCCAAATTAACATCTGTTAGATTATTCATTTCCTTGGCAGCTACAAACAATTGGCCTTTGCACCAACTTGATGTGAAAAATGCCTTTTTACATGGCGATCTTTTTGAGGAAGTATATATGGAGCAACCACCTGGGTTTGTTGCTCATGGGGAGTATGGGAAAGTCTGTCGTCTTCGCAAGTCTTTATATGGGTTGAAGCAGAGCCCCCCTGCTTGGTTTGGGAATTTAGTCAATCCGTAGAGCGGTTTGGGATGAAAAAGAGTAAGAGTGATCATATTGTTTTCTATAAGCAATCTACTTCTGGCATTATTCTACTTGTTGTTTATGTAGATGATATTGTTATCACTAGAAGTGATGCACAGGGAATTTCATATTTAAAAATATTTTTGCAAGATCAGTTTAGCACTAAAGATTTTGGAGTGTTGAAATACTTCTTGGGAATTGAGGTGTCCAGGAGTCAAAAAGGTATTTTTCTTTCCCAACGGAAGTATGTTCTGGATTAGTTAGCAGAAATTGGAAAATTGGGAGATAAACCTTGCAACACTCCCATGCCTCCAAATCATCAATTTACAAAGGATGGTGATGCCTTTAAAGATCCTGAACGTTATAGGAGATTAGTTGGGAAACTAAACTATGCTACAGTAACACGTCCTGATATTGCTTATTCTGTGAGCACTTTAAGTAAATTCATGTCTTCTCCTACAGTTCACCATTGGTCTGCTTTGGAGCAAATATTGTGCTACTTAAAAGGTGCTCCTGGACGTGGTATATTATATCAGAATCATGGGCATAATAATATTGAGTGTTTTTCTGATGCAAATTGGGCGAGTTCTAAGATTGATCGAAAATCTACTACTGGTATTGTGTTTTTGTTGGGGGAAACTTGGTTTCATGGGAGAGTAAGAAACAAAATATGGTATCACGATCGAGTGCAGAGTCAGAATATCGAGCCATGGCATAGGCTTTGTGTGAAGTAGTGTGGATTTCGTAACTTCTGGATGAGATTGGTTTTGGGGTTCCTGCTCCCTCTAAACTATGGTGTGATAATCAAGTTGTGTTTCACATTGCCTCAAATCCTGTTTTTCATGAATGAACCAAACATTGAGATAGATTGTCACTTTGTTCGTGAGAAGATTCAGCAAAATTTGATTTCTATAGCTTGTGTGAAGACTGGAGAACAACTAACATTTTTACCAAGGCATTGAATGGATCTCAGGTCACGTATATTTGTAACAAGCTGGGGATGATATATATCTATGCTCCAGCTTGAGGGGGGTGTTATAGATATATATTGATGTTAGGAGATTTAATATCCTAGTTGTTTTAGACTTCTATTTTATCTAGAATAGGTTTCCTACTTTAACTAGAATAGGTTGATTTATTGTTTCTATATAAGTTGGCATCAGCTTTCTTTCAATAATATACAGAATTTCGTTTCTCAGTTTGTACAAATATGTTTATGAATATGTGCAAAATACTAATAAAAAAATGCAGATTCTTGGGATATTTATATATTCCCAAAGGTCTCAAGTGAAATAACACAATTGTTCGAACATACATGTCCATTTATTCGAACAGACATGTCCATTGGTTTCAAACGAAATAACACGACTATTCGGATAAACATTTTCAATCTGAATAGTTTTAAATGAACAGTCACACCTTTTGGCAATAATTTCTCACTCACCTGGAAATATCTATAATATTTCCAACAATCTCCACATCAATGAGAAATTACGTGAATCAAAGCAAATTCACATGTAAATGTAGACACAAAAGAGAGTACAAACGTGTAGGTCCCAAAGGATGTGAGTAAGGTTTAGAAGGGGTTAAATAAACCTTACCAAATTTTCGATTTAGTCCTTTTTCAAAAATATTATAGAGTTAACACGAACAACTAAGTCCTTGAGGGATAGCTAAGTTGGTTATTCAGCAGAGTTAGCCACTCAACAGACTCAATAGAGCTGTTGATAGAATAACTCAACTGTTTAACCTAAAACTTAACTTGGCTGTGTTGAGTTTTTCAGCGGAAGACTTAACACCCTTTGATTTGTTTTAAACTTGTTTTAACACATGATTTTAGCAATTGGTTAATTATCAGTTGGATAACAAATTATCAGAGATATAAAATGAATGTGAAGAAAAGTAAATGTGATGAAATGTAAATGACACAAATAATTTTTATAGAGGTTCGAAGATGGGGTAATTCTTCTAATTCTCTCTTCTCCAACTCCTGGAGGAATCCACTAAGTAATGATCAGTTCACAAAGTGGTTATCAGTCTAGAGACAAGTCTTGATCACACTACCGACTTGCTCCTTGGACTCAGTCTAGACATGCCTTGGTTACACAGCTGGCTTCTCGTCCGACTCAGCTTCTTCACAGGGCAGATGCCTTGCTACTTCAGCTCACTTTCTCAAGCTTATTGGATTTGATCACGAAGCCCTCCAATAACTTGAGACTGGTTCGACCTTGAACCTTTCTACAATCCTCCTTGGAAAGTAGACCCCTTTTGATTCTTCAAAAGTTTCCTCTTCAATGATTTGAAGTTGTCTTTCCTTCACAGCTTTGTGTTGGATTGATTTCCTTCGAGATTTAGGCTGGAGGATTTTGCTTGAATATCTTGAGAATATGTTGCAGGTTATAGTTTGAATAATGCTTGCTCGTTCGTGGTTCGGGTAACCAAGGTAACTTTTTCTCAATGTGTTTCCTTAGCCTTTTATAGTGAACTTTCAAAAATCTGCCCGTTGAAGAGATAGGCTGATTTTCCAAGGAAACTAGTGTTCGTTGGCTTGTCTTTTCTTGGTCTTCAATCTTGAGATGTAGACATTTTCTCGTATTAAATGAATGTTCAGCTTTTCAGGTTCTGACACGAGGTGTAGTGCTTCCCATTGGTTTATTCCTTTTGCACGCTTCTGTGACGAACACTTTAAGACCTGGCAGCATAGAAGTATTACTTATTTAAGTAATGTTCTTGATTTCTGTGCAACTGATTCTTTTGATTAACTCCTCTTTGTAATTTGCCTTTTTCCCAGGTGACTTGAGTCTGCTTCAATCATTGAAAGACTCATTTGTCACTTCAACTTGTGACATGGCTTCTTGAGTTGACTTAACTGACTCTTCACACAGTTGTCCCTCAGCTGTTATGTTTTCAGTCGAGTCCTTGATCTTTTATCTTGGCCATACTCAGTTGTTCCTCAGCGGAGTCTTCACTTCACTTTTTCAGTTGACTTCTTGTATTTCCAGACATAACTGACTTGACTCATCTCATCCAGCCCTATCTATTACAATGAAAGATACAAGGAAAATGGGGTGCCAAAATTCTGATCTAAGTTTTACATGGCATTCATCAAAATCTACAAAATAATTTCCCAACAATTTCCCCCTTTTTAATGATGTCAAAACTTAAAAACCTTAAACAAAATGTAAACAGCACAGATACATACAGACAATGCAGAAACAAAGAATGTATGCGTTGAATCAATCATTTTATTGATCATAGCATTCTTGTCCTTTACACAGCTGATTACAAAGTGTATCAGAGCATATTTAAATCTAAGCGTCTATGCTAAGATACAAATATACGAAGTGAAAGATTACAAAATATTTCACTGAGTATACAGATGACTTACAAAAGTGTGTTTGCATAAGTAAAATACATGAAGGGTTCGCAGCAACACTTCACCGCCTTTGCTGTCTCCTTCTTTCCTCTTCAGCTCTGTCATCATCAGCTCTTTTTCTTTTTCTTTCATCTTCAGCTACTTTCTTCTTTTCATAAGCTCTTTTTGCAGCATCGTCTTTCATCTTCAGCTGCTTTCTTCTTTTCATAAGCTCTTTTTGCGGCATCATCTTTCTTGCCTCTCTTGCCATAGCTGGTCTTGTCTTTTGTTTTCCTCCTCTATTCTTTTCAAATAGTCAGCATTTTTTCTAGCCACTTCCAGATTCGCTACTTCATCGTACCCAGCCCAGTAGATCCTTCCCTTCTTGCCTGGATCTACATATTCGATATTTTTGGGTAGAGGTCTAGGTCGAAAACCTCTTCCTCCACCACTTCTTCCTCCTCCTCTGGGTGTATACTGTACAAGACTCTTCTGTTTACCAGTTGAATGGCCGCTGTAGTCTCTGCGCCTATCGCCTTCTTTGCATAACTCGACCACTTTCTCCCAAAGATGATCCCAGGCTTGGGCTACAGACATCTTCTGGAAATAGCCTTCGGATTCGAGCGTTTTGAATTCTTCAACTGATCTTGGCTCATTTCCATCATCTGGAGTAGCATCTTGATCCTTCCCTGCCGGAATGCCTCCGTAAGTTTTTAATACTTCTTGAACACGGGCATCCGCTTTCTTTCAATCTCTTTCATCCCTCGCTTCCACAATTTTTTCTTCTTCTCTGACATGGGCACAACCGAGTGTTGGATCGGCAGAGTCACTGGAAGTTTGTTGATAATAGATGTTGTGACATGACCTTGCTGATGGGTTTCAGCAATCATTAAGGTCAAATCCTTTGACCTTTCCCCCTCAACTGCTTTTCCCTTGTTCTTCTCAACAGCTGCTTCTTCCTTTTTCTTCTCAGCTGTTTCTCCCTTCAATTTTTCAACAGCTGTTTCTTCCTTTAATTTCCTCAGGTATTCCTCTTCCCCCTTTTTGGCATCATCAAAGGAGAGAGGAATTGTAGGTCCCAAGGGGTGTGAGTGTAAGGTTTAGAAGGGGGGTTGAATAAACATTACCAACTTTTCGATTTAGTCTTTTTAAAATGTTTAGAGTTAATACTTCACAAACTGAGTCCTTGATGGACAGCTAAGTTAGTTAATCAAGAGAGTTAGACACTCAAATGACTGATCGAGCCGTTGATAGAATAACTCAGCTTGTTTTGACTAAAGACTTAACTCGATCGTGATATATTTTCAGCGGAAGACTTAACACCCTTGAATTTGGTTAAGTTTGTTTTAATACTTGGTTTTAGCACTTTGTTGATTATCAATTGATAGCAAATTTATCGTGAGATATTAAAGTAATATGCGAGTAAATAAAAGTTTGAAATGTAAATGACACAATAAGTTTTTATAGAGGTTCAAGATGGGGTAATTCTTCTAATCCTCTCTTCTCCAACTCCCCGGAGGAATCCACTAAGTAATGATCGGCCCACAAAGTGGTTATCGGTTTAGAGACAAGTCTTGATCACACTGGTGACTTGCTCCTTGGACTCGCCTAGAGATGCTTTGGTCACACACGGTGGCTTCTCGTCCGACTCAGCCTTCTTCACAGGCGGATGCCTTGCTACTCACCTCACTTTCTCAAGCTTATTGGATTTGATCACGAAGCCCTCCAATAACTTGAGCCGGGTTCGACCTTGAACCTTCCTACTCCCCTCCTTGGAAAGTAGACCCCTTTTGATTCTTCAAAAGTTTCCTCTTCAACAAGATTTGAAGTTGTCTTTCCTTCACAACTTTGTGTTGGATTGATTTTCTTCGAGATTTAGGCTTGAGGATTTTGCTTGAATATCTTGAGAATATGTTGCAGTTGAGTTTGAATAATGCTTGCTCGTTCGTGGTTTGGGTAACCAAGGTAACCTTTTCTCAATTTATTTCCTCGGCCTTTTATAGTTAACTTTCAAAAATCGCCCGTTGAAGAGATAGCCGATTTTCAAAGGACACTAGTGTTCGTTGGCTTGTCTTTTCTTGGTCTTCAATCTTGAGATGTAGACATTTCCTCGTATTAAATGAATGTTGCCTTTTCGGTTCGACACGAGGTGCGTGCTTTCCATTAGTTTATTCCTTTTGCACGCTTCCTCGGGACGAACACTTTAAGACTGGCAAAGATGGAAGTATTAGTTATTTAAGTAATGTTCTTGATTTCGGCAACGTATTCTTTCGATTAACTCCTCTTGTACCGCTTTTTCCCAGGTGACTTGAGTCGCTTCAATCATTGAAAGACTCATTTGTCACTTCAACTTGTGACATGGCTTTTGAGTTGACTTAATCGACTCTTCTTCACACTGCCCCTCACCACATGCTATTCCAATCGAGTCCTTGATCTTTTATCTTGGCCATACTCGTTGTTCCTCAATGAGTCTTCACTTCACTTTTTGATTGACTGACTTCTTGTATTTCCGACATAGCCGACTTAACTCATCTCATCCAACCGTATCTATTACAATGAAAGATACAAGGAAAATGGGGTGCCAAAATTCTAATCTAAGTTTTACATGGCATTCATCAAAATCTACAAAATAATTTCCCAACAATTTCCCCCTTTTTTATGATGTCAAAACTTAAAAACCTTAAACAAAATGTAAACAACACATATACATACAGACAATGCAGAAACAAAGAATGTAAGCGTTGAATCAATCATTTTATTGATCATAGCATTCTTGTCCTTTACACAGCTGATTACAAAGTGTATCAGAGCATATTTAAATCTAAGCGTCTATGCTAAGATACAAATATACAAAGCGAAAGATTACAAAATATTTCACTGAGTATACAGATGACTTACAAAAGTGTGTTTACATAAGTAAAATACATGAAGGGTTCGCAGCAACACTTCACCGCCTTCGCTGCCTCCTTCTTTCCTCTTCAGCTCTGTCATCATCAGCTCTTTTTCTTTTTCTTTCATCTTCAGCTGCTTTCTTCTTTTCATAAGCTCTTTTGCAAAAGATCGTCTTTCATCTTCACCGCTTTCTTCTTTTCATAAGCTCTTTTTGCAGCATCATCTTTCTTGCCTCTCTTGCCATAGCTGGTCTTGTCTTTTGTTTTCCTCTTCTATTCTTTTCAAATAGTCAAGATTTTTCTAGCCACTTCCGCATTCGCTACTTCATCGTACCCACCAAAGAGATCCTTCCCTTCTTGCCTCGGATCTACATATTCGATATTTTTGGGTAGAGGTCTAGGTCGAAAACCTCTTCCTCCACCACTTCTTCCTCCTCCTCTGGGTGTATACTGTACAAGACTCTTTCGTTTACAAATTGAATGGTCCGGGGTAGTCCGCCGCCTATCGCCTTTCTTCGCATAACTTCGGGCACCTTCTCCCAAAGATGCATCCCAGTGCTTGGGCTACGACATCTTCTCGAAATAGCCTTCTTGATTCGAGCGTTTTGAATTCTTCAACTGATCTTGGCTCGTTTCCATCATCTGGAGTAGCATCTTGATCCTTCCCTGCCGGAATGCCTCCGTAAGTTTTTAATACTTCTTGAACACGGGCATCCGTCTTTCTTTCAATCTCTTTCATCCCTGCTTCCACAATTTTTCTCTTCTCTGACATGGGCACAACAGAGTGTTGGATCGGCAGAGTCACTGGAAGTTTGTTGATAATAGATCTTTGTGGACATGACCTTTGCCGAGGATTTCAAGAATCATTAAGGTCAAATCCTTTGACCTTTCCCCCTCAACTGCTTTTCCCTTGTTCTTCTCAACACCGCTTCTTCCTTTTTCTTCTCACTGCTTTCTCCCTTCAATTTTTCAAACCGCTTCTTCCTTTAATTTCCTCGTATTCCTCTTCCCCTTTTTGGCATCATCAAAGGAGAGAGGAATCGTAGGTCCAAGGGTGTGAGTGTAAGGTTTAGAAGGGGGGTTGAATAAACCTTACCAACTTTTCGATTTAGTCCTTTTAAAATGTTTGAGTTAATACTTCAAATTTGAGTCCTTGATGGACAACTAAGTTAGTTAATCACACAGAGTTAGTCACTCAATAGACTGACGAGTTGTTGATAGAATAACTCGATTGTTTTGACTAAAGACTTAACTCGATCGTGATATATTTTATTGGAAGACTTGACACCCTTGAATTTGGTTAAGTTTGTTTTAATACTTGGTTTTAGCACTTTGTTGATTATCAATTGGATAGCAAATTTATCACAGATATTAAAGTAATATGCCAGAAATTAAAGTGCTGAAATGTAAATGACACAATAAGTTTTTATAGAGGTTCGAAGATGGGGTAATTCTTCTAATCCTCTCTTCTCCAACTCCTGGAGGAATCCACTAAGTATTGATCAATATACAAAGTGATTAACAGTCCGATACAAGTCTTGATCACACAAGTGACTTGATCCTTTGGGACTCAGTCTGGAGATGCCTTGGTCACACAGCTGGCTTCTCGTACGACTCAGCTTTTTCACAGGGCAGCTGCCTTGCTACTACAACCCACTTGCTCAAGCTTCTTGGATTTGATCACGAAGCCCTCCAAAAAATTGAGACTGGTTCGACCTTGAACCTTCCTACAATCCTACATGGAATGTAGACCCCTTGATTCTTCAAATGTTTCCTCTTCAACTGATTGAAGTCGTCTTTCCTTCACAGGTGAGTGTTGGATTGATTTTCTTCGTAGTGTAGGCTTGAGGATTGAACTTGAATGTCTTGAGAGTAATTTTTGGTTACAGTTTGAATGTTAGCTTGAATGTTCGTGGTTCAGGTCACCTTCTCTCAGAGTGATTCCTCAGCCTTTTATAGTGATCTTTCGAAAATCTGCCCGTTGAAGAGATAGGCTTATTTTTAAAAGACACTTGTTGTCGTTGGCTTGTCTTGTTGCAGTCCTTGGAATTGACATTTCCTCGTATGAATGATTCTTCAGCTTTTCAGAGTTCTGACACAGGTGCAGTGTTAGGAATTTTATTGTTTAGATTTTGATGAATGCCATGTAAAACTTAGAATAGAAAGTTGGCACCCCAATTCTTGTTGTAAAATGCATTGTAATAAATAGAGTGACAAGCCGAGTTAAGTCGCCTACGCCCTAACATGCAAGAAGACAATCAAGACTTGAAGGAAGACTCACTGTGAGACAAATTTGAGTATGGCAAAGAAGAGTAGACAGAACTCTACTATAGAAGCAAATGAGATACGGTGAGTGGAGCATCGGTCAAGTCAACTCAAGAAAAGCCAAGTTCAAGTTGAAGTGACAGAAGAGTCATCCGATGATTGGAAGTCGACTCTAAGTCACCTGGGGAAAGCAAGGAAATGCGTCAAGTCGAGATAATCGTAAAAGAACCGTTGCACAGTAAATCAAGAGAATTACTTAAACAAGTAATATCTCCATACCACTTTTCTGAGTGCTCAGTCCCGAAGCGTGCAAAAGGAATGAACCAATGGGAAGCACTACACCGTGTCGAACTCGAAAAGGTGAAAGAACAATTCATACGAGGAAATGGCAATTCCAAGAATCGCAACAAGACAAGCCAACGATTGATAATGATGACTTTCAAAAATAAACCTATCTCTTCAACGGGCAAATTTTTGAAAGTTCACTATAAAAGGCCGAGGAGTTTGTTTGAGAAAAATATAGATGACACACATGTGAGATATACAAGCATATTAGAAAACTGAAATAGTCTCAATCCTCAAGCCTACATTACGAAGAACATCAATCCAACACTCACCGTGAAGGAAAGATAACTTCAACCAGTTGAAGAGGAAAATACAAAAACAAGGGGTCTACATTCCGGGAAGGATTGTAGGAAGGTTCAAGGTTGAGCCAAGTCTTAAGCTTTTGGAGGGCTTCGTGATCAAATCCAAAGAGCTTGAGCAAGTGAGTGTAGTAGCAAGGCAGCTGCCCTGTGAAGAAGCCGAGTCGCACGAGAAGCTTGGTGAGTGATCAAGGCGTCTCGGGTGACATCGAGTCCCAAAGGATCAAGTCATTTGTGTGATCAAGACTTGTATCCTGGACTGTTACCACTTTGTAAACCGATCATTACTTAGTGGATTCCTCCAGAGTTGGAGAAGAGAGGAGTAGAAGAATTACCCCATCTTCGAACCTCTATAAAAATTTCATTGTGTCTTTTACATTTCAAAGACTTTAATTCTTGCAATTTTAATCGCTTATATCTCACGATAAATTTGCTATCCACTTGATAAATTATAAGTACTAAACCAAGCACTAAACTCTTACTTAATCAAACTTAAGGGTGTTAAGTCTTCCAACTGAAAACAAAACCACAATGAGTTAATTTAGAGCTAACGGTGAGTTATTCCACCAACAAACTCAGTTGAGTTTGTTGAGTGATTAACTCTTGAGTGACTAAGTTGATCATCCATCAAGGACACTGTGCAGTAAGATCAACTCAGAGATTTAAAAGGACTAAATCGAAAATTTGTAAGGTTTATTCAACCCCCTTCTAAACCTTACACTTACACCCCTTGGGACCTACAAGTGGTATCGGAGCGGTTGGTTCATTGAACCCTCCGCACCGGTTATCGAACTAGATCTCCAAACTTTTCAAAGTCCGCTTTAGTACTTAAACCTTCAAAACTCTTTTCATCATTAAAAGTTATTATCATGGAAGCAAATTTGACACGCATCCCTATGTTCACTATTGAAGAATTTGATGATTGGAAAATTTGTATGCAAGCTCATCTATCAAAGATTACATGATGAGATGTGGATAGTGATAGAAGATGGGCCTCTCGCAAATCTTAAAGGTGAAACAGATTTATGCGAAGAGTTGCACCAAGGAGAAGAAGATGTTGCTCCTAGACCGACCATGGTTGAAAACCAAGAACGAGTGGACAAATGATGACAGAAAAAAGATATAACTCGACAATGTAGCCAAGGACATCCTCTACAAAACCGACAAAGCCATGTTCAACAAAGTCAAATCATGCAAAACGGCTAAAGAAATGGGACAAGCCGACATTGATTTGTGAAGGCTCGTGAGCAAATCAAAGAAAACAAATTATCGGTGGTCATGTACAGTAAATTTGAGAACTTCAAAATGATCTCGGGAGAGAACCTGGATCAACTAGACGCTCGGTTCATAGAAATCACAAATGAGCTATCTCGCACTTGGAAAGGAATATACACGAATGAAATGTGTATGAAGATCCTAAAAAGTCTTCCGATGAATGGGAAATGAAGGTCATGGCACTAAGACATTCCATGGACCTATCAAAGACATCCAACCATGAGTTATTCTCGCACCTCAAAGCCTACGAGTTTGAGCTAAGAAGAAAAAGACCAGAAGAGACAATTTGTACTCCAAAACAAATTGCTCTAATCGTTAAAGATGGGAAGAGAGCCGAGGTCAAAGAAGTAATTGACCCGTAAGAAATAGCCCCGATGGTTAAAAGATTTAACAAGTTCTTTAATAAGAACTACAAGAGAGGAAAGGGTGAATCTTCCGGAAGACACTCACCCCCTCCAAATCAAGGGATGATAGGCCAACCAAGAGAACAGATCATCAAAAAGTTGAGTATCAAAGGGTCGACAATCCAAGAATGGAAAGAGTCGATCAAAAGGTTGAATATCTATCTTTGAATCTGAGACAACCAGGTCACTATGCCATTGATTTGCCCATATCCTCGTAGTCAACAAATACAGGGGATGAAGAAGAAAGGAAGGTCTTCGAGAGAAAGAAGACAAGAAAGGAAAAAGGCAATGATGGTCGCAGAGATCACTAAACAAACCAAGTCAAGAGAGACGGTGATTGAGAGAGCGATGAAGCCGACTACTCAAGTGACTCGAAGAAGAAGCCCGATCCGCTTGATGGCCAAAGAACAAGATCAACTCGACCAAGAATATGAGGTACAATCTAACTCATCAAACTCGGACACCTGATGATAGTGATCGTGACACACACACTTCGTCACCCACCGATCTTTATGATTCATTAGGCAAAATGATGAAAGATTTTGAACACATTAAATCCTCACACACACTATTGAATGAGGAAAACAAATTACTCAAAAGTCAAAAACTCAAAGTGACTAAGGAGCCGAGTACTCTAAGTCAAATAGCGATGAGAATGGAAGTTTAAAGGCTGAAAATGCTAAATTAGTAGCAGAAATTGCCGCTATAGAAAAGAGGAGAATGACCTCAAGAATGTTATGCCTCATTCACTAAGGCATCTAAATCATGGATGATCTTATCATGAGTCAAAGAGAATGTGGAGACAAGACAAAGCTTAGATTTAATTCCTCGTGCTATGTCCAACCTCAAAAGTAATTTTGGAAAAAGGATCTTCAAGTCATGAAGAGTCCGAAAAATCCAAAACTCTAAATATTGCACACACATTCACTCCAAAGCACAATAACAAGCAAACCGGCCTTGGTTACAAAGGAAAAGGAAAAAACGGCCGATTGAGTGTCTTTGAAAGGACAGTGAGAAGAGATTCAATGAGTCCTCAAAGAAACTCCTAATGTAAAATACAGTAAAAAGGAAGCAGAGCTACCAAAAATCCTTAAAATCCATAAAAGAAATACATATGATGGGAATGGTAGAAAATATCCAAGCCAAGTCGATTGGAATAATGTGAACTATCAAAGATAAACTTATGGAATATAAGCCCAAATGGCAAAGGCCAAGAACTCAACAAAGGCCATTCCAAAAGTATAAGAGCTTTCATCAAAGACACCTATGCACCCTAGGCATCACAATCAAAGTCACCACAATTACCTGGCAAGGAAGGCAATTGCTAAAACACATATGCAGCATACTGACAAAAGAGACAGTTGTATGAACATAGAATTCCCAAGCAATTTGCCAGGATTAATTATGATTATGGCATCGATAGATGGCAACCCCAGAGTCAAATCATTTGGCTATAGGTTGGTTGGATCATCTTACAATTTAACCCCTCAGGACCCGCACAAGTATGGGTACCTAAAACTTAATTTCCTTGATTGCGGGTTCAAGGAACGGTGAGTGCCAAGGAACCTGGTACATGGATAGTGGTCGCATTCTGCACACATGACAGAAACAAGAAAAATCTATCAAAATTCAAGGAAGTTAAAGGAGCAAAAGTCATATTTGGAGGAAATGAAGCTCTGGCGAAATAAGAGGCATTGGAACCATCAAGAGGAATGGATTAGAAATCACAGACGTTGCATATGTTGAAGGACTCAACTTTAACTCGCTAAGCATCACCAACTCGTGACAAGCGGTTACAACGTTGGATTCAACATGGGTATATGCCAAATCAAAGATATTGAATCAAATGAAGTTGTCTTTTGCAAGGATGTAGAGAAAAATATGTATGTAGTGGATTGGTCAACCGCAACACCCAGCACTGCTCTACTAGCAAAAGAGCACAATTTGAATCAAGTTCGCGGGCACAAAAAATCGAGTCACCCGAATTTCAAAACAATTAACAAGTCGGCAAGAAGTCATCTTGTGGAAGGATTACTGCACTCAAGATACAAGAAGGAGAGTATATGTGATGCATGTCGGAAGGGAAAGCAAATCAAATCGTCATTCAAAGAAAAGACATGCCCATCCTCAACAAGAATATTACATCCGCTTCATATGGATCTATTTGGCCCAAATGGAACCGGCCAAAGATAAGTGGAAAGAAATACACCTGGTGGTAGTAGATGACTATTCAAGATATACATGGACAATATTCATGTGCAAGAAGAAAGAAACTCTACAAAAACTACCACGGTGATGAAGAGGATTCAAAACGAGAAGAGTCAAACCATTATCAAAATAAGATCGGATAGAGGAATTGAGTTTGTCAATGGAATAATAACTCGATTGTATTGAGAATGGTATTGGTCATGAACTATCGCCAGCAAGGACTCCCAGTGAGAATGGAGTTGCGAAAGAAGGAATAGAACCTCAAAGAAGCAAAAGGACCATGCTAGTCGGGGTTACCAAAAAGATTTTGGGTGAAGCAATCAACACATGACTTGCTACACCCAAAATAGATGTATGATAAATAGACGGTGACAAAGACTCCTATGAGATCCGGGATGGAAGAAAACCAAATGTTGCATATTTCAGAATATTTGGATGTAAATGCTTCATCCACAACAATGGCAAAGACAATCTAAAGGCTTTTGATGCTAAAGCCGATGAAGGTATCTTCTTAGATACTCGGTGAAAGCAAAGCTCTGGTGATACTCAACAAAAGAACTATGGTTACGAAGAATCCATTCATGTAGTATTTGATGAGGCAAATGTAAATAGAGAAGACATTGAAGAGTCGGTGATGAGTCAATCATCCAACCGTATGAAGGGTCCCTATGTCAAGTTGAAGCTGGAATTATCAATTGAGAAGAAGATGAGATAGTCAATCTCAAAAACAATTGGAAAATTTAAAATGTAAGTGATTACGAGAGAGTCGACTACGCGACACGTTGCAAGTCGACTAAATCCGGCTAACTCACTCCAACCTGATGTAAGATGGCCGAGAGATCATCCACCGTAACTTGTAATTGGAGATATAAAAGAAGGTGTCAAAACAAGATCCAGAACTCAACAAGAAGTTATGTTCACTTGCTTCATCTCGCAAATAGAGCCCAAAGACGTGTCACAAGCATTGGATGACACACATTGGATTCAAGCTATGCAAGAAGAGCTGAATCAGTTTGAAAGAAATAAAGTGTGGGAATTAGTGCAAAGACCCATACATCAAAATGTGATTGGCACCAAATGGGTGTTCGTAAATAAGATGAACGAGGAAGGTTCTGCGGGTAAGAAACAAAGCAAGACTAGTAGCCAAAGGATATTGCCAAGAAGAAGGGATAGATTTTGATGAAACATTTGCCCTCGTAGAAAGATTGGAAGCTATAAGGATGTTTCTTGCCTATGACTCACAAGAATTTCATTGTATATCGATGGATGTAAAAAGTGCATTCCTAAATGGTTTATTGGAAGAAGAAGTGTATGTTGAACAACCTCCAGGATTTGAAAGGAAGACTCTTGGAGATAAGGTATACAAACTCAAGAAAGCCCTGTATGGATTGAAGCAGGCACCCGAGCATGGTATGATACCTTGTCACAATTCCTAATCGAAAATGGATTCACAAAAGGAAAAGTAGATAAAACACTTTTCAAAATTCAAGACAAGAAGAGTATTCTACTTGTTCAAATATATGTTGATGACATCATTTTTGGTTCCACAAACAAAGAGTGTGTGAAAAGTTTTCAAACCTCATGCAAAGTAAATTTGAAATGAGCATGATGGGAGAGCCGACATTCTTCCTTGGACTCCAAGTGAAACAAAGTGAAGGATGGAACCTTCATAAGTCAAACAAAATACACCAGAGATTTAATGAAGAAGTTTGGTATGGAAGAGAAGTCTTACGTAAAAATACCAATGAACACATCACCAAAATGGACATGGATGCAAATGGCAAGCTCGTAGATCAAACAAGATACTGAGCACTTATTGGATCATTGCTCTATCTCACAAAGAAGCGGAGCGTACATCACCTATGATGTAGGTGTATGTGCAAGATTTCAATCGCTCCAAAAGAGAGTCATATGACAAAGAAGCCTAAGAGAATATTGAGATACTTGAAAGGAAGCCAAGAAGTAGGCTTATGGTATCCAAAGGAAGGTGGATTCAAGCTAATTGGCTATTGATTCTCGATCTTGCCGGATGCGAGTAGAAAGAAAGAGCACTTCGTGCACATGTCAAATGCTAGGAAACAGATCGATTTCTGGTTTAGCAAGAAGCAAAACTCAATAGCCACCTCCACACCGAGTGAGGCGAGAATACATAGGCTGCGGGCATTGTTGTGCCCAAGTCCTATGGATGAGACAAAGAAATGAGAGACTATGAAATTGAGGAAAAGAGATTCCAATCATGTGTGATAACACAAGTGCAATTGCAATTACTCAAAATCATGTGTTGCATTCAAGAACAAAGCATATTGATGTCGATATCACTTCATAAGAGATCATGTTGAAAAGAAGAATATCATCCTGGAATATATTTCAACCGATAAACAACTAGCCGACATCTTCACAAAACCATTATGTGAGTCAAGATTTGAAGAACTCAAACACGAGTTGGGGTTAATTGGTGAGTGACACTGCATTTAATCAAAGAAGAGAAATGGAACAGTAAAAGGGGTGAAAAAGAGTCGAAAAACAGTAAATCATTTCAAGAATCACCAGATCGGAAAAAGATGACTACACCGAGTCGGTGATGAAAATGAGTCACTAAGAGAATCGTGAGAAGTAGAGTTAAATCGGCTAAGGGATAAGTGAATAACTTATGAGCAAAGTGACAAAAACGCTGTCGTTTTGACTAAGCGGGAATGTTTTAAGAAATACGTCAGCATAATGATGATGTGTACAGACATAAAGCTGCACACCAAGCTTATGATTGGATATAAATGCTGCCGCATTAAATACGAGACATGAATGCTAAATAGGCGTGCAAAATCTAAGCCGTTGATTTCGATCACATTTCAAAAAAAAAAAAAAAACCACCCGCACGTCCTTTCATAAACCATATTTAAACCATTTTCATCCGTTTCTCTCTCACACTTCTAAAAACTGTTCATCTCTTTCTCTCAAAAGCAAAGGCAAAATTCTCTCCAAACCCTATCTATCTTCAAGTCAATTTATGAGTTTTTCCTTGATATAATCCTGAAAAATGGCACCAACTTATGACTTTACCAAGTTAGGAAAGCAAATCCACACCGGCTCTACGGTGGATTTCGACGAAATGGTGAAACAGGGGTCCGACGACACCCTGGTGAAGAAAATCGCTGAAAAGTTAGAAACGTCCGGTCTGAAACCGTTTCTGACGTTAGAATACCCGATGACATATGTGGAGGAGGTCGCACAATTCTACGTGAATGCTGAAATTCACGATGAAGGAATCAAGTCATCTGTTCTTAAAGCGGTGACTATCTCTCGCAAGGATTTGGTCGACCACCGCTCACTACCAAAGCAGGTAAGGAGCATCGAGAGATTAACGGTGATGTAAACCTGGTGAAGCTTGGAAAGAAATAGCCAAGCCTCGACTTTGCCGATAAAATAGTGTATACACAAACAAGAGATGGCTGAAGGAGGATTATCACAAGCTGTTGGACATCGTTGCCAAATGTATCGACATCAAGTTTGGCAGCTTTGACCAACTGTCAAAGGCAAAGCTGATTGTAATGGCTGCAATCATCGAAGAAAAGAAGATAAATCAAGGCCGAGTTTGTGCACAGCAGACTCTGCTTAACGTGGGGAACAAATCCTTCAAAGAAGATGGCACATTTGGAGGATCCTAGGATATGGCCTAGTGATTGGCGCTAATGGAGGTGAAAGGAGTCCTCTTAGACATGGGAAGGCATTCCATGTTACCAAGAGGATGTTCAGAGCAAACCTCTCAGCGCACAAAAGAGAGCTTACGCCAAAGAGAGCGACACACCGGTGAGGAGAATCACCACTGAAGATCTGATTGTTTCCTCTCCACCCAAGAAGAGAGCTGCTGGCGAAGCTACTAAGAAAGATCTGCTTTGCCCCCGCAAAGAAAGAAAACCAAACATGCTCCCGCCCCGCAGCCAGTCACTGCCCTGCAGTAGTGTCTCCGCCCTGCAGCCGGTCGAGAAGGACTCACAAATACCTTCTCCGATCATCAAAAAGAGGAGAACCGAGAAGCCACGACTACCTGCTCCCGAGAAAAAGACACCAAAGACGGCCTGGCCGCCCAAGACTCGAGAGGACACGTCTCTCAACCGAGAAATCCCTCGGTACAAACAAGGAGACGAAGAAGAATCATCAAGCGATCCGAATCGAGAAACCGGTTGAGTCGATTACTCGGCTAGAGCAAATAACGGAGCTAGCCGGAGAAGTAGAGTCTCCGGATGTAGTTGATGAAACAACCAAGTCTGCTGAAAGCGTCGAGCCAGAGGCAACCCAAGACACCTTGTTGTAGTTCAAACAATTTCAAGCACAAAGAAAGAACTTTGCTAGAGCAGAGATAGTGATGTAATGATCCTATCTCCACCTTACCCGGACATCCAAAATCGTCTGCGTGAGTGGAGGAAATGGAAGTTGAGTAAGTCAAGGAACAGTTCAACGGCCCGAGTTTATAGAAGAAGAAGAGGAAGCGCTAAATTTCCTTGGACTAAAATCGTGCCCCAAAGACTTGATGAAGACAATCGCTTAGATATCCTGCAGATTTACAAGGAAAAGGAGAGAGAAAAGCAAGTCTGGGGGAAGCCGAGGCACGTGAGAAGGCAAGCACCGCCTTATCTCCCGCACCACGTAACACACACATCCTCTCCTTGATGTCTTCTCGGACGGTGATGAGGATCAGAGAATGTCGCCGCTACGAGAAGAGTTGCAAATGCAGCAAGCTTTGCAGAATCGAGAATCCTTCACGAGCAAAGATTGATGGAGGGACCAGGAGAGTCCTCCGAAACACGGTGAAATCGATCCAATGGGAGTGGTCCAAATAGCCATTGTTGTTGCTGCCACCACTTCTCCACTCACTCGGAAGAAGGCAATAAGGAGATGGCGATGAAACGGGATAGTGGGGACCCGGTCGAGCCAACCCCTATTGAAGGTGTGTTACCACACCGCCCCAACGGCAATTTGAATAATCAATCGAAACAATTTGGGAGTTTGAGCCGAGTAATCCCATTCCAAGTCACTCACCGGTGGTGCTCGAGGGAAACTCCTCCACCTGCAAAGCAAGGTCGGAGGATGCTACGAGATGACTCCACAACGAATCAAGGAGGCGAAATAGAGAAAATACAAACACAAGAAGAACAACAAGTTGCCATCAACGAAGCTCAGGACAGTTGAGACTATCTCGGTGAGGTGTCAATCGCTTTCGGAAAGGCTAATGACGTTCGATGCGATCGAGGCACGAGATGGAATGATACCGGGAGTTAACACTCGGGCGATGAAAGTGCAATCCATGGGGTTGAGACTCCAATGGATGCCACCTTGAGAAGACCCTAAGACAACCGCCATCTGTCGAAAGGAAGGACAAGGCCTCATTGCGCAAAGAGAGACTACCGGAGGTATCAAGGCCCACGGGAGGTTGAGACTTCCGGGGTAAAGAAGTCTGAAATAGAGAACATCCCTCCCCGCTATAATCGACCCATCCGAGAAGGAGATAAGTGCACTTCATGATTCCTTGGATAATCCCGATGTATCCTTTCTCGGGATCAAGCGCAAAGAAGAAGTTGAGTCATCCCCGTGCAAATCCAAAAGACTCGGTGCGGATGTTCCAAGCACGAGCAAGTTCGATCCCAAGACTACTCGTCAAACCTTTAACTTTGATGATGAGCCACCAATGGAAATCTCATCATCGTCCGATGACGCCATCGATAAGGCCGAGGACGAGCCACGCGAATTGGAAAAATCACCGAGACCAACGGGCATTGAGCAGTGAGCTCGAAACCGAGACCAACGGTTGCTGAGACAGTGAGGCTCAAGAACCGGGACCACTTCACAACAAAACCAGTGAACAAGAGACCATCTGCGCAGCTCCTCAAGCCGCAGCAGATCGATTCCCAAAGAACTTCACGCGCACCGCTCATCATCGAACAGATCCCGGTTGGCGCGATGAATCTTTTGTAGAATCTTTCCTTTTCACTTTGGAGATACCGTAACTCCACGAAGAGTCGAAAACGAACAAGACGCTTATCACAAACCAGCTCATGTTCTTCCATCGACACCATTGTTCCGGTGATTATGATTTTGACGCCATTTGCATGGCCATCACCGCAATGAAGAATCACCAAGTTCGAGAAGTGTTCAAGGCACTATTTCCGAGGTTGAACGGATGGAGAGGCATCGCCTCTTTGGATATGCGATCGACAACAGAGATGCCACCCTTACTGACCCGACTTGAGAGGCATAATTGATCAATCGGGGAATGGTGGCAAAGAAGAAACAATGCGTGTGGAACAAGTGAGATACTTTAGGACATTGTTCAACAAGCTTCTAGTGTGGAGAGCCGAAAATGCCGATGCAAAAACGAAGTGAGAGAACATATTGAGCACATGCATGAAGCTCATCTTCGCTAAGATAAAGTTGCTGCGTGAGCAAAATACGAATGATCTACGGCGTTTGGAAGAACACATGACTAGAAAATTCAGCCTTTCTCACGTTTGAGATGAAGCCGATTTGTGAGAGTCCAACGCTACTCGATCCGAATTCGTGTTGCTTACAACGCAGAGACTTGAAGCGAGAACTCGACTATCCATAGGCTCGACTTCATGCTTGCCAAAGATGTTCCCTGGGGTTCCTCTATCCTTTGATGATGCCAAAAAGGGGGAAGAGGAATACCTTAAAGCAAAAAATCAAGTTGAAAAGAAAGGAGCAAATTTGAGAAGGGAAAATCGGTGAGGAAATTCTCAAACAAAAGAAAGGAAAATCTGCGAGGGGGAAGGATCAAAAGATATGACCTTGATGATTGCACAAACCCCTCAACGGGGTCTGTCACGGTGACATTATCGACAAACTCCCCGTGACTCGCCACTCCAACACTCAGTATCTATGGGCCGAGAAGAGAAAAACAATCGAAGAAGGGATGAAGGAAGTGGAAGGAAGAATGGATGCCCGAGTTATGAACATCTTGAAAGAACACGGAGGCATTCCAAAGAGAGAGACACTTATGCCATTTCGGATGTCGGGACAGAGCGCGATCGGTCGCCGAATTCAAAACGCTCGAATCGAAGGATACTTTGCAAATATGTCTATGGCTCAAGCTTGGGACTGATCGGGAAAAGGGTCTCACGTTATGTGAAGAAAGGCGACAGCAAAGAGACTTCGCGATCCACTCACTCTGGTCACTCCGCCGGTCACTCATTTGGAAAGAAGAAGACCAAAGACGAAGATACGCCCGCAGGTAGAGGAAGAAGCGATGAGTGGAGGAAGAAGCTTGGACCAGGCCTCTCGCCCAAGAATATTGAATACGTAGATCCGGGAAAGAAAGGAGGGATCTCCGGGTGGGCTTGATCAAGTGGCAAATTTGCGAGTGGCTAAAACTAACGTTGAGTATGCAAAAAGAATAGAAGAAGAAAACAAGAGACAAACTCGGCTATGGCGGGAGAGACAGAAAGAATAAGAAAAGATGAAGCTGCCAGGAAGGCATATGAAAAGAAAAAGAAGGCGGTGATGACGAGAAAAAGAGAAGAAAGAAGAAGATGATCTTTGAACAAGATGAAAGAAGGAGACGGCGAAGGAGATGAAGTGTTGTTTGCCCAACCCTTCGTGTATTTCACTATGTAAATACATACAATGTAAGTCTTCTCGTAATAAAGCTATAAATTCCTTATTTTTGTGAAGACAATTATATGCTCACGATACACCTTGTAAAAATTGTGTTAAGTACAAGAATGATATGATCAATAAAAAGATTGATTCTGCGATACATTTTATGTCAATACACTATCTCGTATGTATCTTTGTTATTTGCATTTTTGTATGGTTTAAGTTTTGGCATCATCAAAAAGGGGGAAATTGTTAGGAATTTTATTGTTTAGATTTTGATGAATGCCATGTAAAACTTATAATAGAAAGTTGGCACCCCAATTCTTGTTGTAAAATGCATTGTAATAAATAGAGTGACAAGCCGAGTTAAGTCACTACGCCCTAACATGCAAGAAGACAATCAAGACTTGAAGGAAGACTCACTGTGAGACAATTTGAGTATGGCAAAGAAGAGTAGACAGAACTCTACTATAGAAGCTAGTTGAGATACAAATGAGTGGAGCATCAGTCAAGTCAACTCAAGAAAAGCCAAGTCTCAAGTTGAAGTGATGAAGAGTCATCCATGATTGGAAGTGACTCTAAGTCACCTGGGAAAGCAAGGAAATGCGGTCAAGTCGAGATAATCAGTAAAAAGAACCGTTGCCGTAAATCAAGAGAATTACTTAAACAAGTAATATCTCCATACCACTTTTCTGAGTGCTCATCCCTTAAGCGTGCAAAAGGAATGAACCAATGGGAAGCACTACACCGTGTCGAACTCGAAAAGGTGAAAGAACAATTCATACGAGGAAATGGCAATTCCAAGAATCGCAACAAGACAAGCCAACGATCGACAAAGTGACTTTCAAAAATAAACCTATCTCTTCAACGGGCAAATTTTTGAAAGTTCACTATAAAAGGCCGAGGAGTTTGTTTGAGAAAAAATATAGATGACACACATGTGAGATATACAAGCATATTAGAAAAACTGAAATAGTCTCAATCCTCAAGCCTACATTACGAAGAACATCAATCCAACACTCACCGTGAAGGAAAGATAACTTCAACCAGCTTGAAGAGGAAAATACTCGAAAACAAGGGGTCTACATTCCGGGAAGGATTGTAGGAAGGTTCAAGGTTGAGCCAAGTCTTAAGCTTTTGGAGGGCTTCGTGATCAAATCCAAAGAGCTTGAGCAAGTGAGTGTAGTAGCAAGCGCTGCCGCCTGTGAAGAAAGAGTCGTCACGAGAAGCCAGCCGGTGAGTGATCAAGGCGTCTCGTGACCGAGTCCCAAAGGATCAAGTCGGTTTGTGTGATCAAGACTTGTATCTGGACTCATTACCACTTTGTAAATCGATCATTACTTAGTGGATTCCTCCAGAGTTGGAGAAGAGAGGAGAGAAGAATTACCCCATCTTCGAACCTCTATAAAAATTTCATTGTGTCTTTTACATTTCAAAGACTTTAATTCTTGCAATTTTAATCGCTTATATCTCACGATAAATTTGCTATCCACTTGATAAATTATAAGTACTAAACCAAGCACTAAACTCTTACTTAATCAAACTTAAGGGTGTTAAGTCTTCCAATGAAAAACAAAACCACAATCGAGTTAATTTAGAGCTAATCAAATTTGAGTTATTCCACCAACAATTTCTCGGTTGAGTTTGTTGAGTGATTAACTCTCTTGAGTGACTAAGTTGATCCCATCAAGACACAAACTGTGTAGTATCAACTCTGTAGATTTAAAAGGACTAAATCGAAAATTTGTAAGGTTTATTCAACCCCCCTTCTAAACCTTACACTTACACCCCTTGGGACCTACATGCAGTGCTTCCCATTGGTTTATTCCTTTTGCACGCTTGTCTTGAGTTGACTTGATCGATACTTCACTCAGTGTATCTCACCGCACCTTCAATCGAGTTCCCGTCTTCTCTTCTTTGCCACACTCACCTCGCAATGAGTCTTTCTTCAAGTCTCCAGTTGTCTTCTTGCATGTTCAGGCATAGCTGACATGACTCAGCTCGACCAGCCCTATCTATTACAATGCAATTTACAACAAAAATGGGGTGCCAACTTTCTATTCTAAGTTTTACATGCCATTCATCAAAATCTAAAAATAATTTCCCAACAATTTCCCCCTTTTTGATGATGCCAAAACTTAAAACATTCATGCAATAATTAAACAAAGAAAGATACATACGACAATGTAGAATCATGAGAATGTATGCGTAGAATCAATCTTTTATTGATCATAACATCCTTGTTCTTTACACAAATTTGTTTTTAAAGAGTGTATCAAAGCTTAAATAGAACTTAAGGTAATGATGTTGTTCTATATCTATGCAAGTATGGAAATTGTACAGTTTTTATTCGATGTACAGAAGACTTACATAAAGATGTATTTACATAGTAAAATACATGAAGGGGTGGACAAGAACACTTCATCTCCTTCGCCGCCTCCTTCTTTCCTTTCTCTTCTTCACTCCGTCATCTTCTAACCTTTTTCTTCTTCTTCATCATCCACCACCTTCTTTTTCTCATAAGCCTTTCTAGCAGCTTCATCTCTTCTTTTTCTTTCTTGTCTTTCCTCCCATAGCTGAGTTTGTCTTCTATTTCCTTCTTCAATCCTCTTCACATACTCAACATTGTTTTTAGCCACTTGCAGGTTAGCTACTTGTCGAATCCCGCCCAATAGATCCCTCCTTTCTTACCCGGATCTATGTACTCAATGTTTTTGGGCGAGGTCTAGGTCTCAAACCTCTTCCTCCACCACCGCTTCTTCCTCTTCCTCGGGCGTGTCTGTCTTGGGGCCTTCTTTTTCCTGAGTGACTAGCAGAGTGATGCCGATAGTCTGCTGCCTGTCAGCCTTCTTCACATAGTTTGAGACCTTTTTCCCATAAAAAATCCCGGCTTGAGCCATGGACATATTTGCGAAGTAACCTTCAGATGCGAGCGTCTTGAATTCATCAACAGATCTTGGCTTGCCATTACGACATCCGAAATGGCATAGGTGTCTCTGTCTGTTGGAATGCCTCCATGTTGTTTCAGAATATCCATAACTCGGGCATCCATATTTCCTTCCACTTCCTTCATCCCCGCTTCAACTATCTTTTCTTTTCGGCCATGGGTATAGCAGAGTGTTGGAGTGGCAGAGTTATCGGGAGTTTCCGATGATATCACCGTGACAAGACCTTGTTGGGGTTTTAGCAATCATCAAGGTCATATCTTTCGAACCTTCCCCCTAAACAGATTTTCCTTTCTTCTCTCTTCTCTTTTCTCAATTTTGTCTTTCCTTTACAATTGATCCTCCTTTTCAGCTTCAGATCCTTTCAACGCCTTTAGGTATTCTTCTTCCCCCTTTTTGGTATCATCAAAGGAGAGAGGAGCCCCCGAAACAAGCTAGCAATCATGAAGTCTAAGCGGCCGATAGCCGAGTTATGCTTCAATCATTGTGGAGTATCTTGCCGCACGGAATTCAGAGCGGTGGCATTGGATTCAGCTGTTACCATCTTCATTTCAGCCATGAGGAGGCTAAACTTCCGATCCATGTTCTCTCTACGCCAGAGCTCTTTCTTATTATATTCACGCAACAGCTGCATCTCTGTGGTGTGATATTCATGCAGTCGTTCGATGTGCTCTTACATTCTTGTCTTCGCATCACTATTCTCATCCCGCCAGACTAGCCATTTATTGAACAATGTCCTGAAATATCGAGCTTGTTCTATGCGCATTGTCTACTGTTGTTGCCACCATTCCCGGATCCTGACAATTATGCCTCGCAGATCGGTAGTAAGGTTTGCGTCTCTGTTATCCAGCCTCATGTCCAGTGAGGCTTGGTGCCTCTCCATCTTTTCTATTTCTGCAAATATGGCTTTGAAAACTTCCCGAACCTCAGCTGTCACTTCTGTCTCATCTAGTGGCCAAGCAGCGTCAAAGTCAAAGTCTGCTGGAACGATGGTGTCTGTTGGAATAACAGGATCAGGTTTATGGAAGCGTTCTAGATCTCTAGCTGATTCTTCAGGAAGGTCAGGTACTTCTAGAGAGAAGGGAAATGATTCTACAAAAGGATCATCACGACCAACGGGAATCTACTCAATGACAACTTGTGCTCGTGAAGTTCCCGGTGGTGTCGATCCTGCTGCAGCTTGGGGAGCCTACGCAGTTGACTCTATTTTCGCTTGTTGTCTGTTGTGAAGTTGATTGACTTGTTGAGCCTCATTGTCTCAACAGCCTTCGTCGGTCTCAACCTGGTTTTTCCACATGAGTTGGATCGGTCCTCGCCATATCGAAGCATCATCGGACAATGATGAGATTTCCATGGGTGGCTCATCATCAAAATTAAATGGTTGGCGAGTAGCCTTAAGGTCGACTTACTTGTGCTTGGATGAACATCCTCACCGAGTCTTTTGGATCGGCAATGGGGATGACTTAACCCCGTCTTCACCTTCGGATCCCGAGAAAAGGTTACATCGGGTTATCTTGGGAATCGTGAAGAGCGCTTATCTCCTTTCGGATGGATCAATGATGGTAGGAGGGATGTTCTGTGCGTCCGTCTCTTTACCCCGAGAAGTCTCAACCTCTCGTTGGCCTTCATTACCTCCCGCAGTCTCAATCGCGAGGCCTTGGGACGATCCCTTCGGCGGTGTCACTGTCTTGGGGTCTTCTCGAGGTGGCATCCACCGGAGTCTCAACTTCATGGATTGCACTTTCAAAGGCCTGCCAGTGTTAACTCCCGGGCGATTCCTTCTCGTGCCTCGATCGCATCGTTAGCGTCATTGGATCACAGAGCGCTTGGCACTTCAATTGAGACGATCTTAAATGTCTCGAGCCTCGTCAATGACAACTTGTTGTGTATTCGGTTGTTGTTCCTTCTCCACTTCGCCTCCGAGATTCGTTGTGAGGTCACTGCAAAGATCCTCCGACCTTGCCGCAGTGGAGAGAGTTTTTCACCTCAATTTGGAACACCGGTGAGTGACTTGGAATGGGGTCACTCGTCTCGGACTCCCGCTGTTCCCTTTGAGTATTCGGTCGTTGGGGCAGGTGGTAAGACACCTTCATTAGGGGTTGGCTTGACCGGGGTCCCCACAATCCCAGTTTCATTGCCATTTCCCTTATCACTTTCTTATGAGTGAGCTTGGGAAGTGGTGGCAGCGACAACAGTGGCAATATGATGCACCACTCCCATTGGATCAATCTCCAGCTATGATGTGGAAGACTCCCCTGGTCCTTCCAACAATCATTGCTCATGTAGGGCCCTGGATTCCCGCATGGCTTGTTGCATCTCCAATTCTTCTGTAGTAGCAGCAGGGTCCAAATCCTCATCACTCCCAGAGAGAATGTCAAGATGAGGATGTGTATGATCAGTGGTACTAGTAAAGGGACAAATACTGGCCTTTTCACGAGCCTCGGCTTCCTCTGCCAGTCTCTTCTTCTCCTTGTCCTTGAATATCTGCAAGATATCTACGTAGTTTTCTTCATCCAGTGCTTGGACCACATTGGTCAATCCAAGAAAGTTCAACAGTTCGTCTTCTTCTTCAATGAACTCCGGTCTTTGGAACTGTTCCCTGGGTCGACTCAGCTTCCATTTCCTCCATTCTCGCAGACGATTTTGGATGTCTGGATATGGTGGGGATAGGATCATCACATCATCATCCTTGTCATCTTCTCCCTGTTGTCCCTCGTGCTCAGGGATTGAGGGTAGCAAACTTTGTTGCTCCACACCTCGAGCGTCATTGTGTGAGGGGATACAAACCGCACAACAAAGTAGTTTGCTTTCTCGCCTTGTTTTTCTGTCTCGGCTATTCTCGCGACAAACCGTGTCTTCAATGTGCCTCTGATCGGCCGGCAGATTTGGTTGTTTCATCAATGATTTCTGGAGACTCTACTTCTTCAGCAGTCTCCGGTATTTGTTTCAGCTGTGGCGGACTCAGCCGGTTTCTCAAGCTCGGAACGCTTGAAGATTCTTCTTCTTTTAGTCCTTACCAGTGGGATATCTGGCTCGGATATGGTTTTTTCTGAGTCCTGGGCGGTGGGGGCCAGTGCTGTCGTCTTCTTTTGAGGAGCTGGCCGTCTCGGCTTATCTGTTCTCCTTTTCTTGACAACCGGAGAAGGTATTTGAGGTTCCTTCTCCGCATGGCTGCAGGGGCGGGAGACACGGCTGCGGGGCGGTGACTACGAGGCAGGGGTAGGGGCATTTTTGTTTTCTTCTTCTTTGTCGCAGGGGCAAGCGATTTTCTTAGCAAACAAGTAGGGCAGCTTTCTTTTGGGGAGAGGAGGAGACAGTAAATTGCTTTTTCAGACCAGTGATTCCCCTCACTTGTATCGCCTCTCTTTGCATATGCTCTCTTCGTGCTCAGGAAAGGTTAGATCGGAACATCTTCTTGTTTATATGGAAGGCCTTTCCATGTCGAAGAGGAACTCCTTTTACTTCCATCATCCGCCAATTACAGGCCGCACTTCGTGGAACCTCCAAACGTACCATCCTCCTTGAAGCATTTATTCCCAATATTCTCGCAGTCACGTCAGATACAAACTCAGCCCGGATTTACCTTCTTCTTTTCTTCAATGATCGCAGCCATTACGATCACTTAGCTTTTAGACAAAGGTGGTCAAAGCTTCCAAATTTGATGTCTATGCATTTGGCAACAATGTCCAAAGAATTTGTGGTAGTCCTCTTTCAACAGCTTCTTCTTGTTAGCTATGTAGACCACCTTCGCAAAGACAGTTCGGAATTGGCTACTTCCTTCCAAGCAAAGAGCACAGGTTAACATCGCTTCATAAATCTCCAAGACTCCTTCCGCCGGCAGAACAAACGTTGTTTCGCGGATCCTTGGCGTAATGGTGAAAGCATTTCCGTGAACAGAGGACTTGATGCCCTCATCGTGAACTTCAGCCGTTCACGAGAATCGCGACCTCTTCCACGTAGGTCATCGGAAACTCCATCGTCAAAAACGGTTTCAGCCGGACATTTCCAACTTCGTGCTATCTTCTTCACGGTGTCGCCGCACTCGCTTGATCATGTCGTCAAGTCCACAAGAGACCCGGCAGGATTTGCTTCCCCATCTTGGCGAAGTCATGAGTAGATGCCATTTCTCGATGTTTTACCGAACGAAACTTTGAGAATGAACTTAAGGATTTGTTAGGGTTTTGAGAGAAAATTTCTTTTTTGCCTTTGAGAGAGATGGACAGTTTTGGTAAAGTGAGAGAAAATCGGATGAAATGGTATAAGTATGGGTTATGAAAGGACGTGCGGGTGGTTTTTGAAATTTGATCAAGATCAACGGTTCGGATTTTGCACGCCAATTTACACTTAATTTCTCATATTTAATGCGGCAGCATTTATATCCAATCATAAGCTTTGTGTACAGCCTTTGACTGTACACGTCATAATTATGTTGACGTCATTCTTAAAAACATTCTTGCTTAGTAAAAACGACTGCGTTTTTGTCACTTTGCTCATAAATGACTCAGCTTATTTTTTAGCTGATTTAACTCTTCTCTCTTTGCACATAAATACTCAACATGTCAAACTAACTCGATGCAAACTGATTCTCCGACATCTGGTGATTCACTTAATGATTAAGAGTTCAGCTCTTTTTCATCTTTTCGTGTTTCATCTCTTTTCTTTGAGTCTTGTGAGTGTCAACTCAGCTCAATTAACCTCAATTCATGTTTGAGTTCTTCAAATCTTGATTCACATAATGGTTTTGTGAATATGTCAGCTAATTGCTTATCAGTTGAGATATATTCCAAGGTGATGTCCTTCTTTTCAACATGATCTCTTATGAAGTGATATCTGACATCAATGTGCTTTGTTCTTGAATGCAACACATGATTTTGAGTGATTGCAATTGCACTTGTGTTATCACACATAATTGGAATTTCCTTTCTTCAACCTCATAGTCTCTCGTTTGTTGTCTCATCCATAAGACTTGGGCACAACAATCGCCCAGCAGCTATGTATTCCTTCTTTGTGGAGGTAGCTATTGAATTTTGCTTCTTGCTAAACCAGAAATTAGCCTATTTCCAAGCATTTTACATGTGCCTCGAGGTACTCTTCCCGTCAACTCTACATTCAAGATAGTCGAGTTTGAGTAACCAATTAGCTTGAATCCACCTTCCTTTGGATACCATAAGCCAACTTCGCTTCCTTTCAAATATCTCAAGATTCTCTTGGCCGCGGTCATGTGGCTTTCTTTTGGTGCAGATTGAAATCTTGCACATACACCTACAAAGAAAGGTGATGTCCGCCCGCTTGTTGTGAGATAGAGCAATGATCCAATAAGTGCTATGTATCCGGTTTGATCTCTGTGCTTGCCATCCGCATCCATATCCATTTTGATCGATGTATTCATTGGTATTTTCACGTAAGACTTCTCTTCCATACCAAATTTCTTCATTAAATCTCCGTGTATTTTGTCCGACTTATGAAGGTTCCATCCTTCACTGTTTCACTTGGAGTCCAAGGAAGAATGTCGCCTCTCCCATCATGCTCATTTCAAATTTGCTTTGCATAAGATTTGAGAATTTATCACATAGCTCTTTGTTTGTGGATCCAAAGATGATGTCATCCACATATATTTGAACAAAAGATACTCTTCCCATCTTGGATTCTCAAGAGTGTTCTATCCACTTTGCCTTTTGTGAATCCGTTCTCGTCCAGAATTTTGATAATGTATCATACCATGCTCGGGTGCCTGTTTCAATCCATATAAAGCTTTCTTGAGTTTGTATACCTTATCTCCAAGAGTCTTCTCGCTCAAATCCTGGAGGTTGTTCAACATATACTTCTTCTTCCAATAATCCATTAAGGAATGCACTCTTTACATCCATTTGATATACAATAAAGTTCTTGTGAGCCGCATAGGCAAGAAACATCCTTATAGCTTCCAATCTTGCCACAGAGCAAAAGTTTCATCAAAATCTATTCCTTCTTCTTGGCAATACCCTTTGGCTACCAATCTTGCTTTGTTTCTCACCACGTAACCTTTCTCATTCATCTTGTTTCGAACACCCATTTAGTGCCAATAACATTTTGATGGGTAGGTCTTTGAACCAATTCCCACACTTTATTCCTTTCAAACCGATTCACTCTTCTTACATGGCTTGAATCCAATGTGTGTCATCCAAAGCTTGTGACACATCTTTTGGCTCTATTTGTGAGATAAAGCGGTGAACATAGCTTCTTGTTGGGTTCGGATCTCGGTTTTTACACCTTCTCTTACATCTCCAATGATTAGTTCTCGTGGATGGTCTCTCACCATCTTACATCAGTTGGAGTAAGTTAGTGGATTCGATCGTCTTGCACTGTGTTATTTTGATCAGCCTCTCTCTCATCATCACTTAGTCGCAGATTTTCCAGCGTCTTTGAGACTCAGCCTATCTCATCTTCATCCGGACTTATAATTCCCTTGACTTCAACATAGGGACACTACGCATGGTTGGTTGATTCAACTTTATCACCGACTCTTCAATGTCTTCTCCATTTACATTGGGTTCATCAAACACCACATGGATGGATTCTTTCGTAGCCATTGTTCTCTTGTTGAGCACTCTGAGGCTTTGCTTTTTGGTGAGTATCCTAAGAAGATACCTTCATCGACTTTAGCATCAAAAGCCTTTAAATTATCTTTGCCATTTTTATGGATGAAGCATTTGCATCCAAATATTCTAAAATATGCAACATTTGGCTTTCTCCTCGTCCAAATCTCATAGGGAGTCTTTGTCGCTTGTCTGCATTTTATCATGCATGTATTTTGAGTATAGCATGTTGTGTTTATTGCTTGACCCCAAAATCTTTTAGGCACTGCTTTTGCCTAACATGGTCCTTGCCGCTTTCCTTGAGAGTTCTATTCTTCTTTTCGCAACTCCATTCTCTGCGGATAATTCATGACCAATACCATTTTCAATACAAGATCGAGTTATTATACCATTGACAAACTCGGTTCCGCCGATCCTAATTTGATAATGGTTTGACTCTTCTCATTTTGAATTCTCTTCATCACCGTGGGTAGTTTCGCAGAGTTTCTTTCTTCTTACACATGAATATTGTCCATGTATATCTTGAGTAGTCATCTACTACCACCAAGGTGTATTTCTTCCCACCTATGCTGGTTCGGGTTCAATGGACCAAATAGATCCATATGTAGCAGTGCAATATTCTTGTTTAAGATGGACATGTCTTTTTCTTTGAATGATGATTTGATCTGTTTTCCCATCCGCATGCATCACATATACTCTCCTTCTTGTATCTTGAATCGAAGTCCTTCCACAAGATTACTTCTTGCAAGTTTGTTAATAGTTTTGAACTTCAAGTGACTTAGCTTCTTGTGCCACGGTACCAACTTGATTCAATTTGTGCTTTTTAGCAGCGACAAGTGCTCGGTGTTGCAGTTGACCAATCTACCACATACATGTTCTTTTGTATGCATCCTTGCAACAATATTTCATTAGATTCAGTGTCCTTGATTTGGCATACACCCATATTGAATCCAACATTGTAGCCTTTGTCACAGAGTTGACTTATGCTTAGCAAGTTGAAATTGAGGCCTTCAACATATGCAACATCTGTAATTTCTAATCCATTTTTCTTGGTGGATCCAATGCCTCTTATTTCTCCTGGAGCTTCATTTCCTCCAAATATGACTTTTGCACCTCTAACCTCTTTGAATTTTGATAGATTTTTCTTGTTTCCTGTTATGTGTCTGGAACAGCCACTATCCATGTACCAGGTTCCTTGGCACTCAGCTGCTCCTTGAACCTGCAATCAAGGAAATTAGGTTTTAGGTACCCACACTTGCCTGGGTCCTGAGGGGTTAGTATTGTAAGATGATCCAACCAGCCTATAGCCACATTATTTAACTCTAAGAGGTTGCCATCTATCAGTGCCATAATCATAATTAATTCTGGCAAATTGCTTGGGGGTTCTAGGTTCATACAGCTGTCTCTTTTGTCTGTATGCTTGTGCATGTGTGTTAGCAATTGCCTTCTTTGGGTAGTTGTGATATTTCTGAGTGTAGTGCCTAGGTGCATATGTGTGCTGATGATAGCTCTTATGCCTTTGGAATGGCCTTTGCTGAGTTCTAGGCCTTTGCCACTTAGGCTTATATTCCATAGGTCTTTGCTGATAGTTCACATTATTCCAATCAGCTTGGCTTGGGTACTTTCTACCATTCCCATCATATGTGTTTCTTTTATAGACCTTCTGGGGCTTTTGGTAGCTCTGTTTCTTCTTTACAGAGTATCTCCTGTTTGGAGTTTGCTGAGGAACTCGGCTGGATTTCTTCTCACTGCCCTCTCAAAGACACTCAATCGGCCGTTTTCCTTTTCCTTTATAACCAGGCCGCTTTGCTTGTGATTGTGCTTTGGAATAAATGTGTGTGCACCATTTGGAGTTTTGGATTTTAGAGATGCTTCATTACTTGAAGATCCTTTTTCCAAAATCACTTTTGGAGATTGACATAGTATAGAGGAATTAAATCCTAGCCCTGTTTTATCTCCACATTCTCTTTGACTCATAATAAGATCATCCAAGGATTTAGATGCCTTAGTGAATGAGGCAATCACATTTTTGAGGTCATTCTCCTCTTTTCTATAGCAGACTATCTCTGCTTTATTAACTTAGCATTTTCATTTTTAGACTTTTATTCTCAACAACTATTTGACTTAGAGTACTCGGCTCCTTAGTCATTTGTGAGTTTTAGCTCTTGAGTAGTCTGTTTTCCTCATTTAGTAGTGTGTGTGAGGATTTAATGTATTCAAAATCTTTCATCATTTTGCCTAATGAATCATAAAGATCAGGTGGGTGATGAAGTGTGTGTGTCACAATCACTATCACTATTATCCGAGTGTGATGAGTTAGAGTGTATCTCATCTTATGGTCGTTGGTTTTGTTCTTTAGCCATTAGACATGATCAAGGCTTCTTCTCCGAGTCACTTGAGTAGTCACTTCACTACTCTTCGAGTCTGTTTGTGTCTTTTGACTTGATTGTCTCAAAGAGTTTCTGCAGCCCAACATTGCTTTTTCTTTTTCCCTGTCTTCTTTCTCTCAAGACTTTTCTTTCCTCTTCATTCATTCGTATTTGTTGACTACGAGGATATGGGCATTCAATGGCATAGTGACGGGTTGCCGTCATAGTTCCAAAGATAGATTTTCAACTTTTTGATCGATTCTTTCCATCCTGGATTGTCGGGTTCTTTGATATTCAACTTTTTGATGCTCGCTCTCTTGGGTGGTCTTTCTTCCTGACTTGGAGGAGCCGAGTGTCTTCCTCGGAGGATTCACCTTTGCTTCTTTTGTAATTCTTATTGAAAAACTTGTTAAACCTTTTAACCATCGGTCGCGATCTCCTCTTGGTCAATGACTTCTTTGACCTCATCTATTTTGCCATCCTTAACAATTAGAGAGATGTTTTGGGCACATTGTTTCCTCTTGGTCTTTCTTCTCACCATTTCAAATTCGTAGGCTTTGAGATCCGAGAATAGCTCATGGTTGGATGTCTTTGATAGGTCCATGGAATGTCTCATGGCCATGACTTTCATATCCCACTCGGTTGGGAGACTTCTTAGAATCTTCATACACATTTCCTTTTGTGTATATTCTTTTCCAAGTGCGAGATAGCTCATTGGTAATTTCGTGAACCGAGCATCCAAATTGATCCAAAGTTTCTCCTGCAAACATCTTAAAGTTTAAAAATTTTTGTACAACAACAGATAGTTTATTTTCCTTGATTTGCTCTTAGCCTTCACAAATCAAGGTTAGCTTGTCCCAGATTTCTTTTGCCGTTTTGCATGATTTGACTTTGTTGAATATGGCTTTGTCTAAAGTTTTGTAAAGAATGTCCTTGGCCACATTTTCCAAGTTATATCTTTTCCTGTCATCATTTGTCCATTCAGCTCTTGGTTTTTCAACCATCGCTGGTCTGGGAGCAACATCCTCTTCTCCTTCAGCTGCAGCTCTCCTTGTAGATGTGTTCACTTTTAAGATTTGGAGTGGCCCATCTTCTATTACTATCCACATTTCATCGTAATGCTTTGATAGATGAGCCTGCATACGAATTTTCCAATCATCAAATTCTTCAATTGTGAACATAGGGATGCGTGTCAAATCGCTTCCATGATAATAACTTTTGAATAAAAGAGTTTTGAAAAAACAAGTGCTAAAGCAACCTTTGAAAAATTTGGAGATCTAGTTCGTGACATGCGGAAGGCTCAATGAACCAACCGCTCCGATACCACTTGTAGGTCCCAAGGGGTGTGAGTGTAAGGTTTAGAAGGGGGTTGAATAAACCTTACCAACTTTTGATTTAGTCCTTTTAAAACGTTCGAGTTAATACTTCACAACTAAGTCTTGATGGACAACTAAGTTAGTTAATCGCCAGAGTTAGTCACTCAACGCACTGGATCGAGCCGTTGATAGAATAACTCACCTATTTTGACTAAAGACTTAACTCGACTATGATATATTTTCAGCGGAAGACTTAACACCCTTGAATTTTGTTAAGTTTGTTTTAATACTTGGTTTTAGACTTTGTTGATTATCAATTGATAGCAAATTTATCCAGATATTAAAGTAATATCTTTGAAATGTAAATGACACAATAAGTTTTTATAGAGGTTCAAGATGGGGTAATTCTTCTACTCCTCTCTTCTCCAACTCCGGAGGAATCCACTAAGTATTGATCAATATACAAAGTGGTTAACATACCCAGATACAAGTCTTGATCACACGGTGACTTGATCCTTTGGGACTCACCGAGATGCCTTGGTAAACAACCGCTGGCTTCTCGACGACTCGGGCTCTTCTTCACAGGCGCTTGCCATGCTACTACAGACCACCACTTGCTCAAGCTTCTTGGATTTGATCACGAAGCCCTCCAAAACTTGAGACTGGTTCGACCTTGAACCTTCCTACAATCCTCCGTGGAATGTAGACCCCTTGATTCTTCAAATGTTTCCTCTTCAACTGATTGAAGTCGTCTTTCCTTCACAGGTGAGTGTTGGATTGATTTCCTTCGTAGTGTAGGCTTGAGGATTGAACTTGAATGTCTTGAGAGTAATTTTTGGTTACAGTTCGAATGTTAGCTTGAATGTTCGTGGTTCAGGTCACCTTCTCTCAGAGTGATTCCTCAGCCTTTTATAGTGATCTTTCAAAAATCTGCCCGTTGAAGAGATAGGCTTATTTTCAAAAGACACTTGTGGTCGTTGGCTTGTCTTGTTGCAGTCCTTGGAATTGACATTTCCTCGTATGAATGATTCTTGACTTTTCGTGAGTTCTAACACAAAAGGCTTCCCATCGTTTATTCCTTTTGCACGCTTCTCGGGACTCGAGCACTTTAAGAAAGGAGATGGAGGTATTACTTGTTTAAGTAATTTTCTTGACTTATGTGCAACGGATCTCTTTCGCTTATCTCGACTTGATCGCATTTTCTTAACTTCCCAGGTGACTTGAGTCAACTTCCAATCATGGATGACTCTTTCATCACTTCAACTTGAGACTTTTTGTCTTGAGTTGACTTGATCGATACTTCACTCGCTTGTATCTCACCGCACCTTCGCCGCCGAGTTCCTCGCTTTCTTCTTTGCTACACTCACCGCCTCGCAATGTGAGTCTTCCTTCAAGTCTCCAGTTGTCTTCTTGCATGTTCAGGCATAGGTGACTTGACTCAGCTCGACCAGCCCTATCTATTACAATGCAATTTACTACAAAAATGGGGTGCCAACTTTCTATTCTAAGTTTTACATGGCATTCATCAAAATCTAAAAATAATTTCCCAACAGGAACCCCAGGAAACATTCCTGCAAGCATGAAGTCCATCTCACGAGAATCGAGTTCGCTTGGAGTCTGGCTACAGGCATGTGTCTTTGTTGAATTCAACGAGTGGCCTTTGATTCAGCTGCCACCAGTTTCATTTCAGCCATGAGAAGGCTGAACTTTGTATTCTTGTTTTCCTCAGAATTTCTTTTAGATGAAATTCACGCAGCAGCTCCATTTCAGTTGTATGGGAGGCATGCAATCTTTCCATATACGCCTGCATCCTCTGCTTCATATCAGCATTGTCAGCACTCCAAACAAGCATTTTATTGTACAATGCCTTAAAATAGCGAACTTGCTCATGTCTCATTGCACTCTGCAGCTGACACCACTCCCTGATCCTCACCACTATCCCTCTCAAATCGGCTGTGAGGGTGGCATCTCTATTGTCCAGACGTTGATCTAATGAAGCCTGATGCCGTTCGATATTCTCAATCTCTCCACAGATTTTCTTGAAGACTTCACAGATCTCAGCTGTCACTCTAGATTCAGCTGGCGGCCATTTAGCATCAAAATCAAAGTTTGCTAGTACAATGGAGTCAGTAGGGATGACTGGATCTTCTCGAATGGTGTATCAACGCTGCTCTTTGGTTGTCTCTTCCTCTAGCTCTGGCAGCACAATTGAAAAGGGAAATAATTGCTCAAAGGCATCATCTCGCACATATGGGATTGGTTGTGTTGTTTGAGCCTGTGATGTCCCTGGTTGAGTCGGCACTGCTACAGCTTTGGGAGCCTGCGCAGATGACTCGGTTTCAGCTGGGCCTTGTTAAGAGGGTTGGCCAGCTGACTGAGCCTCAACTGTCTTAAACGCTTCTTCGGTCTCAGTAGATTTTTCTAAGTGAATTACCTGGTCCTCGGCTGCATCATCAGCGTCATCGGAAGATGATGAAATTTTGGGGCTTGGTTCATCATCGAAGTTAAATGTTTGACGAGCAGCTTTAAAACTCGACTGACTTGTCTGTGGGAAAACATCCTCAGCTTGGTCCTTTTTATGTTCAACAGGGGTGTACTTCAGCTTCATCTTCAGATCCCAAAAATGATATGTCAGGATTGTCCTGGGAATCATGAAGTGCACTAATCTCCTTCTCAGATTCAACAATGTTAACAGGAGTGATGTTCTCAATATTATGAGCTTTACCAGGGAGGTCTCAACTTCCCTTGGGCCTTCAATACCTCCAGCAGTCTCAACTGCAGTGAGGCCTTCTATATTTCCTTTGACAGTCGCAGCTGTCTTAGGGTCTTGGACCATGGCATCTGAAGGAGTTTCAACCCCTTGGATTGCACTTTCATGACCCAGAGTGTTAACTCCTGGGACATTACTATCATGTGCCTCGACTACAATAGCAGTGTCTTCAGCCTGCAACGCAGTTGACACTTCAGCTAGGACAGACTCAACTGTCCGAGCTTCGTCAATGTCAGTCTGTTGTGGTTCTATTTCTGTTTCCACTTCACCTCCTTTCTTCATTGTGGAGTCATCTGCAGCATCCTCCGACCCTGCTGCAGTGGAGTGAGTTTTCCCCTCAGCTGGCACACTAGCTGAGTGACTGACAATGGGGTCACTCTTCTCCAGACTCGCGGCTGCTTCCGTTGAGTGCTCAAAAGGGTGGTAAAACACCTTCAGTAGGGGTTGGCTCAACTTGGGTGCCCAAATTCCCAGTCTCATCGCCAAGTCCCTTGGACCCTTCTTCCAAGTGCACAGGGGATGTAGTTGCAGCAATAACTGTGGCAATCTGCTGCACTACTCCCAATGGGTCTATCTGCAGGAGAGATTGTGAGGAGTCTCCTGGTCCTTCAAACATTGATTGCTCATGCATCATCCTGGATTCCCTTAGAGCTTGTTGCATGTTCGACTTCTTTATTGCAGCAACGGGATCCATATCTTCATCACTCTCTGAGAACACATCAAGATGAGAGTGAGTGTGTTCTAGAGTTCCGGTGAGCGTGCATATCTTGGCTTTTTTGCAAGCTTCTGCTTCCTCAGCTGCTTTGGCTTGCTCATTCTCCATGAAGATTTGTATGATATTCAAGCAATTATCTTCATCAAGGGCTTGAACAACTTTGGTGATGCCGAGAAATTTGAACAACTCCTCTTCTTCTATGAACTCAGGGCGTTCAAATTGCACCCTCGAGTGACTTTGCTTCCACGCCCTCCATTCATGTAGACGACGCTAGATGTCTGGGTATATAGGAGAATACATAATGACATCATCATCATCTTCTTCTTGTCCTTCCTTTTCTGGGATGGAATGCAAGATGTTTTGCTACTCTTCAATTTCAGCAGCGTCCGTAGCAGGTGGAGAGACAACTTTTTCAATCGTAGAGTCGCTTGTCTCACCGCTTTTTTCCTCTCGATGTCCTCTCCATACTGGTCTTTTTGGGGCCTCACGATCATCATCGCATTTGGCGCTTTCACCAACTACTTCAGGAGACTGCACTTCCTGAGTGTCAGCAGTCTCAGAGGTTTTCTCCAGCTGAGTAGCAGACTCAGCTGTCTTTTCAAGCTCTGAAAGCTTGGAGATTCTTCTTCTTTTAGTTTTAACCAGAGGAATTTCTGGTTCTTTTTCTTCTCCTGATTCTCCGGCGGCGGGGGCCGGGGCATCTTTCTTGGACGGAGCTGCCTTCCTGGGCTTGGCAGTCCTTTTCATGCGTATGGCTGGAGAAGGGATTTGGGCTTCCTTCTCAGCCTCGGCTGCATGGGCAGGAGACACGGCTGCTTGGGCAGGCGACTCGGCTGCAGGGGAAGGTGCATCCTATTTCTTTGCTGCAGGGGCAGCCTTCTTCTTTACAGCTTTCTTCTTGGGAGAGGAGGCAACAACTGTGTCCTCGGGGTCAGCTGATTCCCCCTCATTTGTATCTGCCCTCTTCGCATGGGCTCTCTTCTGGGCTCCTAAAAGATTAGCCCTGAACATCTTTTTGTTTACATGGAAAGGCTTTCAATGTTGAAGGGGAATGCCCTACACTTCCATCAGATGGCCAATTACTAGGCCATATCCGAGTGATCCTCCAAAGGATCCGTCCTCCTTGTATGATTTGTTTGCAACGTTCTGGCAGAGTCTGTTGTACATGAACTCAGCCCAGTTGACTTTCTTACCCTGCATGATCGCAGCCATGACGATCATCTTGGTCTTTGACAGCTGATTGAAGCTGCCAAACTTCATATCTACACACTTTGCAACGACATCCATCGCCTTGTGATAGTCGCCCTTCGCCAGCTTTCTTCTCCTATGTAGACAACCTTCAGAAGACACTCCGGTTTGGCTACTTTTTCCATGCTGTGACCAAATCAACGTCGCTTCATAAATTTCGGGTCATGCCCTCGACGGTAGCAAAAAAGTGTTCGCAAGTTCCTTAGCAGTAATCAAGATGTCCTTGTGTTGAACAGAAGACTTGATGCCTTCGTCCTGCACCTCCGCATTCACGTAGAACTGCGCCACCTCTTCAAGGTAGGTGTACGAGTACTCCAAAGTAAGAAAAGGCCTGAGACCGGACTTTTCTAGCATATCAGCAATTTTCTTTACTAGGGTTTCATCTGAACCCTGCTTTACCATCCCTTCAAAATCCACAGTCGATCCTGAGTGGATTTGCTTCGATAACTTGACGAAATTGAATTTTGGTGCCATTTGCAGAGAGTTTTACCGAATAAAACTTGATAAACTTGCTTGAGAACCCGTAGGGTTTGCGAGAGAAATGAACTTGCTTTCTTTTGCTTTGAAGATGAACAGTTTTGAATGTGAGAGAGAGAAAATTGAAAAATGAGCATATAAGGGTTGTGAAAGGACGGGTTTTTGATTTTTTTTGAAATTTGATCAAGATCAACGGCTCAGATTCAGCATGTCCAACCGCATTTATTTCCTCGCATTTAATGCGCAAAGATTTATATCCAATCATATGCTTATTGCGGACTTTTTTGATCGCACTCGTCATTATTACGCTGACGTCATCCTTAAAAACATTCCCGCTCAATTAAAACGACTGCGTTTTTATCACTTAGCTCATAAATGACTCAACTTAATTCAAAAATGACTTAGCTCTTCTTCTCTCTTCTCATTAAGCGACTCAGCTGTCAGCTAACTCGATACAACTGACTCTCCGATATGGCTGTTTCACTTGACTGATGTGAAAGACTTGTTCATTTCTCACTTTCTATCTTCCATCTTGTAGGTCCCAAGGGGTGTGAGTGTAAGGTTTAGAAGGGGGGGTTGAATAAACCTTACAAACTTTTCGATTTAGTCCTTTTTAAAGTTCGAGTTGATACTACACAAATGTGTCCTTGGTGGATAGCCAATTTAGTTAATCAAGAGTTAGTCACTCAATGCACTGATCGAGCTGTTGATAGAATAACTCAATTTGTTAAGATCAATTAGCTCAACTCGTAGTTTGTTTTTATTGGAAGACTTAACACCCTTGAATTTGGTTTAGTTATGATTTAGTCCTTGGTTTTAGTACTTAGAAATTATCAAGTGGATAGCAAATTTATCAGAATTAAACAGGTTAAAGTGCAAGAATTAAAATGTGAAATGTAAATGACACGATAAGTTTTTATAGAGGTTCAAGATGGGGTAATTCTTCTACTCCTCTCTTCTCCAACTCCCGGAGGAATCCACTAAGTATTGATCAAGATACAGTGGTAATACCCAGGATACAAGTCTTGATCACACACGGTGACTTGATCCTTGGGACTCGGCCCCGAGATGCCTTGGTCACGCATTGGCTTTCTCATGAGACTCGGCTTCTTCACTGAGGCACGCTTGTGCTACTACACTCACTTGCTCAAGCTCTTTGGATTTGATCACGAAGCCCTCCAAAACTCGAGACCGGTTCGACCTTGAACCTTCCTACAATCCTCCGCGGAATGTAGACCCCTTTTCTTCAAAAGTTTCCTCTTCAACTCGATTGAGGTTATCTTTCCTTCACAGTGAGTGTTGGATTGATTTCCTTCGTAGTGTAGGCTTGAGAATTAATCTTGAATGATCTTTGAGAATATTTCGATTACAATTCAAATGTTAGCTTGAATGTTCGTGGGTTCGTAATCAAGGTCCACTACTCTCGAGTCATTCCTCGCCTTTTATAGTGATCTTTCAAAACTCGCCTCGTTGAAGAGATAGCTTATTTTTGAAAGTCACTTGTGGTCGTTGGCTTGTCTTGTTGCGATCCTTGAGTTGCCACTTCCTCGTATGAATTGTTCTTGACTTTTCGTAGTTCGACATGGTGTAGTGCTTCCCATTGGTTTATTCCCCTTGCACGCTTCCTCGGGATCGAGCACTTCAAGAAAGGTAGCATGGAGGTATTACTTGTTTAAGTAATTCTCTTGATTTTCGGCAACGGATCTCTTTCAGCTTATCTCGACTTGACCGCATTTCCTTGCTTTCCCAGGTGACTTAGAGTCGGCTTTCAATCATTGGATGACTCTTCCGCCACTTCAACTTGAGACTTGGCTATCTTGAGTTGACTTGATCGATACTTTACTCACCGCATCTCGCTTGCACCTTCATCGAGTTCCGTTTTTCTTCTTTGCCATACTCGGTTGTCTTGCAATGAGTCTTCCTTCTAGTCTCGGTTATTGTCTTCTTGCATGTTTAGGCATAGCTAACTTAACTCGGCTTGACCAAAATCTATTTGTTACAATGCGTTTACAACAAAAACGGGTGCCAACTTCCTATTCTAAGTTTTACATGGCATTCATCAAAATCTAAACAATAAATTTCCCAACACATCTCTTCTGATTGAGTCTTCTGAGTGTTAACTCAGCTCAATTAACCCTAGCTCATGCTTAAGCTCTTCAAATCTTGATTCACATAAGGGTTTGGTGAATATGTCAGCTAACTGTTTATCAATTGAGATATATTCCAAAGCAATGTCTTTCTTTTCAACATGATCTCTTATAAAATGATATCTGACATCAATGTGCTTTGTTCTTGAATGCAACACGGGATTCTGAGTGATTGCAATAGCACTTGTGTTATCATACATAATTGGAATCTCTTTTTCTTCAATTTCATAATCTCTCAGCTGCTGTCTCATCCATAAAACTTGGGCACAATAGCTGCCCGTAGTTATGTACTCGCTTGATTGTGGATGTGGCTATTGAGTTTTGCTTCTTGCTAAACCAGAAACCAACTGCATTTCCAAGCATTCGACATGTACCAAGTACTTTTCTTGTCAACTCTACATCCAAAGATAGTCGAGTCCGAGTAACCAATAAGCTTGAATCCACCTTCTTTTGATACCATAAGCCAACTTCCGCATCCTTTCAAATATCTTAGATTCTCTTAGCCGCAAATCATGTGGCTCTTTTTGGGTGCGATTGAAATCTTGCACATACACCTACTACAAAGGTGATGTCTGGCCCGCTGGCTGTTAAATAGAGCAGTGATCCAATGAGTGCTCTGTATCTTATTTGATCTACAGCTTTACCATCTGCATTTATGTCCATCTTGACTGATGTGTTCATTGGTATTTTCACAGAAGACTTCTCTTCCATACCAAATTTCTTCATCAAATCTCTGGTGTACTTTGTTTGACTTATGAAGGTTCCATCCTTCAATTGCTTAACTTGAAGTCCTAGGAAGAAAGTTAGCTCTCCCATCATGCTCATTTCAGATTTGTCTTGCATAAGGTTTGAGAACTTATCACACAGCTCTTTATTTGTGGATCCAAAAATGATATCATCCACATATATTTGAACAAGCAATATACTCTCTCCATCTTGAATTCTGAAGAGTGTTCTGTCCACTTTGCCTTTGGTAAATCCATTATCAGTTAGAAATTGAGATAATGTATCATACCATGCTCTTGGTGCCTGTTTCAATCCATATAAAGCTTTTTTGAGCTTGTACACCTTATCTCCGATGGTCTTCTGCTCAAAACCTGGAGGTTGTTCAACATAGACTTCTTCCTCCAACAGTCCATTTAAGAATGCACTTTTCACATCCATTTGATATACAGTGAAGTTCTTGTGAGCAACATAGGCAAGAAACATCCTGATTGCTTCTAATCTTGCAACAGGAGCAAAGGTTTCATCAAAATCTATTCCCTCTTCTTGGCAATACCTTTTGGCTACCAATCTTGCTTTGTTTCTTACCATAGATTCTTTCCCATTTATCTTGTTTCTGAAAACCCATTTTGTGCCAATAACATTTTGATGGTTGGTCTTTGCACCAATCCCCATACTTTGTTTCTTTCAAACTAATTCAGCTCTTCTTGGATGGCTTGAATCCAATGTGTGTCATCCAATGCTTGAGACACATCTTTTGGTCCTATTTGGGAGATAAAACAAGTGAACATTGCTTCTTGCTGAGCTTTGGATCTGGTTGTTACACCATCTCTAACATCTCCAAAGACTAGCTCTGGTGGATGGTCTTTCAGCCATCTCACATCAGGTTGAAGCAAATCAGTGGGTCAAATTGCCTTGGTAGTGTGTTATCTTGAGCACTCTTTCATCATCATTCCCATCGCAAATTTTCCAACCGACTTTGAGATTGGCTATCTCATCTTCATCTTGGTTGATTACTCTTGCTTCAGCCTTCAACATAAGGACTTCTTCGCATAGTTCGATTCAAACTTATCGCCTAACTCTTCAAGGTCTTCTCCATTCACATTAGGTTCATCAAAAACCACATGGATAGACTCTTCTGTGACCATAGTCCTTTTGTTCAGCACTCTATAGGCTTTGCTTTCAGCTGAGTATCCCAAAAAGATACCTTCATCAGCTTTAGCGTCAAAAGCCTTTAGATTATCCTTGCCATTGTTGTGAATGAAGCATTTACATCCAAATATTCTAAAGTACCCAACATTTGGCTTTCTCCCTGTCCAGATTTCATAGGGAGTCTTTGTCAGCTGTCTATTTATCATGCATCTATTTTGAGTATAGCATGCAGTGTTGATGGCTTCAGCCCAAAATCTCTTAGGTAATCCAGCTTCAGCTAACATGGTCCTTGCAGCTTCCTTGAGTGTTATGTTCCTTCTTTCAGCTACTCCATTCTGCTGTGGAGTCCTTGCTGCAGATAACTCATGAGCAATACCATTTTCAACATAATACTGAGTTATTATCCCATTGACAAACTCAGTTCTTCTATCAGACCTTATCTTTATAAAGGTTTGGCTCTTTTCATTTTGAACTCTTTTCATCAGCTGAGGTAACTTATTCAAAGTTTCCTTCTTTTTGCACATGAAGATTGTCCATGTATATCTTGAATAGTCATCTACCACCACTAAGGTGTATTTCTTTCCACTTATGTTGGCTGGTTCAACTGGACCAAATAAGTCCATATACGACAGATGTAGTATCCTTGTTGAAGAAGGACTAGGCTTCTTCTAGAATGAAGATTTGATCTGTTTTCCCATCTGGCATGCATCACATACACTTTCCTTCTTGTACACTGAGTCTGGCAGTCCTTCTACTAGATGACTCCTTGCAAGCTTGTTGATTGTCTTGAAGTTCAGATGACTCAATTTCTTGTGCCACAGCCAACTTGACTCGGTTGTGCTCTTTGTGTTTTGCTATGCAGATTGTGCACTTGGTGTGGCAAAAGAGACCGTCTACCACATACATTTTCTTCTGTCTTGATCCTTGCAGCACTATTTGATTCAGTATCTTTGATCTGGCACACTCCCATATTGAATCCAACATTGTAGCCTTTGTCACAGAGTTGGCTAATGCTTAACAGGTTGAAGTTGAGACCTTCAACATATGCAACATTTGTGATCTCTAATCTATTCTTCTTGAGGGATCCAGTGCCTCTTATTTCCCATGGAGCTTCATTTCCTCTAAATATGACTTTTGCTCCTCTAATTTCCTTGAATCTTGACAGATTTTTCTTGTTGCCTGTCATATGTCTGGAACAGCCACTATCCATGTACCAGGTTCCTTGGCACTTAGTTGTTCCTTGAACCTGCAATCAAGGAAATTAGTTTTTACGTACCCATACTTGCTTGGCTCCTGAGGGGTTAGTACTGTAAGATGATCCAACCAACCTATAGCCAAATGATTTGACTCTAAGAGGTTTCCATCTATATGTGCCATAATCATAATTCACTTTGGCAAATTACTTGGGGGCTTTAGGTTCATACTGTTTGTCTCTTTGTGTCGTATGCCGTGTGTGTGTTTTAGCAATTGCCTTTTTCGGGGTAGTTGTGATATTTTCGAGTATAGTGTCTGGGTGCATGTGTGTGCTGATAATAGCCCTTTTGCCTTTGGAATGACCTTTGCTGAGGTCTAGGTCTTTGCCATCCAGGCTTGTATTCCATTGGTCTTTGCTGATTTTTCACATTATTCCAATCAGCTTGGCTCGGGTAATTTCTACCATTCTCATCATATGTGTTTCTTTGATAAAACTTCGGGTTTTGGTAGCTCTGTTTATTCTTCACAGAGTACTTCCTATTAGGAGTTTTTGAGGAACTCTGTTTGGATTTATTCTTAGCTATCCTCTCAAAGATACTCAATTTTTTTTTCCTTTCCCTTTATATCCAAGGCCGATTGTTTGTGATTGTGCTTTGGAATGAATGTGGGTGCAGCATTTGGTGTTTTGGGTTTTTGAGATGCTTCATTACTTGAAGATCCTTTTTCCAAAATCACTCTAGGAATTTGACTGTGCACATAGGAATTGAATCCTATGCCTGTCTTGTCTCCACATTCTTTTTGGCTCATAATAAGGTCATCCAATGATTTAGATGCCTTTGTAAATGAGGCAATCACATTTTTGAGATTATTTTCCCTCTTTTCTATAGCAGCTATCTCTGCTATTAGTTTAGCATTTTAGCCTTCACTCCTTGTTCTCACCAAACTATGTGACTTAGAGTGCTCACTCCTTAATTTTGTGAGTTTCGCTTTTGAGCTGGTTGTTTTCCTCATTTAATAGTATGTGTGAGGATTTAATGTGCTCAAAGTCTTTCATCATTTTGCCTAATGAATCATAAAGATCAGTGGGTGATAAAGTGTGTGTATCACAATCACTGTCACTAGAATCTGACTGAGATGAGTTAGAGTGTACCTCATCTTCTTGGTCTGGTTGAACTTGTTCTTTAGCCATTAGACAAATCATTGCTTCTTCTTCAGAATCACTTGAGTAGTCAGCTTCATTACTCTCTGAGTCTGCTGCCTCTTTCGACTTAGCTGTCTCAGCAGCCAACATGGCTTTCTTCTTTTCCTGTCTTCTTTCTCTGAAGACTTTTCTTTCTTCTTCATCCTTATACTTGTTGACTGGTGGATAGGAGAAGTCAATCACAAAATGTACTAGTTGTCTGCAATTCCAACACAGGTTCTCAGCTCTTTGATCAGCTCTATCTGTCATTGGGTTATCAGCTCTCTGATACTCAACCCTTTGATGCTCAGCTCTCTTGGGTGGCCTGTCTTCCCTTGACTTGGAGGGAGTTGAATGTCTCCTGGAGGATTCACCCTTGTTTCTTTTATAGTTCTTATTGAAGAACTTGTTGAATCTTTTAACCATCAGGGCAATCTCCTCCTGGTCTATGACTTCCTTGACTTCAGCTCTCTTTCCATCCTGACTATAAGTGCAATTTTTGGGTACATCTGTCTCCTCTTGATCCTTTCTTCTTAGCTCAAACTCATAAGCTTTAAGGTCTGAGAATAGCTCATGATTGGATGTTTTTGATAGGTCCATCGAGTGCCTTAGAGCAATGGTCTTCATTTCCCATTCAGCTGGAAGGCTCCTCAAAATCTTCATACACATCTCTTTTTGTGTGTATTCCTTTCCAAGTGTTGAGAGCTCATTTGTGATTTCAGTGAATCTAGCATCTAGCTGATCCATTGTTTCACCTGCAAGCATTTTAAAATTTTCAAACTTTTGAACAACAACAGATAATTTGTTTTCTTTAATTTGCTCTGATCCTTCACAAATTAAAGACGAGCTTTATCATTTCTTTTGTTGTTTTGCAGGATTTGACTTTATTGAACATTGTTTTGTCCAAAGTCTTGTAGAGGATATCCTTGGCCACATTGTCCAAGTTGTATCTCTTTCTGTCATCATTCGTCCATTCAGTCCTTGGTTTTTCAACTAAGGCTAGTCTTCTCACCACAGCCTTTCTTCTCCTTGATTCTTGTTTGCTCTCCTTTGGGCCGTGTTCACTTTCGCAGATTTGCGGTGGCCCATCCTCTATCACTAGCAACATTTCATCATGTAAGGCAGATAGATGAGCCTGCATACGAACTTTCCAGTCATCAAACTCCTCAATAGTGAACATAGGAATGCGTGTCAGATTTGCTTCCATGATAATACTTTTGCTAAGAATGAAATATTTTTAAAATGCAAGTGTCAAAACTCTTTTAGAAAAGATAGAGATCTAGTTCAGTAACCAGTGCGGAAGGCTCAATGAACCAACCGCTCTGATACCACTTGTAGGTCCCAAGGGGTGTGAGTAAGGTTTAGAAGGGGGGATTGAATAAACCTTACCAAATTTTCGATTTAGTCCTTTTTTAAAAATATTACAGAGTTAACACGAACAGCTAAGTCCTTGAGGGACAGCTAAGTTGGTTATTCAGTAGAGTTAGCCACTCAACAGACTCGATAGAGCTGTTGATAGAATAACTCAACTGTTTAACCTAAAACCTAACTTGGCTGTGTTCAGTTTTTCAGCGGAAGACTTAACACCTTTTGATTTGTTTTAAACTTATTTTAACACTTGATTTTAGCACTTGGTTAATTATCAGTTGGATAACAAATTATCAGCAGATATAAAATGAATGTGCAGAAAAGTAAATGTGCTGAAATGTAAATGACACAAATAATTTTATAGAGGTTCGAAGATGGGGTAATTCTTTTAATCCTCTCTTCTCCAACTCCTGGAGGAATCCACTAAGTAATGCTCAGTTCACAAAGTGGTTATCAATCTAGAGACAAGTCTTGATCACTCAGCTGACTTGCTCCTTGGACTCAGTCTAGAGATGCCTTGGTCACACAGCTGGCTTCTCGTCCGACTCAGCCCTTCTTCACAGGGGAAAGCTACTACTTGCTACTTCACTCACTTTCTCAAGCTTCTTGGATTTGATCACGAAGCCCTCCAATAACTTGAGACGGGTTCGACCTTGAACCTTTCTACAATCCTCCTTGGAAAGTAGACCCTTTTGATTCTTCAAAAGTTTCCTCTTCAACAGTTTGAAGTTGTCTTTCCTTTGACTTTGTGTTGGATTGATTTCCTTCGAGATTTATTTGGAGGATTTTGCTTGAATATCTTGAGAATATGTTGCAGGTTATAGTTTGAATAATGCTTGCTCGTTCGTGGTTCTGTAACCAAGGTAACTTTTTCTCAATGTGTTTCCTTAGCCTTTTATAGTGAACTTTCAAAAATCGCCGTTGAAGAGATAGTGATTTTCCAAGGAAACTAGTGTTCGTTGGCTTGTCTTTTCTTGGTCTTCAATCTTGAGATGTAGACATTTTCTCGTATTAAATGAATGTTCACTTTTCGTGTTCGACACGAGGTGTAGTGCTTCCCATTGGTTTATTCCTTTTGCACGCTTCGTGATTTAACACTTTAAGACTGGCAAACATGGAAGTATTACTTATTTAAGTAATGTTCTTGATTTCTCAGGCAATGATTCTTTCAGATTAACTCCTCTTTGCAGCTGCCTTTTTCCTAGATGACTTGAGTCTACTTCAATCATTGAAAGACTCATTTGTCACTTCAACTTGTGACATGGCTTCTTGAGTTGACTTAATCGACTCTTCTTCACACGCTTGTCCCTCAATCACGTTGCCATCGAGTCCTTGATCTTCTATCTTGGCCATACTCGGTTGTTCTCAATGAGTCTTCACTTCACTTTTTTCATTGACTTCTTGTATTTCCAGGCATAGTGACTTGACTCACTCATCCAAATTCTATCTATTACAATGAAAGATACAAGGAAAATGGGGTGCCAATATTCTAATCTAAGTTTTACATGGCATTCATCAAAATCTACAAAATAATTTCCCAACAAAACGGAAAGTTATTGCATCAGAAGAGGTAGCTTCTGGCATTGAACCTTCCCTAGTGGAATACTATCGGATTTACTTGGTTATTTAGTGAACATGATGTCTTGGACTGTTTAGTCGTTGGTGTAAACTAAGACAACAATACCCATACAATAACTTCCCTAACATTTCAAGTTATCATGGTTGTGTTCATTTTGGCCTTGAACAACCTTGGGGTTTCATAAGCATTTTAGAGAATTCAAACCTTAAGTTCTCATAAAAGCAGCCCCACGTTACACTTACATAGGTGACCTTCTATTAAGTGTATTCTGCCATACCCCACTTAGCTTAACCTAGCTATATGAGTCATTAAAAGTTGAACTTAACCTTACACACTCTTGCTGAAAGCATTTTTTATCATAAGAATGGGTAGAAATTTTTTCATAAGTGCTTAACTGAATGTTCATAACTTAGTTGTCCAATTGAACTAAGTTATTGTGATCTCCATTCATCATGATTGGGTTACCATTACAAAGATTCATGCGTAATAGGCATGAATCCCATTCTTGTTGATAATCGGTATACTTGGTCTCTTGGTAGACTTTTGGTAAGCGGATTCCCGAGTTTCTCATTAGGTTTTACATAATGAATGAAGATAACTTGAGATCAACTGTTTAATGGTATTGTGTCTAATACGTGTATGTCTAGACTTACCATTATACATGCTATTTTGTGCTCTTTTTTGGCTGACTGACTATCACAATATATACTGATAGCAGTTGCTGACTTTGGCCAACAAGGAATATCCTCCAAAATATTCTGAAGCCATTCACTTTCTTCTCCAACTTTAACCAAAGATATAAACTTAGGTTTCATCATTGATCAAACTATACAAGTTGTTTTAAGGATTTTCAAGACACAACTGCACCACTACTAGTAAAAACATTACGACTAGTGGATTTTGAATTATTTGAATCTGATATCCAGTTGGCATCACAATATCCTTCTAAAACTGCTACTGGATATCTTGTATAACGTAATCTAAAATTCAAAGTATATTTTTAAAATATCTCAAAACTGTATTGAGAGTTTTCCTTGTTTGGACTATTAGTGAACCTACCAAGTTTAATTCACAGCACATGCGATATCAGGATGAGTGCAGTTTGTTATGTACAATAAACTACCTATGACCTATGAATATCTCAATTGAGATACATGTTCGCCTTTATTCTGGACTAAGTGTAAACTTGTGTCAATTGCAGTTTTCACCGAACTTTCATCATAAACATTAAATTTCCTGAGAGTAGACTCAACATAATGAGAATGAGATAAAGTAAGTCCTTCAAATGTCTTAGAGATTTTAATATCTAATATAACATTTGCCACTCCCATGTGTTTCATATCAAAGTTTTGTATCAACATTTCTCTTTGTATTCATTATAATAATATGATTAATGCCTATTAGCATGTCATCAACATATTGATGCGTGTAAAATATGCGTGCATTTTGGGGCTTAAAATGATATATATTTGATGCATTTGCACGCATATTTAGTGTGCTTTTACTTGGTTTCCTTAGAAGGGCATGATATTGCGTATTCTTGTAACTTTTTAAAGGAACGGAGCTTAAACGAAGAAATATCAGTTGAAAGACCCGGATAGGACTGACGAGTGCGAAGAAAAGATCAAAAAGACGAAGAAACCAGACAAAAACAAGTCACACGGCCGTGTGAAGTGCCCGTGTGAAAAATAACATGTCCGTGTGAAAAAGAGAAGAAATAGGGAATGGAATCAAGCCGCACGGCCGGACCATGTGGGACCTACACGAGCGTGTGGAATTGGTCAACACAAAACCCACACGGTCGTGTGACATCACACGGCCAGGCCGTGTGGGACTCTGCCACGCCTTTTTTGGAGTTCTTTTCCCGTTCCAACTCTACAAGTGATCTCTCCAAGCATCTATAAAAGGGACACAAGGCTTGCACGAAAAAAAGTTCATTCATAACACAGAAAACACATCAAATTACGCAGGAACACAAGATCGAAGGTCTTCTGAAAGAGGAGGGCTAGGTCGCGAAAAACACCACAAGGCCTTTCGCATCTACGGGAGCACAAGAGCTTCGAAGGCTTAGGAGGGGAATCCATCCTGACCATTTTCTTTATATGTCTAGATCTCTTGTCTGTGCTTAAACGATGTCATAATGTTGATTTCGAATTTGTCTATGAATTTGTTATCAATATTTGGTTAATCTTTCGAATCTTAGGGGCATAATCGAAACTATGGATTCATATTAAATGTTGATTAATTGCTTTCTTAATTGATTCATGTGTTGCTTATTCTTAATTATTTTTTATTTGGCCACTAAACTGCATGTCATACTTGTTAGTCCAAAATTCGGGAGGTGAGTTCTAACAAGACGAAAATCGAATTCAGACATAAACAAGGTAATGTATCGGGAGACTACTTTTGTTTGTAGGGAGTATTTCAATTCAAATTGGAATGCGATGTTATTACAGCCTAAGTGTTTCACAAATCAATCCATGAGGAATACGACCTTGCTTGCCCTTATCCTATAAACTACACTGTACACTTGCAGTTGTAAGATCCAAAATATTTTTGGCGAACAAGTTTTTGGCGCCGTTTCCGGGGATTGAAAGATTCTACTTAGATATAGTAATAATTAGTTCAATCTTAATTGAAGCATTTTTTTAAACATTCTTTTTCTTTTTCCAATCTTTTATTTTATTTTTTTCTCTTCTTCTTTTCTAACATCGTTTTGGTTGAATTCGAGACTGGAATCTTTGGAAATACAAGTAGCCCAAATCGCAACTGCAGTGGGAGACCAACACCAAAAAGGCAAATTCCCAAGCGATACTGAACTTAATCCGAGAAAACAGTGCAACGCCATTCGTCTGATGGATGGTACGGAATATAGGGATCAAGAATTTCAACCGACACGGTTCAACGACAGTGATGTTAGAAATCTGAAGTCTGGTTGAAGACGTAAAACTTAGCGCTTTATGGGAGGCAACCTAATTTATTTCCCATTTATCATTCATTTTTAATCGCCTCCAATTTTAATTTCAATTTTGTTTTTTTTAACATAATTTTTAGTTTTGTTCAGTTTTGTGAGTTGTTGTGTAGGAGACATCACGACAAACTCTTGGTTATGAAAAAAAAGGACGAAAATAACCTCACATGGGCGTGGATGACCAGGCCGTGCGAGAGGTCGAGGCGCCAAAAACCACACGGCCAGGTCGTGTGACCATCACACGGCCATGTGGGCGAAGGCCGGACGAGGACAGTAGGAGGGCCACACGACGAAAGAAACCGGGTAGAAGCAGATTTATACCCCAAATTCAACCCCAAAACTCATTTTCTCCCACTTTCTCCTACCCAAACGCTAACTTACGAAAATTGTCTCCCAAAACTCTCAGACTCCTCTCCAAATCTCTCCATATTCACCATAAATCTCAACCCAAAAATATAAATCCTTCATCTTCTGAAGAAACCCACCTCCAAAAGCCTTCAAATTTTCAACTTCTCCAAGTTCTACACCAAGTTTGGAGGTTCTTCAAAACTTCAAATTTCAGATGTTCTTACCTCAAAATCTTGGATTTCATGGCTTCTAGGGGGTGAAAGAGGAACAAAGAGAAATACAAGAAGAAGAATGGAGCCAACTCCGGAGCCCAAACCCGAGCCACAACCAATATTTGATCCCGAAGAGCCCCAAGATTCGAATGTCATCTTGCCAAACGACACACACCGGGCTAGATGGACGATACTCTACTTTCATCCATGGATTAACACAAGGTATCTCGATGAACCTACTCTTGTTAATTTAGGTTTATTGAAAGATGTTCGAGCTATGTGTGGTCGAATTGATTGGCATGAATTTTTGAATAGGCATTGGGCCATTTATTCGGTTATTACACCTAAATTTTTGAGTAGATTTAAATTGGTGGTTCGGAAAAGAAACTTGCTGGGAAGTCGGTTTCAATTGGGGAATGAGCCGAGGGAGTTGAGTATTGATGATTTGAATGAAGCCGCACGGCCAAACCGTGTGGGACCTACACGCGCGTGTGGAATAGGTCAGCACAAAACCCACACGGCCAGGCCGTGTGGGACTCTGCCATGCATTTTTCGGAATTCTTTTCTCATTCCAACTCTACAAGTAATCTCTTCAAGCATCTATAAAAGGGACCCAAGGCTTGCACGAAAAATAATTCATTCATACCACAAAAACACATCAAATTACACAGGAACACAAGATCGAATGTCTTCTAAAAGAGGAGGGCTAGGTCGCGAAAAACACCACAAGGCGTTTCGCATCTGCGGGAGCACAAGAGCTTCAAAGGCTTAGGAGGGGAATCCATCCTAACAAGAAGGGATTTTCTTTCTATGTCTAGATCTCTTGTATGTGCTTAAACGATGTCATAATATTGATTTTGAATTTGTCTATGAATTTGTTATCAATATTTAGCTAATCTTTCGGATCTTAGGGGCATAATCAAAACTGTGGATTCATGTTAAATCTTGATTAATTGATTTTTTAATTGATTCATGTGTTCTATTTTATGAATTCGAGTGCTTATTCTTAATTGCTTTTTATTTGGCCAATAATTTGCATGTCATACTTGTTAGTCCAGAATCCGGGAGGTGAGTTCTAACAAGATGAAAATCAAATTCAGACATAAACAGGATAATGTATTGGGAGACTACTTCTGTTTGTGGGGAGTATTTCAATTCAAAGATCTTTTGAGAGTTAATAATAGTTGTGATGGATCGGGAGACCTCAATTATTATTAATCTACCGTTTATGCGCCACTCGGGAGGGGGAATAAACTATTTTAGGAATTGAACTCATAGAATTGCATGAATTGGTTATTGAAACATTAATTGGATTTAATATTGAAGAAACATGTTGAGATTATGTGCCCAAGATTGCTCCTGTAGTCGTTGGAAATAATTGTGGGTTCGCAAATTTATTTCTTTTATTTCTTATTTCCGGTTTTTATTATAAACTTGATATTCGGTAGCTTCAATAAAATTGGAATGCGATGTTATTATAGACTAAGTGTTTCACAAATCAATCCGTGAGGAATATGACCTTACTTGCCATTATCCTATAAACTATACTGTACACTTGCAGTTGTAAGATCCAAAATATTTTTGGTGAACACATATAGACATACAATTGCGTAGGCGTTCGGTGTATTTTTAACGTAGACACATTTATCACACTCGTTAATTCTAAATCCATATGACAACATAGCTTTATCAAATTTCTGGTGCCACTGTTTTGGCGCCTGCTTCAATCCATACAATGACTTAACGAGCTTACACACTTTTATCTCTTATCCTAAAGCAACAAATCATTCAGATTGTTCCATGTACATTTCTTCTTCTAAATAACCATTTAAAAATATTGTTTTAACATCCATTTGATGGATCTCGAGATTGTATAATGCAGCAATTGCAACAAGAACTCTAATAGAAGTAATTCTTGTAACCGGTAAGTATGTGTTGAAGAAATGAAGGCATTTCTTTTGCTTATAGCCCTTAACCTAGCCTTATATTTATCTATAGGGATGGGTGGCTGCTAAGTTCTGCACCATATTGTGGTGCTTGTGGAGGCAAAGGAATTGTGAAGTTTGGGAGAATTAATAAACACTTGTTTGCTATATGTACTATTGATACAACTTTACATGTGATTCATGATTGGTGCAAATCGAGAGGAGAACGGCTGAGTAATGAAACATAAAATTCAGATGTACATAGGTAATGTTGGAGCAAGCCTACCTTTCCTTTTATGAAATATAATGTTGATGTTGCACTTAATCATAATATTAAATACACTGGTATTGGTATGATTAGGGGATGATCAATGTGATTTTGTGGTGGCTAGAACTATGTGGTTTCCATGTTTGTTTGCAACCGGTCAAAGCGTAAGCGTGGGGGTTAGAGAAGCACTTTCGTGGATACACGGGTTGGGAAGTCGACATGTAGAGGTGGAAAAATATGCCAAGTATGTGATAGATGATTTATCGTCCCCTATGATTGGAAGGTCTGAATATGATTGTATTCTTCAAGAACGTCAATCTTTGTTTCTCGGTGAACTGAAGTTTAGGTAGGATTAAATGCGCGAGTGCTAATATGGTTGCTCATGAACTAGCAAAAGAATCTTTTTTTTTTCCGATAGTCCATCGGTGTGGAGTTATCCACATCCTTGCATTGTAAACTCTCTTTGAGTTGATGCTTTACATTAATAAAATTTCTATATTATCCTAAAAAAAAAAATCAAAATTGCTCACTGAGGCATATGCGAGTTGGTGATTTGGTGGGAGGTCATATTGAATAGCATCCGTGTTGGTTTGATTCAGGGAGAGATCAACTATTATTAGATATGTGGGGTCGAACATAATTGTTCTCTTGACTTAGAAATATCTGGTTGTACGTCATTAGATTCTACCATAATAACAGTGGCCAATGCGTGCACATCCCTAGAAGCTGAGTTACAAAAAAAAAATTGTGACACTTTCAAAACAAAACAGAAAATTAATGTGATAAAAGTACCATAAATTTTTCATTGATGAAGTTGCTTATTTTCAAACTCCAATCCACACTTTAATAAACCTAATATTTAGTTAATTTATTATTTCCACTAACTCAATACAAAAATATAATTTTTATGAATATTTCTTGAGAATTTTTTCACATACTCTGCTTTTATAAAATAATTAATACTCGTATGTTCACTTATTATAATAAGAAATTGCATTACATAATTGGGATTTTATAAAATTATTTTAACTAAAATAAATTATGTCAACTATTTTCACCATAAATAAATTTTAAGATCTAAGAAACTATTGCAAATTTAAAATTTGTTAGTACGAATTTAGGGGGAGTTCGATGCTACCCACTTGGGGTTTACCCAAGTTTACCTATCAATTGACAAGTGTATTTTTTAACCACAAATTTTATCCAACAGTATAAATTTAATTTGATTTCTTTTTTGGGGAAAAATAATATACAAGTCGGATGGAGTTTGGTAGAACCTCGAGTAGGTAGCATCAAATCTCCCTAATTAGGGGCACACCTCTTCCCTGAAATGGCGAAACCCACGTCAACCAAGACTTAAGTCTTATTTTGGTTTAAAAACCCTAGTCGCTGACGAGCCTGCACACCGTTAATCCAATGAAAAGAGGATGAAAAGGGAAAATGGGAATTGGAAAGGGATGTGATGCTGCTTAAATTGACAAATGATTCCTAGTCAAGGTTCGTGATAAAAATTCCAATTTCTTCTCTGAATATGATAGTTTTTGAGATGGGAACTTTTCTACGACAATTCAACAAAGATTAGAGGGGCCCCGGGGTTATCCCATGGAGACCCTTCCGACGCTCAAGTCAGTACCAGCTGGAGAGAAAATCCAGAGCTAAAGAAACAACAATTAAGAACAATTAACTAATAATACTTACAAATAATGATGAGTGACCCTTTTATACATGAGTTGATGGTCTGCATGGGCCTCGTAGGACAGAGTGGGCGCATGGGCCCGATAATTATATATGTGATCTAATAATAATTAATAATCTTGGATAATAATTATGCAATTTCGTAATTATATAATATGTAAATAATTAAAATACAAATAATTGGCCAATGTAATTATTCGTATTATAATACTGACGAAGTGTGTTTATTCCATATTCGCAGATCGGCAAACTCATGGGTACATTACATGCACTTGTTTCTTTTTCTTTTTCACTTCCCCCCCACTTAGTTTGGGAATGTGGAAGCTTTCCTACATGTATGTATGACAATGGGGTGGGTTTGGCCAAAATATACTTTGACCGCCATTTTGACCTCAAGTCCCGTTCCACCCCGTCCCACTCCAAACCCATCGGATTTTTTTTAATTGTAATAATTTACTTTTTTTGTATTTGTGGCCAAATTTAATACCAATCAGTTGAAAAACTAAATGTAATTATGAAACTTAATAAAACTACATTTTACAACCATTTAGATACTATTAGGATTTTTTTTTCTAAAAATAATTCTATTAGGATTTTGCAATAGTACTCAAATAATACTCAAGATAAATATTCAAAGTACAATATAATAATATTTTTTTAAAAATAAATTACAACATTACAAGATGTTATAGTAATAAATTAAAATCAATCTAACACTCAAATCTAAAAGTAAATAAATGGAAAATATCTAAGAGGTAGGTCTCTTATAGGACAAGAGATCCTATTCCGTAAGACGGATCCTACAACCCACCCGCCCGCGCCCGCTCGCCCGCCCAGTCATCCGCCCCAGCCCACCCGCCTGTTATTTAAAAAAAATTCCGCTTCAGTGGGGAATCGAACCGCACCTATGGAGAGATAAGGTGGTATTCTACCACTACACCACTAGTGCTTATTGTGCAATTTTAGTACAACCATGTATATAAACCCATTCATAAATACATCTGGTAAATTAAAAAAACGCATCTAAATGCAGAGGCTAAGAATCGAACTCAAGTCTATTAAAAAACATGATACATTATCTCAATAAATAAATACTTATAAAAGTGTTACTTTAACTACATCATATTTTTTTTTTATTTTTCCTCTTTTTTTGTTCTTAGTTTGTAAATATATTAAGAAATCAGATACTTTATCTCAACAAATGGATACTTTTGCTTATAAAAGTGTTACTTTAACTATATCATATTTATTTTTTATTTTTTCCTTCTTTCCTTCGTTTCTAATTTGTGACTATATTAAAAAATATGATACTTTATCTCAAAAAATAGATACTTTAACGTATAAAAGTGTTACTTTAATCTGTTATATATATATATATATATATATATATATATATATTGTAATATATTCATAATTTCTGACTATATTAAAAAAATATGTTACTTTATCTCAAAAAATAAATACTTTTACTTATAAAAGTATTACTTTAACTCTATCATATTTATTATTCATCTTTCTTTGTATTTATTATTAAAATATATAATACTTTATTTAAAAAATAGATATTTTTACTCTTAAAACTTGATATTTTGTCTCAAAAAATATATATTTTTACTCATAAAAGTGTTACTTTAACTCTGATATATTTATTTTACCTTCAATGTAATGTAATCATAATCTGTGGCTATATTAAAAATATGATATTTTATCTAAAATAATCGATACTTTTTTCATAAAATCATTTTTAACGGGAAGAAAAAGCAGAAAAATTGAAAGAAAAAAAGTCTGCGGTGGTATTGGCCGGACTCAGTCAACGAGGATCGCGAGGGGCCAGTCCATGGTCAAGAGGGGATCATGCTTTAGTTGATTATAGACGTAAGGCACAAACACCCTATTGCCAATATCTAAATACATATTAAAAAATATAATAAATATTAATGTGATGGGGCGGGTCCTGGTGGATCCTATTGACTCGGGACCCCCTCCCCAATTTTGTAATTTTAGACCCTGAATCGCCTCTTCATATATCCGCTTAACCTAGGGTCTAGACCCACCCCGATAGGACGGGTTTGATGCTGGAAACCCACTCCATTACCATCCCTACCCGAGAATCCTGTAATTAAGGATTTTTCCTAGTCAGTAAAATTATAAGTTCTTCTGTCAAAAAAATAATAATACGAATAAATGGAAAAAATCAATTTTACCCAAAACAGGACGGAAATCCCTAATTCCCATTTCCTTTATCTTGCTTCATTGTTCCCTAGTCCACATTGCTAACAAAAAGCCCTAGTTCATATGTGGGGGAAAAAAATGCCGACGGATAAATAATTACCTAAACCTTGCAATTGGGGCAATGCGGTAACCATATCGGGATGCAACTCTGGAAGCAGCTCTGCCTGGAGCACGGCATCAGCTAAAAGAGCATTCTCGAAGACTTTGCCATCCAGGTTCACCTCTCTCTCTCTCTCTCTCTCCCCCTTTCAACTCTGTTGTACCTCATGCTTTGAAGTTTGTATTCGTCGTGGTTCTAAATTCTAATGTGACTACGCCGATAGTTTCTAATGTCCATCTTTTGCCTTTTCTGTCTCGATTAATGGAGTGAAAGATATGGTTAATGCTTGTTTCTTTCGATTTTTGTGAATTGATCGTTTACTCTGTGAAGAGTGTTTTCTCGTTGGGTATCAGTTGTTAAACGTACAAGCTCACTATTGATGCTGAGAATCTAGGCCAAGACTAAATTTGAATCTATTGGAGCATTTGGCCAAAGGAATTTTGCGTCTTTTCTATATTATCTTTCTTCTTATAGGTTGGACTCATATGTATAACAAAACGAACTTGGAAACATCTTTAACTTTAACATGTCTTTTATTGAGATGTTTATGTTGGATTAATGTTTACGAGTTTCAGAGAACCTACTCAGTGCTTATATGAGGCCGAAAAATTGAAGTTGAAAAAGAAAAGTTAGGAAATTTACATTGATATATAGAGTCAGTCTGAAAGTTATATGTTTATTCTGCAATTGGAGGAGGATTACTTTTTTCTCTTCTTCATTTTTGGTGAGACTGACAATTATTGTGCATGCACTTGTTGGAAGTTAATGTGTGCTATTCATTGAAATATTTCACGAATATACCTGCATTTTTATTTGGATGGGTTCTTATCTCAGTGTTGATAGATATACAAAAGTCGCATCACAGAAATTGATATTTCAGTCAGCAATCGATGTTAGTATAGTCTACTAACAAATCATACCCTCATTCTCGAATAAGCGAGGATCACACTAAGCCACAAGTGTGATATGTCTCGTACAAAATACTATTATAACCACCTTCTCTCGCTAATCCACAAACACCAGAACTGTCTCGGGTCCATTCGACAAATCCATTCTCATTTCTAGTCCTGACCATTGAACATATTGGCGTACTTGCTCTTCGGAACTCCATACTTGAGCAATATTCACTAAGTGCATTCCCACAACATGTCGTCTTTCTCTTCATATATCTTAGAAACCAATCTAATCCGATGTCCTTTGCCAGTTTTACATACTCGTATCTCATAAAAGCCCATGCTAATTTGAAATGAGCCGATGTAGGAAACTAGCTGTACTGTTTAAGCACTAAATTGGGGTTTGATTATCATGTTCGCGTGCAACTGCACTAGTGAATATGTATATAGACTGCGGATGTTTGGTTGAGGCAAAAAATGTGTTCGACGAAATGTCCAAGAACAATTCGGTGATGTTGAATGTTTTGATTACAGGGTTTCTTAAGTGTGGTGAGATTGAATTGCAAGGACTGTTTTTGATGTGATGCAACCGGAGAAGAATGTGATTTCATGGACTGGACTATTAGATGGGTATACTCGTATGAAATGGTTTCACGAAGCGTTGTCCTTATTCTGGGAAATGGTTGTATATGAAGGGATTAAACCCATAGAAGTGCCGCTTCCGGTAGTTTTTCCATCAATATGGAATATAGGGTGTCTTAAGCTTTGCATTCATGCTTATAGAGAGATAAGTGGACTCAATATAATAGATGTTTGTGTTATGAACTGACTCATTGATGCATATGCTGGAAATGGGAGTATAGAAAGTGCTTGGACATAGTCGACGCGAGAAGGAACTTGGTTTTCATGGAAACGATGGATTGGCTACAGAAGCATTGCATCGTTATAAAAGAATGGAAAATAAGGGTGTGAAGCCTAACGGTTGATTGGTAGACCAAGGGCTTGGATTTTACAGAAAAATGGTCGATGACTGTGGGGATTGCACCAGAAATTAAGCATTACAGAATTTTAATAGACACGTTGGGAAGGGTAGGGAGATTGAAAGAAGCAGAGAAGTTAACTTTAGGCATCCGTAGTGAAATTAGTAATGTTGTGGTGTGGAGAACACTTTTAGGTGCTTTTAGTTTCCATGGTAATGTTGAGATAGGTGAGGGAGTAACAAGAAAAGTTATGGAGTTGGAGAGGCAATTCGGCGGTGGCTATGTGCTTCTCAAGTACCAGTTGGAGAGACATGGTTATTATCCATTCATATCCTATTCTTATTTTCAATCTCATTCCACTTTATATCCATCAATAATCCCTAGAAGATTGGATCTTTCAGGATAAATTTGTTTTAATACTTGCACTATTTTCAGTTCCTCATTATTTACATGTAAAATACACAAAGATAAAGGTAGTTAAAATTTGATGGGCCAACCTGGCCCAATCCACCTGACCACTTCAATCCACTTCCAAATGGCCCAACTCAATTTGATCGACACAAAAGTAAGAAAACTTCTTCAAACAGTTGAAGGGAAATTTCTTGAAAACCAGACAAAGGCTATATAGCTCACAATGAAATGAGATACAAATTAGATTTCCCAGACTCAATAAAGAATACAAACTTACAAATCTGAATCAAATCAAATGACACAAGCAACAGTATGTATAGTTACGTGGCCTTGGAATTAGAGAATTCCAAAGCACATATCAACATAATTATTGATAAACAAAATTACACAACCACCGAAAAAACACAAGTATAATAATTTTTCAGCATAGATCCTTGATATCTCACACTTCAAACTCCTTCTTCATCATTTGCATCCACATTTTCTTGGGATGCCTCTTCCAGGGACTTACCCTTGGGCTCAGGCACGGCAAAAGTGCATAACATCCCAATTGCATTGATAACTCCAAGAACAATTAGAGAATTCTTGATACCAATGCCCGGGGGATAACCAGCATCTGTTTTTGTTTTGTCTGTGCTTTGCGCAGCATAAAGAAACCCGTAAGCTCCGACAATGGCCCCTGCTTTTCCAGTGGCAGCCGATATTCCATGGCAGGTAGACCTTAAACGAGCCGGGAAAATTTCTGCTGGCACAACAAATGTGGTGGCATTAGGCCCGAAATTGGCGAAGAAAAATGTAAGGCCATACATCACCACAAACCCGATATGAGAGTTGTCTCTCCAGTGGTTGTAAGGAATGGCAATAGCAAACATGAACACTGTCATGAAAAAGAATCCCATTAGTTGGATTGCGAATCTTCCCATTCTATCGATAAACGCCACCGTGAACCAGTAGCCTGGCACCGTGCCGCAAAGTGCAATCAGGGTTTGAGCCCTGGCAATTTTATAAACTTCGTGAATTGCATTCATTGTTTTGGCTGGTGGGATCCATCCAATGGCGGAGAACACATCTTTCTGGAAGAGATTCTGGCTGTAAAAAGCAATGTCTAGAAGAAACCAGGTGGATGTGGTCCCGAATAAATGTAAACCGTGACGCCGGACAAATTCCTTGGAAAATAAGCCAAAGTTGTTTGATTTATGCTGGCCGATTTTCTCCACTTTATCTTCTTCGGCTTCTAGCTCCACGTTCAAAACTTTGGCCATATCTTGTGCCGCCTGTTTCGCATTTTTCGCGACGAGCGCCGTGTAACGGGCGGTTTCAGGCATTTTCATACGCCAGTAGTAAGTGACGGCGGCGGGGAAAGCGCCAAACATCAAGATAATGCGCCACACATAGTCGGCTTCGGGCACGGTGGACGCCGCTGCATTTTCCTCGTATGTCGGCGCTTTGAACTTACTATCAAAAGCAGCTGCGACAATCAGAGACAGAATCCCACTAAACAAGATCCCGAAACCCTGCATGGCGAAAACTGCTGCAATAAAAGCACCACGAGTCTTTTTGTTAGCGTATTCAGACATGATTGTGGCAGAGAGAGGATAATCTCCGCCAATGCCAAAGCCGAGCCAAAATCTAAAGAAACAGAGAGTTGCCATGACACCCTTTGGGCTCTGCCCGAAGGAAAGACCAGAGGCAATTGAGCAAACAACCATGAGGATGAGGGTTATTCCGTAGACTTTTTTCCGGCCCATTTTGTCACCGAGCCACCCGAAGAAGAGCTGGCCGGCGAGGGTTCCGACGAGGGCGACACCCGTGACGGAGGATGAAACAGTCGGGGGTAGAGTACCGGGCTTGGGTGCACCAGGCTTGGTGTAGTAGAGGCGGCCTAATAGCTTGGTGACTAATGAAATACTGAAGAGATCGTAGGCATCAGTGAAAAAGCCCATTCCAGCTATAACGATGGTTGTGAAATGGTAAAGTTGGGTTTTGGCGACATCAAGTGCGTCAAGCACTTGTAATTGATCACGGGCCATGGTTCGATTTTGGTTCTGATTCTTCCTCCTGTCTCTCCAACTTTTCTCTGCAATATTTGGAAAAATTAAGGATGTCATTGAATATCATTCAGACCTCCAAGAACATATCATGTATAAATTGAGGAACGTAAAGTTAAAGTAATATACACTTTTAGTAAAACTAGTTTCAATGATGCTACTAATTTATTACCTTAGATAATCATAATCTTATAATATATATAATCTTTAAATTGATTAATCAGAACAATTTCTGCGGTTTTTCAGATAGTAATTACTATTTTAAACGAATAATAATTACCACTTTCAATCTAAATCATGGATCAGACAACCTACCTCGCAAGAAAACTAATTGATATGATAGTTAGCTTATAACGACTATTGCTCACAGGCATTACCTATTAGTTAATAAAATTCATACCAGAAAAAGCGAAAAGTACTCTAAGAAAATCTACTATATAATAAAGTTTTCTTTTTAAATTCTCTTAGGGGTAAAATAGGGGAGAAACACACATTTATATATATGATCAAACTCGGGCCAATTGCAGTACTTGAAAAAAACAAATCGAGCCAATTACCCTGAAAGCAAAGTTTCTACTACTGAAGTACAAGATTGATATCCGGTGACTTTCAAAGTTAAAAACATTTAGTTAAAGTCAAACTGAGCATCGTACATTAGTCAATTAATTACAAAATTTCGTGACTGATCAAGAGGTTTCATTTCATTTCATCGAAAATTTGAGAAAGATATATTTGTCGTACCTGATGCTAAATTCAGCAATGATCTTGAAAAGGAAATGTTGGAGGAGGAGAGTAAGGTGGTACGATTAGAAAATGGATAATGGCGACTATATAAAGGTCACCTGCCCTGAGTGATTTGAAGAAACAGTCCAGAATAATATCCGACATCTAATGGCATATACCCTAACAATGTCAACTCTTTCTTTCCTAATTAAATCTTTGCTTCTGCCATTACATTATCAGGCATTATATATACATTTTCACAATATTTTAACTAAGTAAACTATGTCTGTTTTCTTTGAAACAATCCAATGTAGGCTGGCAATTATGGCAAACATGTGTTTCACTACTACTATCTATAGTTTTTTTTTTCTATAACAAAAGAGGATATTTATAATTTGTTCTATGTTTCTTCTTTAGGTGATTCAGTAGATTGTAGGTGCAGGATGCTTACCAATAATAACTGTAAGTTGACTCATCTTTGTTTCACTACTACTGACTCATTTATCTTTATGTTTTACGGGGTTAGAACTTTGGTGAAATGTGAGAAAATCTAATTGTTATTTAGTGTCATGCAATTATAATTGCTCGCAATGATTTTTGTGTTTTTAAATAGGGGAGATGCATTATTTTAGATTAATGCTGATAATTATTTTTATGAGATTGTGTACGCGAAGCATAGTTACATCAAGTTGTGATATTTATTCTAGTTTCAATAATGACTCGGGCCTAAATAGATAAGAGGGTCAGTAATGGTGGATTATGTAATCAATCAAGGATATATTTTTAAGTATAATGAAAAGTCAGATAACTGAGACAATTAGGATATGTTTGATAAGGGACTGTTTCCACATTTCTCTGGTGCGCAACCATGTTAAATATAACTGTTAAAGTTACTTCTGTACGTTTTCGTTTGGACTTAGCTTGTTAATGTCCACTAGTTGTTTTCCAAGCTACTATGCTTTTTTTTTTTCATTGAATATCAATCAATATGATCATTACGTATAGCACTATAGCAGCAAACGCCTCTTATTGTTTTGACTTATGATAAATGCTTAAATAATTTCTAGTGGCCCGATTGACTTTGGGGTTTTTTGAATTATAAAAAAAAGTCAAACGGATTGATGAATTTTTTTCATTAATTGGAGATGGAGTTGATGAATCTCTTATTATGTTTATGTTTTGGAAATATACTACGGGTTCTAAGAAAAAAAAAAAGAAAGAATTGCACGAGATAATCAAATCATGTAATAGATGAAAGAAACTAGGGTCCCAAATATTAGGTCTATGCATTAATTGGGTGACACCACCAAATTAAGAATATGTTTTTCATCTAGTCTTTGGAATAGCAATATCTCTCCGTACATGAATGTCAAACAATCATACAGAATGAAAATAAAGTAGGAGATAGAGAGTCTAGAGTTGTCAAAATTAGTCTGACCCGACTAGCACAATGTTAAAATCGGATTGGGCTGCAATTTTGTAGGCTATTAAAGAATTGGGGCTATTTGGCCTGGGTTGGCCCGAAATTGATTTTTAAAATTTTTAAAAGAGAAATTATATTTGTAAGTTGATTAAATCTCTGGAAAATTTTCATTTAGTTTAGATTTGGAATTTGAAAAAAAAAGTTAGGGCCTAATCTTCTAGTTAGTCTGCGTAGAGGACTAAAAACTATTTTTCCCTTCTTTTAGAATGTTTACATATTAGTTGGCGGGTTACCACTACTTGCTACAGGCGGTGACCGGACAAAAAGTTCAAAAAAAAAAGTTACTAAAGGGATGAAATGTCAAAATCGAAAAAATGAAGATAAAATTTCCAAAAAAGTCTACTTAGAGGAATAGAAAACAATTTTGCCGTATAAAAAAGCAGATAAAGAGCGGCTTGCATGTCCAACCAAATAACTGCTCTCATCCTGTGTCTGTCAGTCTGTACATGGGTCGCATGAACAACTTATCAACTTATCAAGCATACATGTATACATATTTATTTATAGATGAAAGATGTGACAGAATATATATTAATAGTTGTAGGCATAGTTGGCTGTACGGTCAACTATATCTGGAGAAATACTATAATGAGATGACATAATTTATAAAAATGTCAATTTCTCATGTTAAAAGATATGCCAATTTGGGTTCCACTTTGCATATTTGGTGCAACACTTGCTAATATTTATCCACAAACAGAAGTATTTCTCCCATTTTCTTTTTATTATTATTTTGCACTATCTGGGTCCACAATTTAACGTGTAATTCAAAAGAAGAGAAATTCCCACAATTATCAAATTACATCATATATATAGAAATATTGTAAAGTCGGCCCCATACCAAAAATAGAATGTTTTGCATTATCTTGTCTTTTCATTGAGAATTGCAAATATCTTAGCTTATATTTTATACTTGCTCTTGTTAGGAGATGTGGTACTTGATGTGACCTCTAAGAAGTCAATGATTCGATTGTTCAAACCTTATCTCTCTTGTCCATCTCATTGTAATGATTTGAATTTGCATTAAAAAGGAAAAAAAATCTTAGCTTATGTTTTTATTTTTAAATTTGTATATTATTGTATTTTTATCCATTCCTCCAAGTATAATTGTGTTTTTCACAAAAAAAAATGTAGAAAATACAAATTTTAATGAAAATGTAAAAAATGAGAATTCTCATTGGAATAAAAACAAATAAAGCCTACGAGGGTATTTTGCTGAGCTTTTAAGATCCTCAAAACATCTTATAAGCTGTCTAAGTACTTATAAGCTCTCAACATTTGTTTGGTAAATATTTCTAAAAGAGCTTATAAGATAAAATAAAAGTTGTCTAACATCTTATAAGCTCTAGAAAAAAGTAGGCTCACCCAAACACATCCTTAGTAACTTCATAAGCTCCTTATTTTTAACACTGGAATGATAAAAACATCCTCAGTAATTTTATAACATTCCATTTATATCCTTCCCTGCCCTACGTTAATTCCCAAAACACAGAGTTTTCATCTTCTTCAGCACTCCCTAATTTTCCGAATCTTGTTGATTGAGTTCATCCTCTTCATTGCCACTCTTCAGCTTCAAGTCTTTCTCTTCATCAATTCTAAACTACGTAATAGGTAAATTCTGTTTTTCTTATTCAATTGTTTAAAAATATATTGTTATTTGATCTAACGTCATATGTTTTCATTCATGTGAATCTACTTGCTCTATTCTTATAAGCTCGCTAAAAGTGTTTGATAATTTTTTTTATAAGAGATCATGTAAACACTGTTATTTCTAAAAGAAGATCTAACATATTATAAGCTCTTAAAAGAATCTTTTAAATGTAGAACTTAGAAGATATTTTTAAATAAACTTAACCAAACACAGTAAGTTTAAAACAAAAAACACTCTTATATTAAATCCAGGGATAATTTCAGAGCTACTACCTAAAGTTTACCTAATTTTTGCTTTTAGTACCCCATGTTCTCAACTCATCGAATATGGTACCCAACATTACACTTTTTATCAGTGTCTCTACTGGCCATTAGTTGACTGTCAACTATGACAGGAAAACTTGTTATAACAGGTAAACATAGGTAAAAAAGCTGGTAATTTCCCTTGTTTCCACATTTTCACTTTTGTCTTCATTTCTAAAGCCTCAAATCCTCAAGGTGGTGTGAATTATTGAAAATAACATAAATTATACTTTTAATTTGTAAATTAATATATTAAATTCAAGTAATACTTTTGATTAATATAAATATGAAATATATCAGATTTAGGGAGAACAAATCAAAATTAATTGTTTCAAAAATTAAATAAAAAAAAATAATATGCGATGCCCAACGAATAATGAGTGATTTATTGAGAATAATATAAATTATACTTTTAATTCATAATTAATATATTAAAATTATATTAAAATATTTAATTAATATAAGTATGTAATAAATTAAACTTAGAGATCAATTTAAAATTAATTATTTCAAAATTTAAATTTTAAAAACAATAGCCAGGAGGTGTGACACCCATATATCGAAGAATGTATGAACATACAATTTCTTATTTTTTTATTCTAGTTTCCACAATTTTATTTTGGGTTGTTCATTTTTCACTCATCATTTTTCATTTTCCATCAATTCTTTCTTTTAACCATTGAAATTTCATGCAATGTATTCCCCAATACCACAAAAATAAAAAAATGGATGCATCATTAAAATTTTATTTCTAAAAACAAATCTTGATGCAACACTAAAATTTTGTTCCTAACTGAAATTGTAACCTTAGTTTTATCACGCAAAGGGCTTTTTTTTATATTAATTACTAGCCTTAGTCACACACACACACACACACACATATATATATATATATATATATATTCTAGATAAAAAAAACTAAGAACATATATCTCAAACCCTATAGTAATTAATTTTGATTTCTCCCTAAATTTTATATATATTCATAATTATAATAATCAAAAGCATTATTATAATTTAATATATTAATTAAAACTAAAAGTATAATTTTTATTATTCTCAATAATTCACACCTTCTTGAAGATTTGGGGCTTTAGGTATGAAGACAAAAGTGAAAATTGAGGGGGAAAAAAGGAAATTACTAGCTTTTTTACTTATATTTACCTGTTATAACATGTTTCCAGGTCATAGTTGATGGTCAACTAACGGCCATTAGTGACGCTGATGAAAAAGTGTAACGTCGAGTACTACATTTGATGAGTTGGAAACATGGGGTATTAAAAGAAAAAAGTAGGTAAACTTGGGGTACCAATTCTAAAATTATCCCATAAATCCACAATACAAATTCATCAAATTATTTAGTATACTTTTAAATTGTTATGAATTTAAATTCTTTCTTATAAGTTACTTGGTTCATCTCACTCCTAAATTTCAAAGAACTCTCTCTCTCTCTCAGTTTTCCGATGAGATCACGCGAAATTTTAAGTCAATACAAAAAAAAAGAATATGATACAAAATATATAAAAGGACAAAAAATGAATATGAACCAACAAAAATTACACAATAATTGAAAAGGCACACGAACATAATAATTCATATTGCAGCATCCTTGAATATATATCTCACACTTCAAACTCCTTCAGCTTCATCAGTTGCATCCACATTTTCTTGGGATGCCTCTTCCAGGGATTTACCCTTGGGCTCAGGCACGGCAAAGGTGCAAAGCATGCCAATTGCATTGATAACTCCAAGAACAATAAGAGAATTCTTGATACCGATGCCCGGGGGATAACCAGCATCAGTCTTCGTTCTGTCTGTGCTTTGTGCAGCATATAGAAACCCGTAAGCTCCAACAATGGCCCCTGCTTTCCCAGTAGCAGCCGATATCCCATGGCAGGTAGACCTTAAACGGGCTGGGAAAATCTCAGCCGGCACGACAAATGTGGTGGCATTAGGTCCAAAATTGGCGAAGAAAAATGTAAGGCCATACATCACCACAAACCCGATATGGGAGTTATCTCTCCAGTGGTTGTAAGGAATGGCTATAGCAAACATGAACACTGTCATGAAAAAGAATCCCATTAGTTGGATCGCGAATCTTCCCATTCTATCGATAAACGCCACCGTGAACCAGTAGCCTGGCACCGTGCCGCAAAGCGCAATTAGGGTTTGAGCTCTGGCAATCTTATAAACTTCGTGGATCGCATTCATTGTTTTGGCAGGTGGGATCCAACCAATGGCAGAGAACACGTCTTTTTGGAAGAGATTTTGGCTGTAAAAGGCAATGTCTAGAAGAAACCAGGTGGATGTGGTCCCGAACAAATGTAAACCGTGGCGTCGGACAAATTCCCTGGAAAATAAGCCGAAATTGTTAGATTTATGTCGTCCTATCTTCTCTAGTTTGTCCTCTTCGGCTTCCAGCTCCACGTTCAAAACTTTAGCCATGTCTTGTGCCGCTTGTTTTGCGTTTTTTGCGACGAGAGCCGTGTAACGGGCGGTTTCGGGCATTTTCATACGCCAGTAGTAGGTGACGGCGGCTGGGAAAGCGCCGAACATCAAGATAATGCGCCACACGTAGTCGGCTTCCGGCACAGTGGATGCCGCCGCGTTTTCCTCGAAAGTAGGCGCTTTGAACTTACTATCAAATGCAGCCGCGACAATCAGAGATAGAACCCCACTAAATAAGATCCCGAAACCCTGCATGGCGAAAACAGCCGCAATAAAAGCACCACGTGTCTTTTTGTTAGCATATTCAGACATGATCGTGGCGGAGAGGGGATAATCTCCACCAATGCCAAAGCCGAGCCAAAATCTGAAGAAACAGAGAGTTGCCATGACACCCTTTGGGCTTTGCCCGAAAGAAAGGCCGGAGGCGACTGAGCAAACGACCATGAGGACGAGGGTTATTCCGTAGACTTTTTTCCGGCCCATTTTGTCACCGAGCCACCCAAAGAAGAGCTGGCCGGCGAGGGTTCCGACTAGGGCGACACCCGTGACAGAGGATGAAACAGTTGGGGGTAGAGTACCGGGCTTAAGTGCGCCGGGCTTGGTGTAGTAGAGGCGGCCCAATAGCTTGGTGACTAAAGAAATACTGAAGAGATCGTAGGCATCAGTGAAAAAGCCCATTCCAGCAATGACAATTGCTGTGAAATGGTAAAGTTGAGTTTTGGCGACATCAAGTGCATTAAGCACTTGTAATTGATCCCCGCGGGCCATGCCTGGATTTTGGTCTCTCCAACACTTGTCGTCTGCAATATTTGGAAAATGAAATGTTGGAGGAGGAGATAAATTAAGGTGGTACGATTAGCAATGGATAATGGGGATTATATATGGGTCATTTCCTTGAGTGATTTGGAGAATTAGCTAGCGGTCCAGACAGAATAATCTCCGGCATCTAATGGCATATACCCTATATATGTCAACGCTTTCTTGCCTAATTTAATCTTTGCTTCTGCCATCTACATATATTACAACATTATATATACAATTAATTTCACAATATTTTAACAATGTCAACAATGTCTGATTTCTTTGAAACAATCCAATGTAGGCTGGCAACTATGGCAAACATGTGTTACCCTAATACTAATCTTTATTATTTTTATTTTTTTGTTTCTTGTAATTTACAAAAAGATGATTTTTACTGATTCCGTGTTTCTCCTTAGAGCGACTCAAATCCATACCAACGAGTTGTATTGTTGGAAATTTGGTTTTGTAAAATGGTCGATGACTCGACTTTGACCAATTTTTCGGTGGCCAAATTTTTAATTCTGAAGAAATTAAATGATATATTACTAATAATCTCGGTTCTAAGTAGATGATCGTAGTATGTTTAAGGTCTCAAAATCGAATTTCGGTGAGTTATAAATTAATACATGAATTTGGTCATACGAATGGGCATTATGTAAAAGGAGTTAAAGATTTAAATCTTATGCCACATGTAGATGACCACTAGTGGGCCACATGCCCGCACAAGCATACCCGCCCCACAGATTTATGTAAAGTCATGAGTTACAACTGTGAAAAGGAATGCTCATGTCATTTGTAACACCTGGGTAGTTATGCCATTCAATGCCCCACTATGTCGGATTTTAATCCCTAAGGTATTTGAGTTAGTGCTTATATATAGTGGGTTCGGCCTTGGTTGGAAGAGTGAACATAGGGATTGTGGTTGTTCAGATTGGTGCGAGTCGGGAATTGTAACTCTCCTAAACAGGAAAGATCATATGTAACAGTTGGGCAGTTATGTCATTCATGCCTGGCGTTAGAGTTAGTACTGCAACAGTGGAGATATGGGGTCATACGGGCCCGGACCCCCTTTTATTTTATTAACTTATTTTAAAGAAATTTTAAAAAATAAAAACTTAAGTTATAGTTTCATCCCACTTTGTGTGTCGGCTCATCTTACTTTTGTGGGTTGGTAACACCATTGAGTTAGTGCCTATATGTGTGTGCGTGCGTCACTTAGCTGCAGATGTCGGTTACACATTTTACTGCATTATAAAGTTCCTCGGTAAAATTCATCTACATATTTTTAAATCAAGCAACCAGTCTTTACATGTTCTAGTTCGAAAGAGTTTTATGTTAGTGGTGCTACTACATAAACAAATTGTTTTATCTTTGGGAACATTACACCAATCCGTAAACACTAGTAGGCGTATCTATCTTGTAGAAAAAGGCCTTCCTCGACTCGGTTGTTTTGTCAAGTTTTCCAGTTTCAGAAGTTGCATACCAGAACATTGTAATAGTTATGTACTGAATTAACACTAGTTTGACTCTTTATTTCACAACTGCTAATTCCTTTCTTTTATTTTGATGGTTTAGGACTTTGGTGTAATGGGATAAAATCGATTTATTATTTAATTTCTTGGGAAATAAGAAATTGTCGGGATTCAAATGTAGCCCATGTGGTTAAATAGCATGTTATCGGGCAAACAGATTGTTGCATACCAAATTAAAAGAGTAGGAAGAAACGTGTAATGAGAAATACACATTTACAAATGGAATAGCAACTTTATTAGTGTAACACAACTTACAAGTTAGAAATTAATTCTTGTTAGCTAGAAGTTAGTTACGAAAGTTGGGTTTGAAACTGATTACCTGAAGCTCTGTATATATACATTCAGTAATGAATAAACAGAATATGAGTGTTAAGCCAAATGTTGTGTTGTTCCTTTCTTCTCTCTAAGGTCTGGTTTCTGTAAAACTTAGGAAATTCACTTCCAGGACTGATTCTAAGCCTCAGTCCTCAAGTAATTTCTGTAATTCATTACCATATTCAAGTTTGGTGCTTATTACAGATCCAGGTTCGAATCACATATATCCCCTCCCTCCTAGACATCCCATTTCCCCTTCCCCTCCCCAAAAAAAAAGAGTAAACAATTGCCCATGATATGGTACCCTTTTTTTAAAAAAAAAAAAAAAAATAAGAAAAGAAACTAGGAGGCATGTATCTGATTGATGCTAGCTGATAAAAGATTTACGTCAAGGGTGATTAAGCTAGTTTTGACTATGGGTTTATTTTTTTAATTTGAAGAATGGGTCGGGCCTAAAGAGACAATTAAGACAATCATTAATATTGATGGAACATTTAATCAATCACGGTTATAAATCATTAGTTTAATGAAAAGTCAGACGATGGAGACAATTTGGATATGTTTGATAAGGGTCTGTTACTATCTGGATTTCCGAACACATGTTTTATATAACTAAGACGTAAAATCTAAGGGAATGATAGAAAACATTTTGGGTGATTTGGGAAAAAGGATTTTGAGAATGAGATGGATGGGAATAATATTTGATTTTTACTTTGGGGCAGATAATTACTGTAGAAGATGTTTTGTAAACTTTGTTGTTAAATTATTTGTATTTCCATAATAATATTATAATTGAATAATCTAATGATATCGAGATGTATATATGTATATTTTTTTAATAAGTTGGGAATAGTGGTTGAAGATGACGGGATAAATTTCAAAGAAATTGAAAGATAAATGGTTCAACCTTGATCAACACTCTTATAAAGGGTGAAAGCAATAATACCACTTAAGCCTATGTTCGCTAATCGTGTATATATGTACTTGATATATATATATATATATATATAATTGATCCGATATTGTTATTGGAAAAGAATAAATTTGCTTTTGCGGAAGAATGTGTCTAATCCAACCATAGGGGATTGGAGATAGTTCTCACATAATGAAAACAAACATTGTTTTGAATTCCTTTAATACAATTTCCATTTGAATTTAGCTTTTTTTTTTTTTTTTTTGAAAGCAAATTTAGCTTGTTATTATCCACTTGACATCAAAGTACTCTTATCTTTTATAAAATATCCATCAATGATCACTAGTAGCAACCTCAAATGCCTCTAATTGTTTGACTTACTATAAATGGTTATATAATTTCTTGTGACGATTGACATTGTATTTTTTTCTCTCTAATAAAAGTCGAACGTACGGATTGATGTACTCATGTACTCTTTTGCATTGATTGGAGTTATGAATTTATCTTTTCTTTTAGGCTCCATTTGGATGAAAGGATTTGAGCTATGAATTTCAAATTCATAATAACAAATCCATTGAGGTTGTTTGGATGAAGTCATTTTATAATGGATTTCAAATCCTTTGGAAACTATTTTTGGAGTCATTTTGGAGGATTTTAAATCCTTCTTATTTGGAGTTATTTGAAATTCTTCCTTAAATCCTCTCCCCAAATCCAAATTCTCCCATCCAAATGCAACCTTATTTTGTTCATATATTCACAAGAATAGTAAGTAAATTAGAACATAAAAATTCTGCATTCGTGATTCTATATTGGAAATATACTAAATGAAAAAGTTTAGTGGACCTAATCATATCATGTAAAATATGATAGAACCTACGGTCCTAAATATTGAATCCAACCATAGGGTGACTCCATCAAGTTATAATAGGTTATCGTACAAGCAAAGTACAAAGTACAAACCAAAATGTGTAAGGTTTTTATAAATTAAAGATGAACAAGAAAGTTTTGTGATTGTATATTATTGGGGGACAAAAATGGTATTTAATAAATTAAATATATATCGTTTTATGTATGTTTATTTAATATTAATTGTCCGGTGGGCTCTTAATAGATAAATCGCCCAAATGAGTCGGATTTGGCCCATCGGCCGATTTAGCCTACGTGGACTGGCTCATAGGCCAAATTCTCATACACGCCCATTTAGGCCATCTCTCGAATATAAAAAGATCTCTCCTATTATCCGTAAGTAAATTAATTCAAGATTTCGCACGCATTATTTTAAAGTATTCGCTCACGTATTCTCTCGTTTCGTGGCCGACTTGAGCGTTGGAGGGGCCTCTATGGGACAATCCCCAGGGCCCTCTAACATTTGCGCCCGTGTGCGAGCAAGTTCCCGATCAAAGGATTCTCCACCAATGAGAAGAAGACGAGAAGACTTCCATAGGAAGAGGAAGAAGAGAAGATTTCCCCCTTGGGAAGAGGAGAGCGTGAAGACTTCCCTATCGGGAAGAGGATTTTGATCAACCCCGTTAACTTGGAGTGACCGCCTATTCGTGAAATATAGAATTAGATGATACAAGAAAATAAATTGAACCATAGTTAAAAAAAAAAAAAAAAAAAACTTGGAGTGACTCGCATTTTTAAAAAGAAAGATCATTTATGCTTTTCTTCCGTCCACTTTCATTTTCTTAGTGAATAGTGATGAAATTGCTTTAAAAAGTGAAAGTTGGATGTGTAGAGAAAAATAATTATTATTGTGTTGATGTGATGGAGAATCTTTAGAGATTGGTGATTGTTTGTGCAACTTTTTGTGGAAATAATAGTGTAAAATATAATGCAAGAAAATTAAATAAAAAAACTAAACTAAAAATAGACAATATGGATATCATTTTATACCGTTATTATCACGATTAAGAGAAAAATAACAATATTGTTGATAAATTAAAGAAATTACCTAATTCTTTATGTGAATAAAATAAAGAAAAGAAATAAATAAATAGTATTGTTAAGATCTGAAAAATATGAAAGTAAAAGAGAAGAGTCAGTTAAATTTTGTAAAAAAATGAGTTTGTTTTTTTAAAAAAATTCATTTTTTCTACAAACAAACCATATCTCATATTTTTTTCAGAAATAAAGATTATGGAAATGAGAATACAAACAAGCACAACCTTAACATCGAAAAGTGTTATTTATTTGTTACTTAGAACGAACATCTATTTGGACACTTATCAGCTTCATCTTTTCGTTATATTAATTTCGCCCCATCTATTTTTCACAAGTTCACTATTTTATAGTTAAGTTTTCTAATTAAGTGATGGTGACACATTATATCTATTTTTGGACATCCACTCATGTGATAGTGCTTGTGCACCTATCAGAAAAATTGTGCATATCATTAATCAGAATACCAAGATCAGATTTGGAGAAATTTCAATATATACATAATATATATAGGGAGGGTTATATAAGATAATTGTCCCAGGTAAGTAAGTAGGGACAGATCTACACCACAGATCAACTTTTTTCAATGACATGTATTAAACAAGTCAAAAATATTAAATTCCAAATTATCATAGAATAAGGGTAAATTATTCCAAATCAAATCATTCATCCCATGAAAATAGTGACAATTATAATGATATGTTTAGAAGATATTTCACATGATCACATACCATCTACAACAAATTCAACCCATGAAAAATTGGGGCAAAAATACAGAATCATCGTTTTCTCCAACATTTTTATTTTCTTAGAATGAAATTATGTGAATATAACGATCATATATAATAAACTAAATACAAAAACAATTTATGTCATTTTACAGTTGGTTTAGTTTAAATTAGTTCTCTTATATTATAGTTAAAAACAAAATTTTGAAAATCTGATATTCACCTTCGATGTTTCTTCTATACATGTATTAAAAATAAAGGGGATAAAGTGTATATCTTAAAAATAAAGGAGAATTTGAACTAAAAGATAAATTAAGTAGACTGGAAATATATAGAATCCCGTCAAGTCAATTGATAAATCTTGAAATGAGATATGCCCCGCAATAATCAAAGGAGACTAGATGGAATTAGTTTCTTAAATAAAGGGGATAAAGTGTATATATTCATAATTTGAGGAGCAAAGTGACGCGAAACAAACATTAAGAGGGGCTGTTTTGAAATTCATCCTCAATATAAATAATGCTAGATTAATTGAGCAGCTTGCATGTCCAACCAAATAACTGCTGTCATCCTGTATGTCTGTCTACATGGGAACATGAACACCATGTTAAATTGGGTCCTTTTTATTTATCTTTTGAAAATGGAATTATTAATTAATTTTCTCCGGCATATAATATGTATAGATTAATTTTATCGATGAAAATGATGTGTCAGAAGATATTTATAAAAAATATATGTTGTAGGCGTATTTGGCTGTGTAGTCAACTATATCTGCAGAAATAGAATAATGAGATAAAATTGTTTATAAAATGTCAATTCTTCAAGTTGAAATGATATATCCCCATTTGGGCTCTGATGATTTTCTTGCTTAGTTCACTTGGCTGCACGACTTGCTAATTGCAAGACTGGTCAGCTTAATTTATATATTTCAACAATAGCATCTGGCATGCTACATTTCTTTTCTACTTTTATCTTTTTATTTTATTTTATTTTATTTCTTATTTATCCACTATCAGATATTATTGAGAATATTGAGAATCATTACTTACCTAATGCAATTAGTCATCTTACCTTACAAGTTAGAGTACGAATTGGAATTCTAAGGAAACTAGTAAACCTATTGCTTGGAGGTTAAGTCTTACTCTTGTATAAATATTTGTTTGTACGAATTGGCTGATTAATGAAAAACCATGATTATGGTTCATAAACAATTTTACATGGTATCAGGCCAAGAGATCTAGGTCTAGAGCCGAAACATATCCTACAAACACAAACCAATTTTTTTTTTTTTTTCATCATGACTGAAGGCGACAATAATATGAAGAAGGTCGATCCCACTTCTCCGTATTTTCTCGGATCTCAAGACAATCCGGAAACATAATCACTCACGCACAATTGCGTGGGGATAATTTCGAGGAATGGCAACGGGCTATTAGATCGGCACTTCGAGCTCAGAGGAAGCTTGGTTTTGTTGACGGAACGATCAAGAAACCAATCAAGGCAGATAAATTAGATGATTGGCTTACCGTCCATTCGATGGTGGTATCCTGGCTTATGCATAATAGAGCCGAGTCTCAAATCTTCCATCTCATACTATGAAGATGCGCAATCTCGTGGGAGGATCTTGCGGAAAGATTCGCAGTGGTGAATGGACCACGATTCACCAACTCAGCGCGGCCATAGTTGATCGCAAACAGACAAAAACCATGCCCGTTGTGACATATTATGGAAAACTAAAGGTACTTTGGGACGGGTTGGCGAGTTATCAACCGATCCCGGGTTGTAAGTGTGGAAAGTGCACGCAATATTGGCAAGGAATTGGAAGTGCAACGTGAAGATGAACGCTTACATCAATTTTTGATGGGACTTTATGATGAGTATTATGGTAAAGGTCTAACTAACTTTCTTTGGATCCTTTACCAACCTTAAACAGGCCTATCAAACTCTTATTCAAGAAGAACGTGTACGTGGGATCTCTCGTGGTAAGGAGGTTCGCAACGATGCCCATGATACTATGACGTTCGCAGATTCGATCCGATGGAAGAGGGCATGGACGAGTTGAGAAAGTAGATCGCTCTGGTCTTTATTGCACACACCGCAACCGAACCGCCATGATGATGCGAGTTGTTTCATTCTTGTGGGCTACCCCGACCGGTGGGGCGATAGACCACGTGGTCGATTTCGGGTGCGGGCGAGGTGTTGGGCGCAGATCGGGAAAATAATAGCGTCATGAGAGGGTGCGGCTTGTGGCAATACCCGACAACAACGCCTGTTGGTTCATCTATCGATACAACGACAATTTTGTCGGGTTTAACTCAAGAACACGATGGAAATCACTTCTTGATGTTTTTGCTAATAAAAAGAACAAAGATCGATGATTGGTAAGTCTACTCGTCATCCTCGATAGTGGATACGGGTGCTTCAAATCATGTTACGGGGCTTTGGATCTTTTGAGAGAAGTGCGCGAATGTTCTTAATTGCCCCGTCGGACTTCCCGATGGGCGTAAAACTCGTAGCAACAAAAGAAGGCGTTGCAATCCTTGAAGGGGATTAAGATTGACTAATGTTCTTTACGCCCCTAAATTAGATTGCAATTTGATTTCGATTTCGCAATTGATTGATGAACAAAACTGTTTTGTCCAATTTACTAATAATTTGTGTAATTCAGACCAAACTTGAGGAAGCCGATTGGAGCGGGCCGGACGACGGATGGACTCTACTATTTTCGGGGTATACCTACATGATCGCAATGAAGGTGGATATCAAGTCGTTGTCGGAATTGTGGCACAATGATTGGGTCATCCTTCGAGAGAAAGTATTGAAATTGCTACCCCAAGTTAGTAATAGTGATATTAGTCGATTAATAAAGCTTGTGATATTTGTCATCATGCAAAGCAAACTCGGGATAAGTTTCCTATTAGTGAGAATAAAGCTAGTAGAATATTTGAAACAATTCATTGCGATTTATGGGGATCTTATGTCGCTTCCTTCCTCTTGTGGTGCTCATTATTTTTTGACAATAGTAGACGACTTTTCCGGCAGTTTGGATTTATTTACTATGTGATAAAAGAGAAGTATTTCAAATGTTCATGCATTTTTTGCTATGGTGGAAAGACAATTTGAACAAAAGGTCAAGATTGTCCGTAGTGATAATGGAACTGATTCATTTTGCATGATACCTTACTTCAATGAGAATGGCATCATTTTTCAAACTTCTTGTGTCGGAACCCTCAAAGAATGGAAGAGTAGAAAGAAAACATAGACATATTTTGAATGTCGCAAGGGCCTTGCGTTTTCAAGGGCACTTGCCAATTGAATTTCGGGGGGAATGTGTTCTTTGCGTGCAGATATTTGATTAATTGAACTCCATCTCCTTACTTGATAATAAAACACCTTATGAGATTTTAGTTGGCAAACCACCTTTGTTTGACACTTTACGTTTATTCGGGTGTTTATGTTATGCGCACGATCAACGTCACAAGGGTGATAAATTTGCTAGTAGGGGGCTAAAATGTGTTTTTGTTGGCTACCCTTTGGGAAGAAAGGTTGGAAACTTTATGATATCGAGACTCGAGACTCACTTTGTTAGCCGTGATGTTGTTTTCTTTGAAAATGAATTTCCTTTTCACAAGGAAAACCGATGGTTATAGAAGCCCAAAGGTATACAAATATTTTAGGGGTGATGATGATGATTTATATCTTGATGTTGAAGACTCTCATGGCTCGATTGTGGGGCCAAGGATTGAGAGAGCCACCGATGAGTTGAGTGGCAATCAATCACGCTCACATGTGCGCCGAGACAGAGGCAACGTGGTGAAGCATTTTCTTTACTGTGGGGCAGGGACATCATCGTCGGAGTGGGGATGATGCGGTCCTTGGTGGCGAAAGTGGGGTTAGGCATACGATAGAAGCCAATAATATCGGGAGTTCGAGTGACCTTGGTAGATGAAAGAGACCAAAAATCCCTTCGATCAAGCTCCGTGATTATGTTACACATACAATCCGAAAATTGAGTCCATCTACGAGTTCAGCTGTGACATCATCTTCCTCGGGTAAGCCTTATCCTATTGCACATAATGTAAATTGTGATAAATTTTCTGTACGACATAGAAATTTCCTTGCAGCTATTACAACTGGATATGAGCCAAAATCCTTCAAGCGGGCTATGCGGGATGAAGGTTGGAAAGAAGCAATGCGGAAAGAAATTCGTGCATTGGAAGATAATGGAACGTGGGTCATGGAGACTCTCCCCGGGTAAGAAAGCTCTTGGAAGTAGGTGGGTCTACAAAATAAAATACAACTCAAATGGTAGCATTGAAAGATTGAAAGCTCGTTTGGTCGTGTTCGACATCATCAAGTTGAAGGCATTGATTATACGAAACATTTGCTCCAGCTTGCTAAAATGGTCACTTTGTAAGGGCATTTCTTGCAGTAGCTGCAGTGAAAAATTGGGAACTCCATCAAATGGATGTTCACAATGCTTTTCTTCATAGTGATTTGGATGAAGAAGTGTTTATGAAGGTACCTCCAGGTTTTAATGTGACTAATCCTAGAATGGTTTGCAGGCTTAAAAAGTCCTTGTATGGTTTAAAACAGCTCCTCGATGTTGGTTTGCCAAATCATGCAGCTTTGAAGAATTATGGCTTTATGCGATCTTACGCAGATTATTCTCTTTTTACTTTGCAAAAAGGGCAAGGTACACTTAAATGTGCTTGTGTATGTTGACGATTTGATTATTTCAGAAATGACTCTACCTCCATACAAGACTTTAAGGCATATTTAAGTGTGTGTGTGCTTTCATATTAAGGATCTTGGTGTTTTAAAATATTTTTGGGGATTGAGGTAGCTAGACATTAACAGGGATGGTATATTTCTTTGCCAGCGTAAGTATGCTCTTGATATTATCACCGAAATAGGTTTATTGGGGTGTAAACCGACGAGTTTTCCTATGCCTCAAAATCATCATTTAATTTTTAGCACGGGCCATTACTTTCGGACCCTAAATCCTACAGCGCCTCATTGACGTTTGATTTATTTGTCGCTGACTCGACCAGATTTGTGTTATCTCGGCAAATTCTATCTCGGTTTATGCGTGTCCTCGACAAGAACATTGGGAAGCAGATTCGTGTGGTTCGTTATTTGAAAGGGAGTCCAGGACAAGGGATTCTCTTACGATCCGATAGTGAATTGTCCGTGTCTAGTTGGTGTGATTCAGATCGGGCTAGTTGTCCTCTTACAAGACGATCTTTGTGGGATGGTTGGTTTTTCTTGGCAACTCACTTATATCTTGAAGACGAAGAAGCAACACACGATTGCTCGATCTTGGCGGAGGCCGAAACAGTGTGTATGGTTGCCGCAACTTGTGAATTAAAATGGTTGAAGGCTTTATTGCTGAGTTTAGGTGTTAATCACACTCGCGATGAATTTGTTCTCGCGATCGACCGCTCTTTATATAGCACAAAATCCGATTTTCCATGAGCGTATTTAAACATATTGAGATTGATTTGTCATTTTGTTCGAGATGCTATTATCAAGGGTTGATTAGTCCATCTTATGTTCCTCTTTGTTGAACAACTTGCGGACATTTTTACGAAGACGCTGGGCAAACATCGTTTGATTATCTTCTCGGCAAGTTGGGCATTTGTGATTTGCATGCTCCAACTTGAAGAGGGGTGTTGAGAATATTGAGAATCATTAGTTACCTAATGCAATTAGTCATCTTACCTTACAAGTTAGAGTACGAATTGGAATTCTAAGGAAACTAGTAAACCTATTGCTTGGAGGTTAAGTCTTACTCTTGTATAAATATTTGTTTGTACGAATTGGCTGATTAATGAAAAACCATGATTATGGTTCATAAACAATTTTACAGATATGTCGTCTCTTTTTCAATTTTTAGTTTACAGTATCGGGGCCCACGACATAAGATGTAACTCCAAAAAATCCCCACAATTATTAGATTACTTCATAACAAATAAAAATGTTGCAAGTCTACTCTATCACTAACCACTACACACGTTAAAATACATATAAACTATCTTCTCAAAAAAATTACATATAAACTATCCAGATCGTTTCGACCAAATAATAGAATTTTATATTACCATGTCTTTTTCATGAAAAAATTACAAAATCTTAACCAATTTTAATTTTCAAACTTAAATATTTTTTGTCATTTTCATCAATAAATAGGCATATTTTGCAATTTCCACGAAAAAGATCACCATAAAACCGTATTGACTTCAAATTTCATGTTATTGCCATCATATTAAAAGTTCCATAAATTCATATTATCCAAACACAACTTATACTTAAAATAAGATCTAGCATCTCCTAAATTTTGAAATATATGATAAGCTATGAAGCACCAACACTCTTTGCAAGTCGACGATCCGTGTCGTACGCTCCGGATCCGATACATCCGGGATATGTATAAACGTATCCGAGAAAGTGTCTAAATTTTTTTTTTTAAAAAAAAAAGGAAAAAGATACGCCCCAACTCCCGTATCTGAGAAAAAACAAGTCGTATCCTTCTAGAATACATATGGAAAAGCCGTGTCCTTCAAAATCTCATATAGATCTGTAAAATCTCATATAAATTTGTACATGGGAAGAATAAAATAGTAAAAAGTGCTACACCACCACGTGTACTTTTTACTGATGATGGCAATGGTGGAGATGGGATCAATACAGTTCCTATTTGATTATGTAATTTTATTTGGTTGTTAGTTAAATTTTTAGATTATGAAACTTATTAAAATTTTGATCGCTAAGAGACTTGCATATTTGAGATTTGAGTATTTATGGTATTTTAGTTTTTTTCAAGTTAAACATGGATTTTTTTTACTTTACTTAGTACATCTATATTAACAATAATATAAAAATATAATTATATATAAAATATATATGCCGTACCCGTATCCTTAAAATTTTAAGATATGTCATATCTTCGCACCGTGATCGTATCATACCGTGTCACGTATCCGTATCAGTGCTTCATAGATGATAAGCATAGAAGCTAATTAAATCTTTTAAATAGATCTAGCAAACTCCAGGAAAATAAGATTTTTAGTCCTGTAAGTTGGACCTTTTTGAAAATTAGTCCTCTATCACCATTATTTTTTAGTCCTTTAACTTTCAAATTTCTAGATATTTAGTCCTTTAACTTAGCAATTTTACTTTTAGTCCTGTAACTTAACAGATTTCAGAAATTTAGTCTTATATAAACAAGGGTTATTGATTTTAGTACGTGAATTATATTCACTTTGCTGGTTTGGTACCTTATGTTTACAATTCACCGGTTTAGTACTCACACTTCATATTCTTTTTATAAATTGATAATTATTCACTTGAAAGAACGAAAATGCCCACAAAAAAATTAATTAAACTTAAATTTTTGAAAATTAAATTAAATTATAAAAGCAACTAAAAATTATATTAATTTGATTAATAAAAAGTAAATAGAAATAGAAATTTCTAAAGCAATTAACGAATTTTAGGAAAATTGAAATGATTACATTAAATTAGTAAATTAAGAATAATTTTTTATATTTATGTAATTAACCTTTGATGAGGAAAATTATCTCCAGGAAATGGATCTGGACTAGTGTACGAGATGCATTTATTAGTTATTACAGAAGGTTTAAAAAATTAATGCTTGAAATATTTTTAAAAAATTAATTAAATTAAAAAATAATTAATTATTTTTATTTAAAAATTAACTGTTAATTAAAGTTATTCAATTTTAAAAATAAAATTTAATTAAGAAATAACCTTTTAATAAATTAATTAAATTTAACTATTGCTAAGTTATAGGATTGAATATTTAGAAATCATGTAAGTTATAGGGCCAAAAGTAAAATTGCTAAGTTAAAGGATGAATATATAGAAATTTGAAAGTTAAAGGATAAAAACATGAAGGTGACAACTTAGAGGACTAATTCTCAAAAAGGTTCAACTTGCAAAATCCCTAAGTACCAGTGTTAGGGTTCTCCAACTCATGACACCAAATTTGGTGTGAAAATCACACCAAATTTGGTGTTTTGGTGTAATTTTAAAAACTATCTCCAACACATCACATCAAATCTCGCACCAAATGAGTATTTTAATATTTTCTTTTCATTTTTAAAATAACAATCTTATTTGTTTATACAATTAATTCTTAGGGTTATTGATTTTTTAGTACCTGACGTATAGACACTTTGCTGATTTGGTACCTGACATTTTCAAGTTACCAATTTTAAATATAATTGTTAAATTTAAAAAATAAATTTAATTAAGAAATAACTTATTATTATTTAAATTAAATTATTAAATTTTTAATTGTAAAAATAAAATAAATTTAATTAATAATTTTTAAAAATTTGATTAGAAAACCAATTAAGAATTAATATATCAATAAAAAAATTACTATGATTTTCTTATTTACTATCTTAATTTTAATTTTTAAATTATTTAATTTTCATTTTAATTTTTAAAATTAGTAAACTAAACTATTTTTTCTCTTTGATTAATTAAATTTTAATTTATGTTTATTAATTACTTATTTGATGTAATTAATTTTACTTTTTCTAAAAAAATGTTAATATTTTTAGAAACTTTTTTATTTTTTAATTAATTAAAATAATTAAATTTTTAATTAATTTTATAATTTAAATAAGTGTACTCAATAATTCATTTTGAGTATACTTAAGTTTTCTTGGGGGCATTTTCATTCTTAAAAGTGAATAAGTATCAATTTATAAAAAATATGAAGTATGGGTACTAAATTGGTTACTCGGAAATGTCAGGTACCAAACCAACAAAGTGCATATAGGTCGGATACTAAAAAATCAATAACCCTAATTCATATTCTTATATTTTATTAATGTAACTAAATAAAAACTTACGTTTAAGTAATATTACATTAATTAATTATATTGCAAAATAAATACTACAACTAATATCACAATAATAAAAACACTAAATTGCACACCAGACAATAAAAACGACAAACATAAAATAAATATTTAAAGATAAAGAAGATTAATACATTACTAGAGTATTGAACTATCATCTACTCATAAATTATCTACTATCGGGAATTTAGTTTGTTTGCTTGGTATTTTGTTTTTTAAATTTCAGGTATAATCATAATGTTAGCGTTTCGTATTTTATGGTAGACTTTGATGTTTTTTTAATTAAATTGTAATTTTGTTTCTTAATTATTGTAGTTTATAGAAAATTTTAAATTATAGATTATAATAATTTATTGGTAAATATTAACTATTGTTAGTTATTTTAATTGTTCATCCAAAATAATAACTATATGCAAAATTTAAATAACTAAAACTATGTTACAAATGAATTATATATCAAATGTAGGATATAATTGGACTTTAAGTTTGAAGTAGAAGAAATTGGAGGACAAAGAGGGAATATTCGTATTACACCAAATTTGGTGTAAAGGAATAGTGTTACAACAAATTGGTGTAAGATTTAGAAATGGGTTGTAGAGAATTTTTTTACATATTTGGTGTAATGAGATGGCATATAGGGTTAAAGACTAGGAAGCACAGACGCTTCTCTGAGGATGCCGTACCCGTATCAGATATATATCTGATACGATACTTTGTCCGATATTTCATGGATACTCCATGTATACATCCACACATGTAGATAGATAAAAATTTATTGTGATGTTCATATTTACAGCATTTTTTTGTGTCTAAGTGATTTTCACATTTCAGAATTGGATACTTATGAAATTTTAATTTTTTATGTTTAAAAACATTGTTATTTTAATTGTACTTAGTGCGCCTGTATTTTGAATAATATAAAAATATATAATTTTACATGTATATATACCGTACCCATATCCTTAAAATTTCAAAATATATCGTATTCTCGTAACCGTATCGTATCCGTGTCCCATATTCGCATCAGTGCTTCATAGGTTAAAGATGACCTTATAGCATAAAAATCGAGATGATATTACCCAAGTATGTTGTCAATCTTGTTATTTTTTTCAAAAAAAATCATATATTGACTTCCTATGAAAATATGTGAAATTATACTCGTTTTGGAGTACCTTCTTTTCTCGACAATCTACTGATTTTTAATATTATATTCTGAAAAAACAGTGTAACTGTCAACTTCGCCTAGTGCTTCGCGCTTTTTTAGAACACTGAATCGACTAGTAAATTTCTTTGTTGTATTTGACATGTTGATTTAGGAGAAAATAAATCATATGCATTTTACCCAAACATATTCCTGCCTTCAATATTCTTGTAACCCCAGCTTAGTCCAGCAGATAATTGCAACAGCAAACCACAAATCTTACTCCAACAGCAAACAACATCTGCTATCACTTGTTGCTCTTTGGCTTACACACAAACTGTGAATATTTCAGACAAATCACAAGGTCCAGCAAAATCAGCACCTCCTATCGTTTTCTCCAGTTCAATAATTAAGGTCACAAATCTTTTGTTGACAAAATATATCCAGCTACACCATTAGAATGGCCACAATTACACATTAGGTAGAAATTATTACAGCCTTCCCCAGTTTTCTCCTGGTAAGAAATCTTATATATTCCATTTCAGCTTGCTAACTACACAAACATGATCCTCAAAACTTAAAATGCCCCGCGTTGGACCCCCTTTGCTGTCAAATGTCTCAGAAACCAGTTTTATCTTCTTAAGCTACTTGATCTCATCCTATTTTTGCACCGAGAAACGACTGCGAGATAAATGAAACAAGGCATAATGTTACTGAAGTCCAGAAAAGAGATTATGATACACTTTCTTACATACCCAATCATATAAAATGCCAAAAGAAAGAAAGTAACAAACGGAAAAAAAGAAATGGGGAGCATGCAGAAGTGCAAGAGAAACGAAATTTACACCCTTGATAGGAAAATTGTATCACTGCTAATTTGGGTATTTAGCAAACTAACATCATCCAAAAATTTGAAGAGCAATTATTAAATAGAAGACAAATGTTATCCAAAAGTGAAGACTTGATAAGGATTAAGAGGGTGTTTGGCTGAGCTTATAAGCTCTCTTTGAACTTTGAAGAGTAATTATAAAATACAAGACAAACGTTATCCAAAAGTGAAGATATGTTATAAAGATTAAGATGGTGTTTGGCTGAGCTTATAAGCTCTCAACAGTGTTTGGCTATATCTTATAAGCTCCAAAAATAAGATGTTAGGAGCTTATAGGCACTTTTAGAAAGAAAAAAAAGAAGTGGGGAATCCCACCATATTTTCAAAATAAAATCTTCTTTCAACAATCTCCTTTTACTTTGGCCATTTTATTTACAAAAATGTTATTACTAACATCTTATAAGCTCTTTCATCTTATTCTATCCAAACACTTCAACCACTTATTTTTAGAATAAGATTTAGCATCTTATAAGCTCTAAAAACATCTTATAAGATGCAGAAACTTAAAAGATCTTTTAAAGAAGCTTAGCCAAACATCCTCTAACTGATGCTTCGTACTCATTGAAAAAATAAAATTAAAAAATTCCATTCAGTAAAATAAGAAATTTTGAAATTGGTTATGGTTTTACTATAACAGAACAGTTCAGTCCAACTAGTTTCTTCATAGCACAAATCTTAGCGTAATAAGATTGCTTGCAGATCAAACAAAATGTAGAAAAAAACCTACAACTTTTGTTTTGCATAATAACTCCAACCAGTTAAGCTTGCAATTTAATGGACAAAGAAACTTAAAAACTTCTCTCATGTATTTTTGCGGATATATATAATGTTTGGTATTAAAACTTAAAATAAGATAAATAATAGCAGGCAATATTGAGAGAAAGGGAAAAGTGATTAAATGAATTAAACAGAATGAAAGTTCGCATCCAACTATCCTATATGTTTCTACTTTATCACTTTGAGATCTGAAGACTGGTGGTACCTTTTTCATTTGAGGAGTTCCTTGCTTAGTTGTAGTTGTACTCCCAAATCCAAACTTGGGTTTCTTTTCTGCAGGCTTTAATATTTGAAAAGAGCACATCAAAGTCTCATCCACACTCATCATGGCACCAGCATTGTCAAACTCTCCACAATAATTCGGGGCGAAAATATTGTGACAAGTTGTCTATCAGCAAAAACTCATATCCATCTTCAACAACCTACAACAAAATCTCATGTCAATTAATCACTAAAATTCCATACACCTTTCAATTAGCAAGACAACATAAAGTTCAAACCTGGTGGGCCCGGCAAATAAGATCAAGATCCTGCTTTTGAAGAAATTCAGTCACCTTATCTGCACCAAATGTATATGATACACCCCTATCATTCATTCCCCAACCTTTGACATCTTTACTAGGATCTGACCATAGTAAATCGCATAGTAAACCCGTTTCTGGTACATCAGTTGGACGCTGTAGATTTCTGATTTGATCCAAATCATGCAGGTCGGGTGAGAGTCCTCCATGCATGCACAATATTTTCTCATCAATTAGAGCCGCAACGGGTAGACAGTTAAAACAATCTGTGAATACTTTCCAGATTCTCACGTTGAACCTTCTTTTGCACTCATCGTAAAATCCATATATACGATTGACTGATGCGCATTCGTGGTTGCCCCTTAGTAAAAAGAAGTTTGCAGGATACTTGATCTTATAAGCAAGTAGGAGACAGATTGTTTCTAGACTTTGCTTCCCGCGATCGACATAATCCCCCAAGAATAAGTAATTAGATTTTGGGGGTAATCCACCATACTCAAAAAGTCTTAGAAGATCAGAATATTGTCCATGAATATCCCCTGCAAAGAAAAATCTGATGTATTATCTCATACAAATTCAATAACCTATATTAAATCATTGGAGAGAGAGAGAGAGAGAGAGAGAGAGAGAGAGAGAGAGAGAGAGAGAGAGAGAGCACAAGTGCTTGAATCTTTTTCCAACCTCTTAAGCTATGCCGTAAGGCAAACTCAACCAAATCACCACTCTCCTCTCATTCCAAAAGAAAAAGAGAAATATTAATGCAGATTCTCATACAGACTACTAACGATTTCTGATACATGTGGGCCTTTGCAGGCAAGAGACTGACAGATTGCCATTTTAAGCAAGTGTTCGAGGGTTTAAAATTCAAAAGTAACTGAACTGAGTGTAACAACAAACAAAAAACAAGAGAAAGATGTGCATTTCCTCTTCAGCGATGTTTTAACAAAATCAAGAGATCAATCCCACAAAACATAGCAAACATTTTTCATGAAATTTATTATTTTAATGAGACATCTAATAATCTGCAGTAGAGACTTGAAAAGCACCAGGAAGGGTTTTTGCTCGCAAGGAAATACACAAAACTCATAAAATGCTTGCAAAGAGCCACATATCCATGTCGATTACCATTGAACATATACTAATCTTAAATTTTAATCAAAAAATGACTGCAAGCTTAATCACAATCCTTACTGATGACTAGCTGCACAATGGGTCGTCAACATTACACTCTTGGAACTGGAATACCTTGCATACTCAGCGATCTATGGTCACAAACGAATGGACCATGAAGTAACAATCTAATTTATTTTGAACCTCTAATTTTCCAATCAAAACTCAGTATAATCACGGACGCTCATACAATTCTATGTAACTGGCAGCCTTTAGGATACTGTTGCACATGTATCAATGAGCCAAATCCAGTGCGGCAAGGAACCAAGGGAATGTCGAGAATGAACACGCGTTCAACCAAGCACCAGCGTTAACCCAGGCCCAAGTGGTGGTGCGGTTTCGCCACTTCTCACCCCCAACCTTTAATGGGCAAGAAGAATCTGCTTATGTGGATGAGTGGTTCATATCAATGGAACGCACGTTCGAATGATCGGATGTACGGAGGCACAACGCATCCTTTGTGATCAGTCCAACTGGTACAAGATGTTGGACGATGGTGGATGAGTTACTGAAGATTGAGGTCTGTCGAGGAATGAGCAGCCCTAACATGGGAAGGGTTTAAGGAGATAGTAATGAAAAAGAACTGTCCCCAACACTATCAGGAGCAAATGGAGCGTGAGTTTTGGGATTTGAAGCAATAAGGGATGTCGGTTACAGAATATGAGAGGAAGTTCAACAAAATGAGTTTCTATGTAGAACACATGGTGGACACCGACCGTAAGAGAGCATTGAGGTTTCGAGCAGGCTTACGCCCAGGGATACGCCATATTGTGGCAAGTCACCCCTTAAACAGCTTGGTCCCAGATGAACAGCTAAGAGAGGAGTCACATCATGGTGTATATAGCTTGGAAGAAAAGACTCAAAAGAGAATCATTAATTACAGGATATGAACAGAATTACATATATGAGAACATGAACAGAAACCAGTTCAACTCAATTTATTAGCACACAGCAGGATACATTCTCTGATAAAAAATGAAATGCACAAATTAAGAAAAACAGAGAGCATCTTTTATGGTAACCATGGGCAGAGTAAGGAGTGGGATCAAATGGTTCCATTGAAACATTAAAACACCTTAATCATATGAAATATGGTGCCTAAAAGTATGCAACATTTCTATTGTATTGACCCCACAGAATAAATAAAATAAAATATATTTACCTAAAATGGAATGTCTTTATATAAAGTGGTTTCAGTGTTTATGCATTTTCTTTATCTATTCATTGAATATTTCAAGTTCTGGATTGTTAATGGATTATAAGTTAATCTAATATCATTATAAATCTATTTGGCTAATGTAATACTTATATCTTACAAAGAACAATTTGATTTGTAATCATTGGATCACATTCCGCCCTTGTCAATGAGATTGTATAAGGTGACGAAAGATTTTAAAATTAGATATGTTAACTGTTAAAAATCATCAAATTGTGACATTCACATGAATCCATGTAGCTATATTTGTGGTGCAACTTCTTAACTTTGAAGGAATTTCATTGATAACTCAAATGACAAATATACCTGGCTCTGTCCCTTATACTAACTATACACCAAAAAAATCAGACAAGGCACATCATACTATCCATCTACTCAGAGTTGGTAAAACTTTTGCAGTCAGTGGGACTTTTTCAAGGAACAATTCATTCAGTTTCCCAAAAGAAAATCATACAATGCAACATTTCATAAACAATTTACTATTTCTTTCAGTTATTTGCAGCAAAGAGGCATAACAATTTGCTTGTTCAAGTGTAATTTGAAAGAATTAGGAGTCCCCAAATCCAGCTTCCTAGATGATTCATACAACTTAAAAGCTTTTCCACACATAAAACACATGAACGCGTGCGCACACACGCGCACATATATGCAATTATGCATTCATGTATGTATATATGCAATTACCTTTACAAAAAGAAACATACATGGATGAGTGGTATTTTCACTTATAACAGGTAATGAGGTGGCAAAACCTTTTTTAAGCAATCGAATTCGTTGCACAAACTGAAACTACTCAAACTATATGAAGAGCTAGTATTATAAGAATATAGTTATAGGCAGGGCTCTGCATATACTGTAAGGCCGAAAGGAGAAAGAAGCTCCTTTGTAGGTTAGTAACTACAGTTCACTACTGCAGCTGATTCCTCATATTTATACATTTTGAGTTTCCTTTGCAGGTTCCCTTTTATATTTGCTTTTTACCATCTAACAATTAAAGAAATTGCACGCAACAATGCACTGGTTATACATTATCCTTCACTCTCTTTTGTATGTTTACTTCCTCTTTCCAAGGCAATGATTTAGATAATACAAACACGAACCACATGGAAGAAACAGAAATATACAAATTATGGTAACAACTAGTAAATGTGTGAAAAGTTGGTAATTCTTTCAGCAACAGTAAATGATGCAAAATCTTGGTATTTTTTCATAACCTTTTTATTATCATTCCCATATATCTTTTGAAACATCCAAAAATAAGACCATTTCCTAAAGTTGAACCCTTTTTCCTAAAACTAAAATCTAGATTAAAGCAATAATATAACACTACTAAGTACTAACTCTTAACACTGCCTTTAATAACAATATAAAAGTTTTAATTTTTTACCTCTCATGTCTCATCAGAAACTGCAGTCTGCATGCAGAGGCAAATTGGACCCAAATTTTTGGGTGAAGCGAGTATATATTACCGTTAACAATGTTCGACACAATGAACGCGACGATGTCGAACGGGAAGCAAAATCTTCCTAACGGTTTACTACAAGAAATAAGTTAATGGATGCCTCTACGTCTTCCCCAACTCTAACCTTTAAATCTACACCGAATTAACAGTAGCAGTAATCTACAATCGCATAACCATTTTCATACCCAATGACAAAAGAGTTCAACGTATATTATCATTTCACCAACATCACAGCTCTACAATCCATTTCCGTTCAAACATTACTGATATTTATTTACAGAACCAACATTGTTTCATGCAACTCTTTCAGTTAAGGTGCACTGAAATTTGTCCTGCTGATGATACTTTATGAAAGAGTAACGAGACTAGAGGGGTAAAAGTAACGTAAAATAGTCACACAAATTTCTTCCATTTTAAGTTGGACACTAACACATATGGAAGGCAATTCACGGGTATATATCACGAGAGAAACGTGAAGTACAATGTTCTAGTAGGATTAAGCTGTCAAGAAAGGATAGGAAGAATCAGCTGAAACACGAAAATACTCTTAATAAGGCAATACATGTATATTTAACAAGCCCGTTCAAGATTTGCCCTGCATGTTGAGCTTCTGTATATTCTATTAACAAAATGGCTAATATATTTATGATTAGCCAGTGTGACAATTGTAAAACATCAAGAATGGTACTTTGCACAATCAGAATGGCAACAGATCAATTGTTTCACAAAATCAAAATCACATGAAGAAAGAAAAATAAAAGTATCAGGCCATGCGAGAAAGTAAACAGTAAAAAGGTTGTCAACTGAGAAGTGATAAGAGCAGAAGACAGAAAATATCAGAAAACGGTGCCCCCGAAATATCAAAATCACAGCCAACAATCTTAGATGAAGATCCCACATGTCATGCCCGAACATGTTGCGTCCATACACTCAACTACCATTTCATAAGAAATGAGACATATCCGAACTCTTTGCAATTGTAAATATCACATGTAACACCAAAAATTGGCAACAAATTTCAAGGATTATCACATAAGCAGCCATGCTTTCGAAATGGCGCTAGTTATACTTTCACCCAACTCCAAACTATTTATTGCCCTAGTAAGAAATCAAACATAATCAAATGGTTTTAACATGTCAAAACTGGAAACGCGAGCAGCTGCAATACAAAGGATTCTAGCATCTAACTGTTAAGACTTCACCCTTTCCATGAAAAAATCCATTACTAAAAAGCTTTCCGATACCATCCACAATAGTTTCACATTTTCCGCACCAATGCTCAAAATTAGAAGAACAGTCGGACGTATTTAGTATCCACAATACACAAATTTTCAGCTCATGACAGAGTAAAATGAAATAAAAAATAAGTACAATTTTTATTACATAGTAGATGAAATATTCTCCAATCAACCATACAACCTAATCAAAGTAGTCTACCGCAAGTCAACCAACCAGGAAAATGAAAAGATGAAATTGAACAAACACACTCCACGATTCAAGAAAAAACAAAACCACAATATAAAAAAAAAATTATCACCACAAATATAATAAATAAAAGTAGAACAGCAGTAATAGCCAAAACATAATTCGAATAGGGTAAAAAAAAATTAAAAAATTCCAAAATTTTACCACAGATCTTAATGGGTGCTTCAAGCTCCAGAAGATTAGGCTGTTTCAAAAAAATCTCTCTAGACTGCATACAAAGCTGTCTGATCTCCGACTCGGAGAGCGCCACCTGCTTTCCAGGCCTCCCTTTAACCTCAAGCAAACGGTTTATTATATCATCAAGAGCCACTGAATCCATCTCTTTTCCTACTCCAGTAATTTTCTCATACAATAACAAAAGTTGAAGTAATTTCTGGAGAGCTTGTGTGGGTAATCAAAAGATTGACGAAAAGAAGGCGGAGAGAATAAAGGGGGGCGTGCGTGTTGAAAGTATTTTGAATGGAAGACTTTATGGGGGTGGGATTTTTAATTTATTTATTTATTTGGGTGGGTTTTAGTTTTGAAATAGCCTTTTGGAACAAATTCGTGTTTATCCAGTGTGAGTGAGTGAGTGAGTTAGAGAGAGACAGGATGACTTTTTGAGAAAGAGTGGCAGTGTTTGGTTTTATTTAGATTATTCTGGAAATTATATATTCACGGAAATCTATTGTTGTGTTTTGTGCGGAAAGTCAGAGGAGATTAAGAAGATGATTAGGGATGATATTATGATAATTTGATGAGACGAGTTTGAGGTGATAAAATCTGGGATTTATTTGGTCAATTTTTTAAGGATTGGACTTAACCTACCTCTAACCCAGAATTAGTAACTTTAGGATGGGTCAAATTTGTTTTTAAATTTTTAAAATATTAAAAATGTATTTAATAGAAAGAAAAAAAACCTGAATTCCCTTGCCCGATGCACTATGCAACAATCAGGGCCGTGTGAAGAAAATATAGGGCTGAGGCAAGATCTTAGAAGAGGCTTAAGTAATAAAAATATTATTAAAAAAATTTAAAGAAATTTAGTTATCTCTTGCTTTTTCCAGATACAAAATCACTTATTAGAGTCTTATACCCAAGACGTTCTAATAAACTACTTTCAATTGATAATATACTTACTTTTTTTCCGAATGATAGTATTTTATTAACAACTCAAAACATTTGGAATTACAACTACAAACGTAGCCTAATGGTATGAGCCGAAACTTGACTAAATAAAAGTCAAGCGGAGAATTGGCAAGACCAATTGACTCCACTTCCCAAACTAAAAACTTCACACCTTAGAATTAGACCACTCCCCACCTGGGAGACTTCAAAGACTTAATAGAGATCGTAAAACACTAAAAACACGCAACACTACAACAAAAATTAGGCACGAGCAACCACCCAACAACTGCGGGATGAGACAAAATGACTCGCTTTCTGATTTTGCCCTTCAACTAGGGTGAAAACAAAAATAAACAAAAAAAAAAAGAAAAATACAACAACATATAGCTAAAAAACGAAAAAACTAAAATAAAGGAAAAAATGCCTCCCCCTCTCTCAAATCATGTCGTGACCCATCGTCTACTCGGCTCCGAGATACCTCCGTGAAGCTCCGACCCGCTTTCACCCCTGGACCAAAAGTTCGGCCACCTACGGACTCTAAGGGGACCGCCATTGTTGGCCCTCCAATAGGAAGCATGGAGGGGAGGGGAAGGGAGAGGGGGGGGGGGCATGTTTCTTTGAGATGGGGAAGGGAGGGGAAGAGAAATTAGGTTTAGGGTTTTTTGGGGGGTAGAGAGAAGGGAGAGAAAAATTATAGAGAGAGAGAACAGGCATTTGCAACTTGGTAATATACTTACTTCATTTAATCTATCTTAGGACATAGTTGATCGTAAATAAGATTTTAATAATTTTAATTTTGAAAAGCTACTTCTGAGATCAATCACAAATATGGTCAATAATATTTTATAAGCAATACACCTATTTAGAAAATAATCTAACTTTTTTATGTAGTTTAGTACCTCAAGTGGAGTATTACTTTCTATCTTCAAAGTTTCTTTTAGCACTCTTAATTCTAAAAATAAATTAAATCCATCAATATTTAAATGTTCATTAAATTTTAAAGAATTTTCAAGGTTAAGACAATATTTTTTAATTCGTCCTTTTCTAAAACTTTTAGACTCTTTAAATAAATAAAAAAATCATCATATTCTATAATTATTCGAATCTAGTTACAGTGGAAGTGATAGAGAGATTTGTTCCTGGATGTGGATGGATATTGGATGACAACTAATAATTTGTGAACATACGTGGACAAAGAGCAAAACAAGCTCACAAAATTTATAGAATACAAAAGAAGATTGGGCTAATTGCATAAGTAATGAATAAGGATTCTTTAGGATTGTGATTTACAAATCAAGGTTTTTTTGTTGCCGGGAGGTGGGGGTGGGGGGCAACGCTAATTTTACAAAGTAATTAATTAAAGAAACTAAACATCTCATATTTTTAAGGCATTTAATTGTGTCCACTATTTCCAAGCTGCAATTACTTTGTAGTCTTTAAGTATGCACATAATCTTTGAATTTTGTAAACAAAATAACTTTAGTCATCGTATATATGCATGAAATTAGAGAGCCCAAACCAATTGGAGGCTTGAGGCAATTGCCTCAATTGTGTCACTATTAGACACGGCTTTGGCAACAATAACAAGATTGCATTTCTCTCATGTTCTCTCACCATAGATTATAAAGGGATATTTTTTTATGTTGTTTTTCTTTTTTATTATTTTTTGAATTTTTTTCTTCAATTTCTCTCATTCTTTGGAGTAATTTTCTCCCTTGTGCGTATATGGGAGTTGGTCTATTTCTCTTTTCTTTTCTTTGATCCCTTGATTTGAGTAGATCCGTATTTTTGGGTTGATTCGGTATTCTTCATTAGATTTCTAGACTATTTGCATATCTAGAATGACTTTGGTGCGGATAGTTCAAATCTTTCTTGGAAGTCAAGTAGTCATCATCCAACCAAGAATAGTAATCCTCGAGTTTGATCTAAAGTTTAATAATCTATTGTTTCATTTTACATTTTGATTGCATCCTCATCTTCATTCGTTTGAAAGGTGGGAGTTTTTTATGTTTTCTTGATTGGCTTCAGGATCTTGGATCCATGGTATCAATTTGATTAATGAGAAATAGAAGTTCTTTGTATTAAAAAATAACGTATTTTCATAGATAACTTACTGAATTATTTTTAAATTATTAAAAAATGCGTCCAAAATTTGATTCGTTATGTTTCAATCTCAAGTCAAGTATTAATTAGTTTAGTTCATTTCTCAACCCTTAAACAAAACGAACATTATACTACTCAAGTTGCATTGACCAAGCTCCATTTGGTTCCTTAACCTCATTCAGGAAACCTTAAGAATATGGAGACATTTTCCAATTAATTTTGTCCTAGATTCTTAAATTTATATGTTACTTGAATTATATTCAAAATCTAGTAAATTATCCTATCTCTATATGAGTTAAAATATGCATTTTTTTGCTCGAAAGTTAAAAACCTTGATTCAGTCATATAATTGTGTTTATAGCTTTTTTTTAATAAAAACCCAATCTGGGTGGGGGAGTGAGGGGATCCCTAACCTATTTTGTTGACAAAACCAGATTACAGAGTTATCTATACATCAGAGAATACAAATAAAATCAACCTATAAAGCTATACTCAAAGAAATAGCAAAAATCAGAAACTAAGTTAAACCAAAACTCATATACAAAAAAATTATGAAATATATCTTCTGCGGAAAGAGGAGACACCAAGTTGATCAATACGTGCTAGCTTTTGAATGAATCTGGGAACAACAGAGGGAAACTGACTTGAGTTTGGAAATTCTGACAGGGCCAAGTGGACTATTGCATCTGCTACCAGATTTCCTTCCTTAAAATGTGAAAGAATTGAACCTCTAACTGTATGAGCATAGTCCTGATTCTGATGAGTGAATGTTGAACCCTCCAATTGCCCCCATCATGATGAATAAGAATATTGAATAGAAGTGTAGAATTTGTCTCAGTCACAACCTTAGAAACTCCATTAGAGATCATAATTTGAAGACCATATTTTAAAGTAGAGAGCTCAGCCAAAAAGCTATCAAAAACATTATCCTTAAAACTATAGCAAATCCATAAGGGAAAATTAGAAAATTCGTCCTCCAAGTTGGGCATTTTCTTTTGGTCGCCGAGTTTGGCAAGACATTTGAAAATTAGTCCTAATTTATGAAATTTCAGAAATTTAGTCCGATTTTCACCTAGGAAATTTTTTAATCCGTAGAAAATTACTGAGTAGGATATAAAACGACGTCGTTTGGTCCTCAGTTAGCTTACGTGGCTTGGTGAAAAAATAAATAATAAATGTGCTGCCATGTAGATAAATAAAATAGAGAAACCTAATATACCATTAAATCCTAAAACCCCAAAATCACAAACTCTGTTCACGGCAAGTCGGCAGCCCTAAGCCCTAAAATTATACACTCTGCACCATTATTTGTTATCTGCTATTATCAAGTTGAATTTGGGTTTTGTTTTAGTGCGAGAAGTATGAAGCTTCGAGATTCAGAGCACTTTGATTCTCCTCCTCCAAAATATGGTAGGTTGATACTTTTTCTGTACATTTTCCTTTTCCTTTTTTACTTTTTCCTTTTCAATGATGTTAAATACACATGTGGGGCTACTTTTCAAACACCAAATTTTGGATTCTTTCGTAATGTGCAGAAGCTTTTCAATTGTTTTTTGGGATTTTGGGAGTGGGGACCGCTAGTATGGTCCCAACTTTATTTAGTGTTTCTACTATTTTATATGACATGGTGGGGCCAATTTTTGTTATCTTTTTGCATTATTCAATTCAATAGTGTTGTGCTTGTTTCATTTGTCATTTTCCCCATACCAAATGTTAATATATTATGGGTTTTTTTTATGCAGATCCTAACAGTAAATTATTGACTGTAACTTTCTACTACGGGGGTAAATTTTATGTTGGCCTTGTTTCTACATATAGTGGTGGTATGGCATATAAGTTTGATGAATTTGATTTTGGCTACTGAAGTTAGAAGCCTTTACAAAACTTGCTGAGCATTTGCGTTATGAAGCAACCTGTTAGGTTTCATATGAAGAACCTAGATGGATTTTCACTTATTAAAGACTATAAAGATTTGCGTGCATTTGGTGAAGAAATGATGAATAAGGGTTGGGAACTCAGTATATATGTTGAATCTCTAGGAGATTTGTGGAGTAGTCAAGTTGGCAGTTCGAATTTGGGACATAATAGTAAAAAAGGTGGGGAAGTTGGGAAGGATGATGAGGATGGTGGGAAAACAAATGATGACATTGAACTTGATTGTGAAGAAGAATTGAATGACAGTGATTACATGTTAGAATTAGATGCAGGTGATGATGCCAGATTATTCATGGAAAACGTAGATGTTGAGGCAGAATGGTTTCAAAATGATGACACCATACAAGATGAAATTGGGACTGATAATGAGGGACATGGCTATGGAGAAGAAGACATAGTAAGAAGTGATGATGAATTAGCAAGTGAAAAGGGTTCTGATAATGATGGGGAGGGGAACAGATTTCCTATTTTCAATCCCAATCAGTTGTATCATCCTACTTTTGCATTAGGGATGGTATTCTCTTCAAAAACAGAGCTTTGGCAAGCTGTCCGCTCCCATGCAATCAATACCAAAAGGACCTTAAGGATTACAAAAAATGACAAGACTAGGGTGCATGCTAAATGTGGTGATCCAGATTGTAATTGGAAGCTACATGCATTGAAGGTTTTGAATGAATACACATTCCAAATCAATATGTATGACCCTAAGCATACTTGTGGGATCAACTTTAATGTGAAGAACTTGAAGTCCAATTGGTTATGTGGGAAATATGGCCAGGAATTCAAATCAGACCCTAAAAGGGCTGTGAAAGGATTTAGACATGATGTTATGGAAGATCTAAGATGCAATGTGTCTCACTTTCAAGCTTATCAGGCCAAGGGACTAGCTATAAAATCATTAGAAGGCAGTTCAGAGGATCAATATAGTTTATTGTGGGATTATGCAGATGAAATCGAGAGGACTAATCCTGGCAGTACTGTGATCATAGGAACAGATCAATCTAGTGGTGAGAACATATTTGCAAGTTTTTATTTATGTTTGCAAGCATTGAAGCTGGGTTTTTTGCTGGTTGTAGGCCCTTCATTGGTGTGGATGGGTGTCACCTAAAGGGCCCTCATGGGGTGTATTGTTAACTGCAGTTGGGGTTGACCCTAATAACAATAACTTCCCTATTGCCTATGCTGTGGTTAGTAAGGAAAATAAGGATACTTGGGATTGGTTTCTAACTCTGCTGAAACTTGATTTGAAAATTGAAAAGCAATATGAGTATACTTTCATTTCTGATAAACAAAAAGGTTTAATACAAGCTTTCCAAGAAGTGTTACCCAATGCAGAGCACAGAATCTGTGTTAGACACATGTGTAACAACTTTAAGAATGCTGGTTTTAGGGGTCAGGCTTATAAAACTGCATTATGGAATGCTGCTAGGGCAACCACTGTGAATGAGTTTGGGAGAAGAATGAATGATATGAAAGCTTTTATCAGAAAGTGCATATGAATGGTTGAATGACAAACCCCTCAGAATTGGAGTAGGTCACATTTTAGTGATCATCCAAGATGTGACATGCTATTAAACAATGGTTGTGAGTCTTTCAATTCTAACATATTGGAGGCAAGGAAAATGCCAATTGTGTCCATGAGTGAATGGATAATGGAGTATTTGATGCAAAGAATGCAGAAAAATAGGGACAGGGCAATTGAGAAGTGGAAAGGTGATTTAGGCTTTTGTCCAAAAATTGTGTCCATAATTGAAAAAAATCAAGAAAGGGTTACAGATGGCTATCCAATAAAGTCAAATGACTACAACTACTAGATCAATCTGTATGATGGATCTAAATTTAGTGTAAATTTGAAGCAAAAGACATGTGGTTGTAGAAAATGGGACTTGATTGGGATCCCATGCAGTCATGCTTTATCTACCATATTTGAACAAGGTTTGGACTGGGGTGACTTTACACACAAGTGTTATAGATTAGACACTTATAAACAAGTCTATTCATATGCCATCATGCCTATAAATGGTAGAGATAAGTGGAAGAAAAGCAATTTTATCCCTCCATTGCCACCAAGTTTTGGAAGGAGTGCTGGGAGACCAAAAAAGGCAAGAAAAAGGGAACAAGAAGAGAAAGTTGAAAAAAAGAAGAAGAGATCTAGAGGGAAGCCATCATCTCTTATAAGAAATCCAATACAAATGAGAGAAAACTGTTAAGTGTAGTATTTGTGGAGTTGAGGGCCACAACAAGAGGGCTTGCAAATCCACTCAAAATCATTGTCCTAGCATTGATGCACTTAGCCAGATTTCTAGTGATCCTATCATTCATGGTCCAAACATTGAGGTTCCAATCATTGATGCGGACATTTTCGTTGATTACAATGTTCTGAGAATCGGGATGCCTTCAAAATGGCAAATTACGTAAAAACAAAGATTACAAGAAAAATACTATCTATTACAACTTCTTCAAAAGAACTTTGGAAGCGAGTCGAGACAAATCTTTTTCCGCAAAGCAATTACGCCCGGCTAGTGCTCACGATTTGACGTATTGCTTTCAAAGATGAAAGCTTACGTCTTCTATGTAGTAGCACCACTAACACGTACAGCACCTTCGAACTAGAAATGTCTTTCAAGATCCAGTTCTTTGGACTTAGTGCGAGAATGTAGAAAATAGATTTTGGAGGTGTATGAAATGCTATGAATTTTCGTGTAAAATCGCAATGCACAACAATGATTTTATAGACAACCAACACTGCGCAGGAGATAAAAAGGTAGTGGACATTAATCCAATTGTAACATCCCGGATGTTACACCCCACTACTCCATAATGCAGACAAGTAGTGGGCTCTTTTCAGATGATCACTCGTAGGAGTTACTAACTCCAACAATCACGAATCCTGACACCTACAATATCCGATTTATGGGCTTCAGTCCAACCACTCGAATCAGGCCAAGCCCATTTTCGAGTGGCAAAACTTTAGTGGACCTGGACCGGGCCCAATAGGTCGGGCCGCCCCCGCCCAAGCCGATCCTGGCCCAAGCCCAGCCCGTGCCCCGCCAAGGCCGGGTGAAGCGGGTGGGCGCGCGCGTGTGGCTCACTTGTGATCATCCACTTGTGTTATAGTTTATACAATAAATAACACTTTCTAGTAAATAAACTAGGATAAACTATGATTTATATTCCATGTGGGATAAGGCATAAGCCTTTCATCTCCTTTAAATAATCTTTACATAATGCTCATTTATGTGGCTACCTTCGTGTATTAATTTCTCACTCACCAAAATTCGGTTTTGAGAAATAAAAATACTACGAACATCTACTCGTAACGTAGATTAATAATATATAATTTAATTCATCTAGAATTAAATATTTAGCCACCGAAAAATTGGTCAAAGTCGGTCGACACCCACTTTATCAAAACCAAAATTTCCAACAATCCCCACATGAGTGGAAATTAATGTAAGTCCAAGCGGCTACGATAATCTAGAGGGGGGGTGAATAGATTATCTCCATCTTTTCGATATCGCCCTCTTTTTCAAACCGAATGCTCAAACAAAATAATGAAGGTGCGGAATGTAAACAACACACGCCGATTTAAAGAGGTTCAACCCACCTAGGGCCTAATCCTCTACCACCCCAAAGATATCCAGGGATGGATTTCGAAGAAAAAGAATTTTATTAATTACCAAAATTAATACAAATTCAACTTACAACACCTTGAAGAGCACCACACTCTTCTTCACCACCACCTTTGAGATTACCACAATCTCTTCTTGAAGATTACCACAATCTCCAACGGCACCTTGTGAAGATTACCACAATCTTCACCCCTCAAGAGCACCACACTCTTCAACACCTCAACAAGAAGATTACCACAATCTTCTTACACCTAACACCTAGTTCACCCAAGTGTGTTCTTACCACAAGAACACTCACAAGGATATCTTGTGTTTGAATGACGACCACAAATTCAAGATTACAACTCGATAATTGATAATACAATAGAGTGCAAGTGTAATCAAGAATAGCCTAGACCTCAAAGATGTGAAAGTGATAAGCTAGGCAATTTTACAACAAGAATAATGACTATGAAAGACCAAGTGTTTGCTTGAAGTGTATCTTGTTGTGTTGTATCTCAATTGTTGTGTTGGTTGCTCCAAAACTTCCTCTATTTATAGGAGATGATTGATCAAGCATAGGCTCTCTTGGGGATTGAAAATCTCTGAAAAATACAATTAAAATCAAGAATATAGCTGTTAGAAATCAATCCCACAATTTAAGGAAATGTGTCTGCTGTCAAACGGTCATATTTTTGCTGTCAATACATAGGGCGACCGGTCGCACAGAAATAGACGTTGGAAAAAATACACAGCAAAATAACACAGGCGACCGGTCGACGCGTCTACCTCGACCGGTCGACCATCACCCCAACGGTCCCCTCATGGATTTTGCAAGGATAAAACGTTCGTTTCAAACACACTTGCAGTGCACGGTCGGCCATTTGCCGCAGCGGCCGTCGGCCGACCGATCGGCCGACGCCGTAATTCGGCCGACTGCTTGTTTTTCTTTCCGTCTCATTTTTCGTTTCTAAAATCATCTTGAGTCACGGGTTGCCTATAGGATAATTTACGGTCGACCACGAGACAGTAAATATTGTCAATTTTAGTCGAAAATAAAACTCAAGAAATACTCCAGAAAATTTAGTAAAAACATTTTAAACCGATCGGAAGTATTAGGACAACATTTAGAAACATCTTTTGAGAGTGAAAACTCAATAACGTAAAATCATTAAAAGCGTTGTCAATTTAGACGAAAATAAACTTTGAGAAAATACTCAGGAAAATATTAAAATCATTTTAAATCATTTAGGAGTATTTGGACAACCTTTAAAAACATTGTTTTGGTGATAAAATAAAATCATCAAAATTAAGATAAAAACATGTATCAAACAATCTCCCCTTTTTGATGATTACAAACCAAAACAATTTTAACACAAACTAAGAGAGCAATAGAAATGATTTTCCAGTAAAAACATTTGACCGTTTGGAAAGCAACCAAAATTTCCAAAAAATATTAAAGCAACCAAGTAGGAGTAAATATTTTCAATAATAAGCACAAGCTCCCCTATCCACAAGCACATCAAGAATAATGTAAGAGCAATAATCCATAAGCTAAAAGCTTTAGCTTTTACAATTTGTTCAAGAGCTTATAAGCTCCCCCCTGTCACAAAAAACAAGTATAAGTCCATCAAGCAACAATTGGACTAAAAATAAATCACAACTTATGGCTTTTATGAGCCATAGCTTATAGCTTTTATGACAAGCTTTTATTAGCTTCTTTGAGCTAACGAGCCAATTTCTGTTTCTCCCCTTTGGAATCATCAAAAAGAATGTTAGGATGATAGAAAACATCATAGAAGTATATCAAAGTGCGCCAAAGAAATGGTTTATCAACCATTGAGCAATTTAAAGCTTAAAAACCAAGGAAAAATGGGAGAAATGTATCATGATGAGTTAATACGCTCGTTTTGTTTCTCAAAACATGATCTCAATGAGAATTGAGGACTTTTGGAAGCGAGAGAATCATGTAGAAGTTGAAATTTTCATTGCGACATTTTAACAAACACCTTGTGTGCGTGAAAAAATATAAGAGGTTGTATATAACCTTTGTAAATGGTTCAAGCCAAAAAATTTCATATCATCAATCAACCTCATTTCAAAGCTCAAAAAAATCATATGCACCATATGCAATAATTTGTTCATCAATTAAGAAGCTCAAAGTAGATTCTCAAGGTTCAACCCAATTGAGATAAGCTAAGAATGATCAAGGCATTACAAATGCCAAAAATTAGAGCAACCATCAAGTAATAAGTCATGCTTTCAACAATACATATATCAAATGTCCCAACATATTCAACTAAGCATAACAAAGCAATAAAAGAAGCACTTTTACCATCAAGTACTTCATACCACTTATCAAACAATGCTTTAGAGTATTTTTACCATCAAATACTCCATCAAACATCATGATCATCCACAAGTCATTATCAACTTGCAATATTAACCCTTTTAAGAAAAAAACAAGCAAATATCATTAGTACAAATGAGTTTTACACAAATTCATCAAAATACAAAACATCATTAATGAAAAAGCTAGAAAGTAGAGGGGTGGGGTAACATCATTCCTCATCCGAGGAGAAGCAAGATCCGGGAATAAAGTCCTTGATGAATTTCTTTAACTTGCCGATAGACTTTTGCATTTTAGAGGTCTTTTGCTCCAAAGCCTCATACCTCGTCTCATGAAAAGCCCTCATCTCATCAAATTCGGCTTGAGTATACCTCAGGCGGTTGAGCACCGGTATTACCCTCCGGATTGCTCGGTTCGCCTTCTTCCACCAATCTTGCGGCCCGGCGTCATCAAAGATGTCATTAGGATCGGGGACTCTTGACCTCTTCCTCTCGCCATTTTGGTTGGTCGGATGTCCATATTCTTGCGCATTGTGACTATTTGGGTGATATTATCAATGTCGAAGTCATTTTGAAAAACTTCCGAGTTAAACTCCGACGAAGGAAGTCCCGATTGAATAAGAAGTTTACAAATCCAATTTCCCATGACCAACTTCTTATTACCTTGAGTAATGGACTCAATAAGACATTGAATAAGTATGGCACCAAAGTTAAGTGGTTCCTCCTAGCAATCTTATAAGTCAAAAAGTAATCCATATTGCTAGGCATCTTTCCGACTTACCACAAATGCAATATGCAACAATGACCGATAAAATGCGATGCTCAAGTGTCATTGCCAACAAAGAATACTTAGGCCATACTCCCAAATACGTCTTGACTTCTTTCATCGACACCCCCAACATTTCATCATTCCAAGTCCCACAAGAGAAATAATCCCAACCACCTTCTCTAACATGTAAAAGCGGCAAATATCATTGGGAGTCCATCTAAAATGACGACCCTTTATAAGTGAATTAACGGCAATCGCTTTCTATCATTATCATATTCGACCCACATATTGGCATAAAAGAGTTGGATAATATCATCATCATACAACACATAAGCATGTTCCCATAAGTACATCCAACCTTGCTCCTCAAAAAATCCTCTAATCGTAGGATACTCATTCGTAAAAAGAACTAAAACGACACATTTTAGTCCGAGCAATCGACTTTCCTCCCATTACCGAGTCCTCATAATACCATTCCGCATATTTATGAATAAAATTAAGAACATTGTGGGAATTAGGGGCTTGAGTAACAAAGGATTTTTACCTTTCGCCCAACGGCAATTTTGGAGCGAAATCGTTCCGCGTAGCTCGGTAATTTGGGCCCGAGAGAGAATGGGATTTTGAACATCATCACCTTGAGCCACGTTTCTTTGAGCGGCTCGAATATCCCTTTGTTCGGCTTCCTCTTGCCGATTTCTTGACGAACCCTCTCCGCCCCTTCTACGCTTGGAGATGGGATTTGACCAGGTGGAATTCTTTGGAGGAGCCATATATGTAAGATTCTTGTGAAAAAGAGAAGATTAGCAACAAGAATCTTGAAAAATGATGAAGAAATGAAGATTTTGAAAAAAAAAAGGAAAAAACGCTGAACAAGGGTTTTGGGGGATTTTTTAGTCTGTTTCACGAATCAAGACAGATTGTTTTAAAGTGCAAAAATTAACAGGCGGGCGACGGTCGAGGTGGGGTGCGACCGGTCGAGGTGCGGGCAGCGGCCGTCGCCCCCGCTATGACCGTCCCAGGTGATTTTTCTTTCTCCCGAGTTTTCCAAAATTCGATTTTTCACCCCAAAAGTTTTAAAACTTTGCAAAAATATAAGTTTGGACTAAATCCAACAAATATGGGTTTTGGAAAACATATAAACGATAAAAACGAGACTAAACACGTAGTGCCTTTTAAGAGAAAATATTTGCAAGATCAATTAGGGGCACTTAAGGGGTCAAAATGAAATATCTTGAAAGATATGTGCATAAGCATAAAATCGAGTTTTAAGGAAAGATACGAGTATACATACCTCGATGATTTAAGAAACTTGATGGCGTAATAGCCAATATGTGTATCCTACACAATTCTTAGACAACATATGCATAGAAAATACAAGTGTAGGCAAGTAATATGAGATATCAAAAAGAGCTTATGCTATAAGATTTCATAAGAGATAATAAGCCACATAAGTCTAAAAAAAAAGTGCTCAAGAGTTTTAGAAAATCATGCAAGGTCTCTTTTTTTTTTAAAAAATTTGAAACACATAAATATATAAGAGACCTATTTTAAAAATAAATACTTGACAAATCATTTAGCAATTAAGACACAATTAAAAGTATGCATAAAAAAATGCATATACAAATGGGGAGATACGGTTTACCAGGGGAGATACGGTTTACCAATATCGCCGTTTCCATTGTTGATGATATCTTCCTTTTGAGAAGTCACTTTGTTGATGATGACTTCTCCATTTCCAAGTTTAGTTACCTTCCCATGGTTGATGGTTTTTCTTCTTTGAAAATCATCTTGTTGATGATGTCTTTGCCATTTCAAGGATTGTGTACTTCCCATTTTTGATTATATGCTCTTCTTGGAAATTGGCTTTGTTGAGAGTAGTTCTCCTTCTTTGATCAAATGAAACGTTCATTTGATGTTTTCTTGGTGGTATGAATTTTCTCCGATTTTTGTTTTCTTTGGGTACCTAATAGCACATTGTTTTGTGGTACCCTCATATGTTTGGGTCCTTTAAGATTAGCTTTGAGACTTTTAGGTCTCCAACAATATTTAGAGCTATTTCTAGCCCGACAAGAATTAGCCGTATGACCCTTTTTGCCACAATAAAAACAAGTAATAATTCTAGGAGCATAATGACCAATATGCATATTGACTTGATCATTTTTCATATGATTAACAACATTATGCTTATGATCAAGTCCTTTATCACAATTATGAATATCAACAATATTGGACTTTTTATTGGTACTCAAGTTGGATTTTAATAAATCCTTTTTCATGCAATCAATATTCTCAACAAGAGTACTATTTTCTTTTTCAAGGTTTCTAACCTTGTCAAGTGTGATGGTGTGAGCACATGATAGTGATTCATAAGAAGTAAATAAACTATCCTTATCATTTTTCAAAATATTGAATTCCTTTTTCAAATTTTTATACTTAACAAGCAAGCTTTGGAATTCATCTTGAAGATCATCAAAATCATTTTGCAAATCACTATAATCATTTTGAATGACAATATCATAGGAAGTAGAGGGTTCAAGACATACCTCATTTTCTTCATTGATGCCCATAAAACAATATTCAACTTCTTCATAATTGGAAGTTGTAGGAGGCTTATTCCTTAGATTTGAGCTTGTATGATCTTGAGAAGTAGATGCTTTTGTTTGACTCCTTTCATTTGCAAATACTCCATAGATGGCTTCTAATTTTTGCCATACTCCATGTGCCGATTTTATTCCTACAATATGTTCATATTCTAAATTAGTAAATGAACAATATAAAATATTTAAAGCCTTACCGTTTAAGGAGATGAATTTCTTTTCTTCATCATTGAGCTTTTTGAAGCCTTTTGAGGTGTATGGTGTATCTTTCGTCGGAATGGATTCTCCATTAATGACGGTGTTCCAAATGTCGAACCCACAACCTTGTAGATAGCATTCCATTCTTCTTTCTTTCCAAAAATTAAAATTCTTGGAATCAAATAGTGGTGGCTTGGTGGTGGAGGTGCGGATAGATGAGCTTCGTTCGTAGCGTTGATCGTTTCTCTTCACTCGCGATGTGAAACGAGCTTGCCAAAGAGTTTGGCTTTGATACCACTTGTAAGTCCAAGCGCTACGATAATCAGAGGGGAGTGAATAGATTATCTCCATCTTTTCGATATCGCCCTCTTTTTCAAACCGAATGCTCAAACAAAATAATGAAGGTGCGGAATGTAAACAACACACGTCGATTTAAAGAGGTTCAACCCACCAGGGCCTAATCCTCTACCACCCCAAAGATATCCAGGGATGGATTTCAAAAAGAAAAAGAATTTTATTAATTACCAAAATTAATACAAATTCAACTTACAACACCTTGAAGAGCACCACACTCTTCTTCACCACCACCTTTGAGATTACCACAATCTCTTCTTGAAGATTACCACAATCTCCAACGGCACCTTGTGAAGATTACCACAATCTTCACCCTTGAAGAGCACCACACTCTTCAACACCTCAACAAGAAGATTACCACAATCTTCTTACACCTAACACCTAGTTCACCCAAGTGTGTTCTTACCACAAGAACACTCACAAGGATATCTTGTGTTTGAATGACGACCACAAATTCAAGATTACAACTCGATAATTGATAATACAATAGAGTGCAAGTGTAATCAAGAATAGCCTAGACCTCAAAGATGTGAAAGTGATAAGCTAGGCAATTTTACAACAAGAATAATGACTATGAAAGACCAAGTGTTTGCTTGAAGTGTATCTTGTTGTGTTGTATCTCAATTGTTGTGTTGGTTGCTCCAAAACTTCCTCTATTTATAGGAGATGATTGATCAAGCATAGGCTCCTCTTGGGGATTGAAAATCTACAGAAAAAATACAATTAAAATCAAGAATATAGTGTTAGAAATCAATCCCACAATTTAAGGAAATGTGTCTCATTTGTCAAACGGTCATATTTTTTTTGTCAATACATAGGCGACGGCCGCACGTAAATAGACGTTGGAAAAAATACACAGCAAAATAACACAGGCACCGGCCGACGCGTCTACCTCGACCGGTCGACCATCACCCCAACCGTCCCCTCATGGATTTTGCAAGGATAAAACGTTCGTTTTCAAACACACTTGCAGTGTCGGCCGATCGGCGGGCGACGGGCCGACCGGGACGGTCGACGCCGTGAGCGGCCGGTCGACTGCTTGTTTTTTCTTTCCGTCTCATTTTTGTTTCTAAAATCATCTTCGTGCACGGGTTGCCCTATAGGGCACTCGGTCGACCACGAGCATTTAAATATTGTCCAATTTTAGTTTAAAAATAAAACTCAAGAAATACTCCGAAAATTTAGTAAAAACATTTTAAACCGATCGGAAGTATTAGGACAACATTTAGAAACATCTTTTGAGAGTGAAAACTCAATAACGTAAAATCATTAAAAGCGTTGTCCAATTTAGACGAAAATAAACTTTGAGAAAATACTCAGGAAAATATTAAAATCATTTTAAATCATTTAGGAGTATTTGGACAACCTTTAAAAACATTGTTTTGGTGATAAAATAAAATCATCAAAATTAAGATAAAAACATGTATCAAACAATTAATGTATGCATGAATGCATACACGCAAACCGATCTCAAGAGACAATATTGCATTCGAAAAGGTAGCTTATGGCTTTGAACCTTCCGTAGTCAATACCATCGGGTACTTTGGCGGCTTAGTGGACTTGAACGCCTTAAACTATTCCTCCACGGTGTATACCGAGTCAACGATATTAACACAATAAGGTCTCAACACCCTGTTCTCACGTTTTGTGTCCGTTTACGCCATGGACACCACTTTGGATTCATAAGTGTTACTTTGAAGCGGCCCGCACTTCTCACTTATATAGGTTATCTCCTATCCAAGTATCTCCGCCATACTCAACCTCAACGAGGTGTAGGAATCATTAAAAGTCAAATGACTTAGCCTCACCACAACTTTGCGGGTGTTTCAACACTTGGTTTTGCTTTTAGGGATGGGTTATAACAGGATGGGTTATAACATAACCTTCATAGTTTAGTTTTCCCATTGAACCAAGTTCTTGGGATCTCCAAATCATCATCATGGTTGGGTTACCACTATGATAGTTATTTTTACTTTGTGGACTTCAAGCCCATTCCTCTAGCAATTTACCCAATTGATCTCGATTCGATCCTTTTGTCAAAGGATCGGCCAAATTGTCTTTTGACTTTACGTAGTCAATTGACATCACACCATTTGAGATCAATTGTCTAACGGTATTGTGTCTCGACGAATATGTCTAGACTTACCGTTATATATATTGCTGTGTGCCTTCTTATAGCCGCTTGGCTATCACGGTGAATCATCACGAAGGCACGGGCTTCCTCCAACATGGAATATCTTCCGAAAAATTTGAAGCCACTGCTTCTTCACCGGCTTTATCCAAAGCTATAAACTCGTATTCCATGGTGGACCGAGCTATACACGTTTGCTTCGTGGACTTCCACGATACCGCACCACCTCCAATGGTGAATATGTATCCACTAGTTGAATAAGAATCTTTCGAATCAAATCCAACTAGAATCACTATATCCTTCAAGCAATTTGGATATCTTGAGTAGTATAACCCATAATCCAAGGTATACTTCAAGTATTTTAACACCCAGTTAACGCTTTCCAATGCTCATGGCTTGGATTGCTCGTGAACCTACTCAACATATTTCTGAGGGTAGGCCAAGTCCGGGCGTGTACAATTTGTGATGTACATCGATCGCCTATTATGCGTGAGTATTCCATCCGAGCCTGGTTCGCTTTATTAGCAACCGATTTATACTTAAATCAATGGGCGTCTTTGACGTGAATCGTCAAAAGCATTGAATTTCTTGAGCACTTTCTCCACATAGTGGGATTGTGACAAGATAATTCCATTAGGAGTTCTGGCGATTTTTATCCCAATGATTACATCAAGCGGTCCCCATATCCTTCATGTCAAAGTTCCTCTTTAACATTCTTTTAGTCTCCATGATAGTATCATGACTCACGCCCATGATTAACATTTCGTCTACGTATAGACAAACTATGACAAATGCTTCGATGTCCCTTTGACATATACGCATTTATCACACTCGTTGATTTTAAATCCATTTGACAACATCGTATTGTCAAACTTAAGATGCCATTGTTTTGGAGCTTGTTTCATCCGTACAAGGATCTTATTAACTTGACACCTTCTTTTTTCGATGGGTGCAACAAACCCTTCAGGTTGTTCTATGTATATTTCAAAGATCTATCTCTCCATTCGTAAACGCCATCTTGACGTCCATCGATGAATCTCTAGATTTTGCAAAGCAAAGAATCGCAAGAAGCACCGAATAGATGCAATCCTTGTACATCTTGGAGAATAGGTGTCAAAGAAGTCATATCCTTCTTTTTGTTTAAAGCCTTTGGCTACAAAGCCGTGCTTTATACTTATCAATAGTTCCATCCGCTTTATACTTCTTCTTTAGGATCCATTTACATCCTTAAGGTTTATGACCAGCAGGAGATCAACCAACTCCCAAGTATGGTTCTACGAGAATGGACTCGATTTCACTATTGATAGCTTCTGCCGGAGCGGAGCATCCGGGATCGAAGAGCCTCTTTAATCGAGTTTGGCTCACCATCTAACATAAATGTTATGTAATCGGCCCAAAAGACTTAGCCGTCTTAGACCTCTCTTCTGCGTTCGGTTCTTCACTAATTGGTGTTGAACCACTTGCGTTTCATGAGTTCTTTTATTAGTACTCACTTCTAATTTTTTTTCTGCAAGGGTAGACATCCTCAAAGAATACAACATTCCTTGATTCGATTATGGTACCTTGATCATTTCCGGATTTTTCGACTTATGTATCATAAACCTATATGCACTACTTTGGTATGCATATCCCATAAAAGACACAACAAGCTGTCTTTGGTCCAATTTTAACTTGTTTTGGTTCGTATTGCTACCTTAGCCAAACACCCCCACACTTTAAGGTATTTATAAGAAGGCTTACGATTTTTCCACAATTCGTAAGGTGTCTTATCTTTCCTTTAAGTGGTATTTTATTCAATTTGTGGTTGGATGTTAAAAACGACTTCCCCCCACATATTCTGCAGGGTAATTCGGAACTTATCAACATGGCATTCATCATCTCTTTTAGAGTCCGGTTTTTGCGTTCAAAGAACATTGAGCGTGGTGAATATGGTGATGTTGTTTGATGAATTATGCCCGATCGGGTACATAGTTCTTCAAATGGTGCACCATATTCGCCACTTCTATCACTCCGAATTATTTTAATTCTACGCAAGTTGATTTTCAACTTCATTTTTATAATTCTTAAAAGCCTCTAATGCTTCATCTTTGCTTCTTAACAAGTATAAGTAGCAAAATCTTGTGCAATCATCAATAAATGTGATGAAATATTTTTACCACCTTTAGTTTGCACGAATTTTAGATCACACACATCGGTGTGTATCAACTCTAAAGGTGAAGTGCTCCTTTCAACCGAATGAAACGGTAATTTAGCCATTTTAGCTTCAACACAAACTTCACATTTTCTTTGTGAGTTTACTTGAGTAAATTAATCAATTCTAAATTTACCAATCTTTTTATAGCATTGATTTACATGTCCTAATCTAATATGCCATAAATTAGAGCACTAAATTTGTTTGATACATGTTTTTATCTTAATTTTGATGATTTTATTTTGTCACCAAAACAATGCTTTTAAAGGTTGTCCAAATACTCCTAAATGATTTAAAATGGTTTTAATATTTTCCAGGAGTATTTCCTCAAGTTTATTTTTGATAATAATGGACAACACTTTTAATGATTTTATATCAATGGATTTTTCACTCCTAAACAAGGTTCCTAAATGTTGTCTAAATACTCTCGATTGGTTTAAAATGTTTTTACTAAATTTTGGAGTATTTCTTGGGTTTTATTTTCGACAAAAATTGGACAACATTTCTATCTCGTGGTCCAATGGCCGCCTCTATAGGGCAACCCGCACTGAAGATGTTTTTTAAACAGAAAATGAGACGGAAGGAAAAACAAGCCGGTCGGCCGTGCGGCCGCATCAGCGGCGTCGCCGTCCGGTCGGCCGTACTGCAAGTTTCTCGTTGAAAGCAGAACTTCTTTTCTCCTCTTTTACACTTAGGGGACCGGTTGAGGCAGGGTCGATCGGTCGGAGCCTCGTCGTCGACCGGTCGCCTGTTGTAATTTTCAAAGTGTTCTTATTTTCTCTTATTTCGTGCATTGGTCGCCCCGTGTGTATTGATGACAAAAAAATATGACCGTTTGACAATGAGACACGTTTCCTTAAATTGTGGGATTGATTTCTAATGACTATATTCTTGATTTTAATTGTATTTTTCGTAGATTTTCAATCCCCAAGAGGAGCCTATGCTTGATCAATCATCTCCTATAAATAGAGGAAGTTTTGGAGCAACCAATACAACAATTGAGATACAACACAACAAGATACACTTCAAGCAAACACTTGGTCTTTCATTGTTATTATTCTTGTTGTAAAATTTGCCTAGCTTATCACTTTCACATCTTTGAGGTCTAGGCTATTCTTGATTACACTTCGCACTCAAATTGTAATATTCATTATTGAGTTGTAATCTTGATTTTTGGTTATCATTCAAACACAAGATATCCTTGTGAGTGTTCTTGTGGTAAGAACACACTTGGATGATCTAGGTGATAGGTGAAGAAGATTGTGGTAATCTTCTTATTAAGGTGTTGAAGAATTTGGTATTCTTCAAGGTTGAAGATTGTGGTAATCTTCACAAGGTGCCGTTGAAGGAAGATTGTGGTAATCTTCAAAGGGAGATTGTGGTAATCTCCAAAGGTGGTGTTGAAGAAGAGTGTGGTGCTCTTCAAGGTGTTGTAAGTTGAATTTGTATTAATTTTGGTAATTAATAAAATTCTTTTTCTTTTCGAAATCCATCCCGGATATCTTTGGGTGGTAGAGGATTAGGCCAGGTAGGTGGGTTGAACCTCTTTAAATCGACGTGTGTTGTTTATATTCCGCACCTTTATTATTGTATTTGAGCATTCGGTTTTAAAAAGAGGGCGAAATCGAAAAGATGGAGATAATCTATTCACCCCCTCTAGATTATCGTAGCTTGACTTACATCAACAATATAAAAGAAGAAGATTCATTCTTATTCATATTCTCGCCAAAACGGCGACATTCATTACATTCATTTTGAACGGTCCTTTGTCTAGATAACCCCTACCAAGGAATGTCCAAATTTGCTAAGTACAAACTTTTAGACTCAAAACTAGTCTAAACCCATGGTTGACCAAAGAAATAACCCGAAACCAGATTTTTGTGGATGTCCTGGGACATGCAAAGACATCCTTGCCTTCAACTCCTTTCCGAAGTCGGCTTTAGCACCACCGTTCCAACGCCATCAACATCGAAGAGGCGTGATTCCCCATATGGAGCTTCATTCCGGTCGATGGGATGTAAGAAGAGAATGCATCCTTATCGTAACGACATGGCAAGTGGCGCCGGTATCCACAAACCATTCTTTCGGGTTATCCACCAAATGGCTTCAAACACCACCGCCGACATGTCAACTTCGTCGCCTCCTTTTTCAACCACATTGGCATTGGATCGCGGTTTGGTTTTCTTTTTCTTTGGTCGACGACATCCTTTGCCATATGGTTTAGTTTGCTACGCTTGTAGCAAGCTCCCTGGAATTGTCCATTTGCGGTTTCTTGCCTTTATCGTTAGGCTCTCTCTTCGAGTTACTTGACGAGCCGTGCTCCATCAAGTTGGCTTTTGACTCCATAGGGACAAGCTTGGACTTAGAGTCAATCCTCCTATTGTCTTTCTTAATTCTCGAGTTTGACAATTAGATCCTCTAGTCCCATCTCCTTTCGCTTATGTTTGAGATAATTCTTGAAATCCCTCCAACTTGGGGGCAATTTCTCAATCAAGGCGGCCACTTGAAATGCTAGGCAAAGCCATTCCTCAGCGCAGAGATTTCATGTAGGATTAACTGGAACTTCGAACTTGTTCCATCACGGTTTTAGGATCAACCATCACAAAATCCAAGAACTTACCGACAACAAAATTCTTTGTGCGGCAAAGATCCGGTTTTGTACTTCTTCTCCAAAGAATCCCACAATTCTTTGGAGGATTTCACAAAGACAATACACATCGCACAGTGCGTCACTAAGTCCGTTTAGGACATAGTTACAACACAGAAATCACTGGCCCCATGCATCAAACGCAGATGCGTTTTTTCAAAGATTCGCTTCATTTTCAAAGAACAACGGGAGCGTCCTCGGTCGATATTTCGCCGGATTCCGAGTAGTCGGGTAAAACAACATTTTTTGTGCCACCTCTTGAAGTCGAAACCCATGAATTTTTCGGGTTTCTTAGCTTGGGAGGAGGGATGATTGGGGTTCTACTTGAGCTTGCCATCGTGAAGTTTGTTAATTGCTTTGCGATTGTTGATTACAATGTTACGAGAATCGGGATGTCTTCAAAATGGCAAATTACGTAAACAAAGATTACAAGAAAAATACTATCTATTACAACTTCTTCAAAAGAACTTTTAAGTTTAGAGTCGAGACAAATCTCTTTCATAAAAGCAATTATGTCCGGGATAGTGCTCACGGTTTGACGTATTGCTTCCAAAGATGAAACTGTTAGGAATTTTATTGTTTAGATTTTGATGAATTCCATGTAAAACTTAGAATAGAAAGTTGGCACCCCAATTCTTGTTGTAAAATGCATTGTAATAATTAGAGACGCCAAGCCGAGTTAAGTCGCCTACGCCCTAACATGCAAGAAGACAACTAAAGATGGAAGGAAGACTCACTGCGAGACAACCGAGTATGGCAAAGATAAGTAGACGGAACTCTCTTCAAGAAGCGGTGAGATGCAATCGAGTGGAGTATCGGTCAAGTCAACTCAAGAAAAGCCAAGTCTCAAGTTGAAGTGGAAGAGTCATCCATGATTGGAAGTCGACTAAGTCACCTGGGAAAGCAAGGAAATGCGGTCAAGTCGAGATAATCGTAAAAAGATCCGTTGACGTAAATCAAGAGATTTACTTAAACAAGTAATATCTCCATACCACCTTTCTGAGTGCTCACCCCGCGTGCGTGCAAAAGGAATGAACCAATGGGAAGCACTACACCGTGTCGAACTACGAAAAGGTGAAAGAACAATTCATACGAGGAAATGGCAATTCCAAGGATCGCAACAAGACAAGCCAACGACTGCAAGTGACTTTCAAAAATAAGCCTATCTCTTCAACGGGCAAATTTTTGAAAGATCACTATAAAAGGAGTGAGGAATGACTCGAGAGAAGGTTACGAACACGAACATTCAAGAAATCAATTAAATTGTAAACGTAAATACTCTCAAATCATTCAAGATTAATCCTCAAGCCTACATTACGAAGCACATCAATCCAACACTCACCTGTGAAGGAAAGATAACTTTAATCAATTGAAGAGGAAACTTTTGAAGAAAAGGGGTCTACATTCCACGAAGGATTGTAGGAAGGTTCAAGGTCGAACCAAGTCTTAAGCTTTTGGAGGGCTTCGTGATCAAATCCAAAAAGTTTGAGCAAGTGAGTTGTAGTAGCAAAGCTTTTGCCCTGCCTGTGAAGAAGCCGAGTCGCACGAGAAGCCGGTGAGTGATCAAGGCGTCTCGATCGAGTCCCAAAGGATCAAGTCGTTTGTGTGATCAAGACTTGTATCCGGACTGTTACCACTTTGTATATCGATCATTACCTAGTGGATTCCTCCGGGAGTTGGAGAAGAGAGGAGTAGAAGAATTACCCCATCTTCGAACCTCTATAAAAATTTCATTGTGTCATTTACATTTCAAAGACTTTAATTCCTGCATCTTAATGTTTATATCTGCATTTGATAAATTTGCTATCCATTTGATAATTTATAAGTACTAAACCAAGCACTAAACTCTTGCTTAATCAAACTTAAGGGTGTTAAGTCTTCCAATGAAAACAAAACCACAATTGAGTTAACTTATAGCCAATGGGTGAGTTATTCCATCAACAAATTTCGATTGAGTTGAGAGATTAACTCTCTTTGAGTGACTAAATTGATTGTCCATAAAGGACACAGCGGTAAAAGTATCAACTCGTATATTTAAAAGGACTAAATCGAAAATTTGGTAAGGTTTATTCAACCCCCTTCTAAACCTTACACTTACACCCCTTGGGACTACAAGTGGTATCGGAGCGGTTGGTTCATTGAACCCTCATGCGGTTAGTTCTTGAACTAGATCTCCAAACTTTTCAAAGTCTCCGCTTTAGTACCTAAACTTTCAAAACTCGTTTATCATTAAAAGTTATTATCATGGAAGCAAATTTGACACGCATCCCTATGTTCACTATTGAAGAATTTGATGATTGGAAAATTCGTATGCAGGCTCATCTATCAAAGATTACATGATGAGATGTGGATAGTGATAGAAGATGGGCCTCTGCAAATCTTAAAGGTGAATTTCTGATTATACGAAAGAGTCGGTGAAGGAGAAGAAGATGTTGCTCCCGGACACTGTCATGGTTGAAAAACCAAGAACCGAGTGGACAAATGATGAGAAAAAGATACAACTGGACAATGTAGCAAGGACATCCTTTACAAAACCTTGGACAAAGCCATGTTCAATAAAGTCAAATCATGCAAAACGGCTAAAGAAATCAGGACAAGCGACATTGATTTGTGAAGGCTCGTGAGCAAATCAAAGAAAACAAATTATCGGTGGTCATCTGAGAAATTTAAGAACTTCAAAATGATCTCGGAGAAAACCTGGATCAACCGGATGCTCGGTTCACGTAAATCACAAATGAGTCATTGCGCACTTGGAAAGGAATAACACGAGAAGGAAATGTATGAAGATCCTAAAAAGTCTTCCATTTGAATGGGAAATGAAGGTCATGGCACCGAGACATTCCATGGACCTATCAAAGACATCCAACCATGAGTTATTCTCGACCTCAAAGCCTACGAGTTTGGTGAGAAGAAAAAGACCAGGAAGAGAAAATTTGTACCCAAAACATCTGCTCTAATTGTTAAAGATGAAGAAGAAAGGAAGGTCTTGAGAGAAAGAAGACAAGAAAGGAAAAAAGGCAATGATGGTCGGCAGAGAGATAAAAAAACCAAGTCAAGAGAGTGATTGCAGAGCGATGAAGCCGACTACTCAAGTGACTACGAAGAAGAAGCCCCGATCCGCTTGATGGCCAAGGAACAAGATCAACCCGACCAAGAAGATGAGGTACACTCTAACTCATCAAACTCGGACTCTAGTGATAGCGATCGTGACACACACACTTCATCACCCACTCGATCTTTATGATTCATTAGGCAAAATGATGAAAGATTTTGAACACATTAAATCCTCACACACACACTATTGAATGAGGAAAAAACATTTACTCTCAAGAATCAAAACTCAAAGTCGACTAAGGAGCCGAGTACTCTAAATCAAATATTTGTTGAGAATGAAAGTTTAAAAGGTTGAAAATGCTAAATTAATAGAGATTTCTTTGCTATAGAAAAGAGGGAGAATGACCTCAAGAATGTTATTGCCTCATTCACTAAGGCATCTAAATCATTGGATGATCTTATTATGAGTCAAAGAGAATGTGGAAACAAGACAGGGCTTAGGATTTAATTCCCGTACTATGTCAAACCTCAAAAGTAATTTTGGAAAAAGGATCTTCAAGCCATGAAGAGTCCGAAAAATCCAAAACTATAAATGTTGCACACACATTCACTCCAAAGCACAATAACAAGCAAAGCGCCTTGGTTATAAGGGAAAAGGAAAACAACTTGATTGAGTCGGCTGAAAGGACAAATGAGAAGAGATTAAACAGAGTTCCTCAAAGAAACTCCAAACGAAAAAATACTCAGTAAAGAAGAAGCGAGAACTACCAAAAACCCAGGAAAATCTATAAGAGAAATACATATGATGGGAATGGTAGAAAATATCCAAGCAAGTGATTGGAATAATGTGAACTATCAAAGATGACTTATGGAATATAAGCCCAAATGGCAAAGGCCTAGAACTCAAGAAAGGCCATTCCAAAAGTATAAGAGCTTTCATCAAAGACACATATGCACCTAGGCACTACACTCAAAGACACCACAATTACCCAAGAAAGGCAATTGCTAAAACACATATGCAGCATACGACAAAAGAGACAATTTGTATGAACCTGGAATCCCCAAGCAATTTGCCAGGATTAATTATGATTATGTCATCGATAGATGGCAACCCCTTAGAGTCAAATCATTTGGCTATAGGTTGGTTGGATCATCTTACAATTCTAACCCCTCGGGACCGAGGAAAAGTATGGGTACCGAAACTTAATTTCCTTGATTGCGGGTTTGAGGAGGTTGAGTGCCAAGGAACCTGGTACATGGATAGTGGTACATTCGGACATATGACAGGAAATAAGAAAAATCTGTCAAAATTCAAGGAAGTTAAAGGAGCAAAAGTCATATTTGGAGGAAATGAAGCTCCTGGTGAAATAAGAGGCATTGGATCCATCAAGAGGAATGGATTAGAAATCACAGATGTTGCATATGTTGAAGGACTCAACTTCAATTTACTGAGCATCAGTCAACTCTGTGACAAGGGTTACAATGTTGGATTCAACATGGGTGTATGCCAAATCAAGGATATTGAATCAAATGAAGTTGTGCTGCAAGGATGTAGACAGAAGAATATGTATGTCGTGGATTGGTCAACTGCAACACCCAAAGACTTTGTCTACTAGCAAAAAGAGCACAATTTGAATCAAGTTAATTGTGGCACAAAAAAGCGAAGTCATCCGAATTTCAAAACGATCAACAAGCTTGCACGAAGTAATCTTGTGGAAAGACTTCCGACTAAAAGATACAAAAAGGAGAGTATATGCGACGCATATCAAAAAGAAAAACAAATCAAGTCATCATTCAAAGAAAAGACATGCCAATCTTCAACAAGAATATTGCATCTACTTCATATGGATCTATTTGGCCCAAATGGAACCGGCCAAAGATAAGTGGAAAGAAATACACCTTGGTAGTAGTAGATGACTACTCAAGATATACATGGACAATATTCATGTGTAAGAAGAAAGAAACTCTACAAAAACTACCACGGTGATGAAGAGGATTCAAAACGAGAAGAGTCAAACCATTATCAAAATAAGATCGACAGAGGAACCGAGTTTGTCAATGGAATAATAACTCGAGATTTATCGAAAATGGTATTGGTCATGAACTATCGCCAGCAAGGACTCCACGGAGAATGGAGTTGCGAAAGAAGAAGAAAAGAACCCTCAAAGAAGCAGCAAGGACTATGTTAGTCAAGTAAGTAGGGTTACCAAAAAGATTTTGGTGGAAAGCAATCAACACAACTTGCTACACCCAAAACAGATGTATGATAAACAGACGGTGACAAAGACTCCTATGAGATTTGGTGGAAGAAAACCAAATGTTGCATATTTCGAATATTTGGATGTAAATGCTTCATCCACAACAATGGCAAGGACAATCTAAAGGCTTTTGATGCTAAAGTCGATGAAGGTATCTTCTTAGGATACTCAATGAAAGCAAAGCCTACAGAGTACTCAATAAAAGAACTATGGTTGCGAAGAATCCATTCATGTGGTATTCGATGAGCCAAATGTAAATGGAGAAGACATTGAAGAGTCGGTGATAGGTGAATCATCCAACCATACGAAGAGTCCCTATCTTTCAAGCTGAAGCATTTGGAATTATCAATTCGGAAGAAGATGAGATAGTTGAATCTCAAAAACAGTGGAAAATTTGCTAAGTGATTACGAGAGAGTCGACCACAAAGAACACGGTGCAAGTCGATCGCATCCGGCTAACTTACTCCAACCTGATGTAAGATGGCCGAGAGACCATCCACGAACTTGTCATTGGAGATATAAGAGAAGGTGTCAAAACAAGATCCGAACTCAACAAGCATTAATGTTCACATGCTTCATCTCGCAAATAGAGCCCAAAGACGTGTCACAAGCATTCGACGACACACATTGGATACAAGCTATGCAATAAGAGTGAATCAGTTTGAAAGAAATAAAGTATGGGAATTAGTGCAAAGACCCATACATCAAAATGTTATTGGCACCAAATGGGTGTTGAAATAAGATGAACGAGGAAGGTTACGTGGTAAGAAACAAAGCAAGATTAGTAGCCAAAGGATATTGCCAAGAAGAAGGGATAGATTTTGATGAAACATTTGCCCCCGTAGCAAGATTGGAAGCTATAAGGATGTTTCTTGCCTATGACTCACAAGAATTTCATTGTATATCGATGGATGTAAAAAGTGCATTCCTAAATGGTTTATTGGAAGAAGAAGTGTATGTTGAACAACCTCCAGGATTTGAGCGAGAAGACTCTTGGAGATAAGGTATACAAACTCAAGAAAGCTCTATATGGGTTGAAACAGGCACCCGGAGAGCATGGTATGATACTTTGTCACAATTCCTAACCGAAAAACGGATTCACAAAAGGAAAAGTAGATAGAACACTTTTTTAATTCAAGAAAAAAAAAAGAGTATATTGCTTGTTCAAATATATGTGGATGACATCATTTTGGATCCACAAACAAAGAGTTGTGTGAAAAGTTTTCAAACCTCATGCAAAGTAAATTTGAAATGAGCATGATGGGAGAGTCGACATTCTTCCTTGGACTTCAAGTGAAACAGTGAAGGATGGAACCTTCATAAGTCAAACAAAATACACCAGAGATTTAATGAAGAAATTTGGTATGGAGGAGAAGTCTTACGTAAAAATACCAATGAATACATCGGTCAAAATGGACATGGATGCAGATGGCAAGCTCGTAGATCAAACAAGATCGAGCACTTATTGGATCATTGCTCTATCTCACAAAGCGAGGCGGACATCATCTTTCTTTGTAGGTGTATGTGCAAGATTTCAATCCGCTCCAAAAGAGAGCCATATGACAAAAAAAGCTAAGAGAATATTGAGATACTTGAAAGGAAGCCAAGAAGTAGGCCTATGGTATCCAAAGGAAGGTGGATTCAAGCTAATTGGCTATTGATTCGACTATCTTTGGATGCAGAGTGGACAGAAGAGCACTTCAAGCACATGTCAAATGCTAGGAAACAAAGTGATTTCTGGTTTAGCAAGAAGCAAAACTCAATAGCCACCTCTACAAAACGAGGCGAGAATACATAGTTGCGGGCGTTCTTTGTGCCCAAGTCCTATGGATGAGACAAAGGTGAGAGACTATGAAGTTGAGGAAAAAGAAATTCCAATCATGTGTGATAACACAAGTGCAATTGCAATCACTCAAAATCTGTGTTGCACTCAAGAACAAAGCATATTGATGTCGATATCACTTCATAAGAGATCATGTTGAAAAGAAGGACATCATCCTGGAATATATCTCAAGGCGATAAACAACTAGCCGACATCTTCACAAAACCATTATGTGAGTCAAGATTTGAAGAACTCAAGCATGAGTTGGGGTTAATTGAAATTTGAGTTAACCTTGAGAAGACCCAAAGAAAAGAAATGGAACACAAAAAGTGAAAAAAAGTGAACACACAAATCATTTCGATCAAAAATCACCAGTCGGAAAAGACTGACTACAAAGTCGGTGATAATTTGAGTCACTAAGAGGATCGTGAGAAGTAGAGTTAAATCGGCTAAGGGATAAGTGAGTCACTTATGAGCAAAATGACAAAACGCATGATCGTTTTGACTAAGCGGGAATGTTTTTAAGGAATATGTCAAAGATAATGATGATGTGTACTGAGACATAAAGCGCACACCAAGCTTATGATTGGATATAAATGCTGCCACATTAAATACGAGACATTAAATGCTAAATAGGCGTGCAAAATCTAAGCCGTTGATTTCGATCACATTTCAAAACCACATGCACGTCCTTTCATAAACCATATTTAAACCATTTTCGTCCGTTTCTCTCTCACACTTCCAAAAATGTTCATTTCTTTCTCTCAAAAGCAAAGGCAAAAATACTCTCAAGCCCTATCTATCTCTAAATCAATCTCCAAGTTTTCCTTTGATAAAATCCTGAAAATGGCCCCAACTTATGATTTTACCAAGTTAGGAAAGCAAATCCACACAAGGTCGACTATGGATTTCGACGGAATGGTGAAACAGGGTCCGACGACACCCTAGTGATGAAAATCGCTGAAAAGTTGGAAACGACCGGGTGAAACCATTTCGGCGTTAGAATATCCGATGACCTATGTGGAGGAGGTCGCACAATTTCGTGAATGTTGAGATTCACGATGAAGGAATAAAGTCATCATTCACGGAAAGCGGTGACTATCTCTCGCAAGGATTTGGTGAACATTGCTCACTACCGTGAAGGAGCATCGAGATTAACGGTGATGTAAACCTGGTGATGCTTGAAAGAAATAGCCAAGCCCGATTTGTCTTGATAAAATAATATACACAAGAAACAAGAGCTGGCTGAAGGAGGATTTATCACAAGTTGTTGGACATAGTTGCCAAATGTATCGACATCAAATTTGGCGGCTTTGACCAACCGTCAAAGGCAAAGCAGGCGATTGTAATGGCTGCAATCATCGAAGAAAAGAAGATAAATGGCTGAGTTTGTCTACATGCAGACTCTGCTTAACGCGTGGGAACAAATCCTTCAAGGAAGATGGCTCATTTGGAGGATCCTCAGGATATGGCCTAGTGATTGGCGGTGATGGAGGTGAAAGGAGTCCCTCTTAGACATGGGAAGGCATTCCATGTTAACAAGAGGATGTTTAGAGCAAATCTCTCGGCGCACGAGAAGAGAGCCTACGCAAGAGAGCGACACGAGTGAGGGGAATCGGTGACCCCGAAGATACAAATGCTTCCTCTCCACCCAAGAAGAAAAGCGCCCTGCGGTTTGCTAAGAAGCTCACGCCCTGCAAAGAAAGAAAGTCAAACATGCTCGCCCCTGCAGTGAGTCACCGCCCCGCAGGCCGTGTCTCCTGCCCCCTGCAGCAGATGGTCGAGAAGGACTCACAAATACCTTCTCCGATCGTCAAAAAGAGGAGAATCGAGAAGCCAAGACGGCCCGCTCCTTAGAAAAAGACACCAGCACCGGCCCCCCCGCCCAAGACTCGAGAGGACACCGTCTCTCGAACCGAGAAATCCTCGGTACAAACTAGGAGAAGAAGATGAATTATCAAGCACTCCGAGCTTGAGAAAACCTTGAGTCACCACTCAGTGGAGCAGAATCGGAGACTGCTGGAGAAGTAGAGTCTCCGGATGTAATTGATGAAACAGCCAAGTCTGCTGAAGGCGATCAACAGAGGCAACCGGAAGACACAATCGTAGTTCACACACACAAACACAAAAGAAGGCGATAAAGCGGATAGTGATGTGATGATCCTATCTCCACCTTACCCGGACATCCAAAATCGTCTGCGTGAGTGGAGGAAATGGAAGTTGAGTAAATCGAGGAACAGTTCCAACGGCTTTGAGTTTATAGAAGAAGAAGAGGAACTGCTACATTTCCTTGGACTAACCATGTGCTCCCAAAGACTTGATGAAGACAATCGCCGCACAGACATCCTGCAGATTTTCAAGGAAAAGGAGAAAGAAAAGCAAGCGGAGAGGAAGCCGAGGCACGTGAGAAGGCCAACATTTGCCTATCTCTCGGCACCACGTAACACACACATCCTCTCCTTGATGTCTTCTCGATGATGATGAGGATCCCAGGAGAATCTGTCTTCTGACGTAAGAGTTGCAAATGCGGCAAGTATTGCATGAATCGAGAATCATTCACGAGCAAAGATCGATGGAGGGACCAGGAGAGTCCTCGAACACAATCGAAATTGATCCAATGGGAGTGGTACATCAAATCGCCATGTTGTTGCTGCCACCACTTCCCCACTCACTCGGAAGAAGCGATAAGGGACTTGGCGATGAAACCAGGATAGTGGGGACCCGGTCGAGCCAACCCCTATTGAAGGTGTTTTACCACCGCCCCAAAGGTGAACATTCAATCGAAGCAGTGGGAGCTTGGAGAAGAGTGACCCCCGTTCAAGTCACTCACCGTGGTGAGCCGAGGGGAAACTCCTACACCGCAGCAAGGTCGGAGGATGCTTGCAGATGACTCCACAATGAATCAAAGAGGCGAAGTAGAGAAAATACAAACACAAGAAGAACATCAAGTTGCCATCAACGAAGCTCGGACGATTGAGGCTGTCTCGGTGAGGTGCCAATCGCTCGAAGGCTAATGACGCGATGCGGTCGAGGCACGAGGAAGGAACAACCCGGGAGTTAACACTGGGCGATGAAAGTGCAATCCATGGGGTTGAGACTCCAATGGATGCCACCGCAGAAGACCCTAAGACACGGTGACAACGCCGAAAGGGAGGACGAGCCTCGCCGGCAGAGAGACCGCCGGAGGTAATGAAGCCCACGGGAGGTTGAGACTTCCGGGGCAAAGAAGTCAAGTAGAGAACATCCCTCCCTGCTATCATCGACCCATCCGAGAAGGAGATAAGCGCACTTCATGATTCCCAGGATAATCCCGATGTAACCTTTGCGGGATCGGAAAGGCGAAGAAGAAGCCGAGTCATCCCCCGTGATGAGATCCAAAAGACTCATTGCGGATGTTCCAAGCACGAGCAAGTCGATCCCAAGACTACTCGTCAAACCTTTAACTTTGATGATGAGCCACCAATGGAAATCTCATCATCGTCCGATGACGCACGATAAGGCCGAGGACGGTCTACTCAAATGGAAAAATCATTTGAGACCAACGGTTGTTGAGACACGAGGCTCGGCAAGTCGGGTCCACTTCACAACAAAACCCAGTGAACAAGTGACCCCTGCGCAGCTCCTCAAGCTGCAGCAGGTCGATTCCTAAAAGAACTTCACGCGCACCGCTCATTATCGAACAAATTCCGGTTGGCGGTGATGAATCCTTTATAGAATCTTTTCCTTTTTCTCTAGAGGTACCCGACCTCCATGAAGTGTCGAGAGAATGAACGCGCACGCTATCACGCACCAACTCTCGTCTTTTCATCGGCACCATTGTTCGGTGATTATGATTTTTGATTGCATGGCCATCACCGCAACGGAAGAATCACCAAGTCCCTTGAAGTGTTCAAGGCATTATTGGCCGAGATTGAACGAATGGAGAGGCATCAGGCCTCTATGGACATGCGACCGACAAAGAGATGCCAATCTCACTCGCTGATTTAAGAGGCATAACGATCCGGATCGGGAATGGTGGCAACAAAAAGCAAACAATGCGTGTGGAATGGGTTAGATACTTCAGGACATTGTTCAACAAGTCTGCTGGTATGGAGAGCGAAAATGCCGATGCAAAAACGAAGCCGAGAGAGCATATTGAGCACATGCATGAAGCTCACATTGCCGAGATTAAGCTGCTGCGTGAGCAAAACAAGAGTGATCTACAACGTTTGGAAGAGACCATGAATACAAAATTCAGCCTTCTCATGGGCCGAGATGAAGTGATTTCAGCAGAGTCCAACGCTACTCGATCCGAATTTCGTCCGCATACTCTGCAGCAGACTCAAGACAGAACTCTACCATCGTGAGCTCGACTTCTTGCTTGCAAGTCTGTTTCAGCGTTCCTCTCTCCTTTGATGATGCCAAAAAGGGGGAAGAGGAATACCAAAAAGCGCAAGGGCGATCTGAAGTTGAGAAGGAAGGAAGCATTGCGAAGGGAAAATCGGTGAGGAAGTTTTGAAACAAAAGAAAGGAAAGTTTGTTGAGGGGGAAGGATTTGACGGATGTGACCTTGATGATTGCACAAACCCCCAACAAGGTCATCACGGTGACATTATCGGCGACAGAAACTCCCTCCGTGACTCTGCCACTCCAACACTCTGCTATATCCATGGTGATAAGAGAAAGACAATTGAAAGCAGGGGATGAAGGAAGTGGAAGGAAGAATGGATGCCCGAGTTATGAACATCTTGAAAGAACATGGAGGCATTCCAATGAGACGAGAGACACTTATGCCATCTCGGATGTCGGGACAGAGCCACGATCAGTTGATGAATTTAAAACGCTCGAATCGAGGGATACTTTGCAAATATGTCTATGGCTTAAGCTTGGGACTTATCTTGGGAAAAGGGTCTCACGTTATGTGAAGAAGAAGGCAGCGGCAGACTATCGGCGATCGCTCTTTGGTCACTCCACTGGTCACTCATTTGAAAGAAGAAGACCCCAAGATAAAGATACGCCCGGTAGGTAGAGGAAGAAGCGTGGTGGAGGAAGAAGCTTGGACTAGGCCTCGCCCAAAAACATTGAATACGTGGATCCGGGAAAGAAAGGAGGGATCTCTTGGGTGGAAAGCTTGACCAAGTAGCAAATTTGCAAGTGGCTAAAAGTAACGCTGAGTATGCAAAAAGATTAGAAGAAGAAAACAAGAGACAAACTCGGCTATGGGAGGAAAGCGGGAAAGATTAAGAAGAGATGAAGGTTTGCCCAGGAAGGCATATGAAAAGAAAAAGAAAGCGGTGACGACGAGAAAAAGAAAAAGAAGAGAAAGAAGATCTTGAACAAGATGAAAGAAAAGAGACAACGAAGGAGATGAAGTGTTCTTTGTCCAACCCTTCGTGTATTTTATTATGTAAATACATACAATGTAAGTCTTGAAATAAAGCTATAAATTCTTTATTTTTCTATGTAGACAAATATGTGCTCGATACACCTTGTATGCTTGATTGTGTAAAAGAACAAGAATGTTATGATCAATAAAAGGATTGATTCTGCGCATACATTCTATGTCAATACACTATCGTATGTATCTTTTTGTTTGCATTTTTGAATGGTTTAAGTTTTGGCATCATCAAAAAGGGGGAAATTGTTAGGAATTTTATTGTTTAGATTTTGATGAATGCCATGTAAAACTTAGAATAGAAAGTTGGCACCCCATTTTTTTACGTTGTAAATTGCATTGTAATAGATAGAGTGGTCGGTGAGTTAAGTCGACTATGCACTGAACATGCAAGAAGACAACCGGAGACTAGAAGGAAGACTCATTTGTGAGGCGGTGAGTGTGGCAAAAAGAAGAGAAGACGGGAACTCGATTGAAGAAGCGGTGAGATGCGGTGAGTGGAGTATCATCAAGTCAACTCAAGAAAAGCCAAGTCTCAAGTTGAAGTGAGAAGAGTCATCCGATGATTGAAAGGCGACTCTAAGTCACCTGGGGAAAGCAAGGAAATGCGGTCAAGTCGAGATAATCTGTAAAAGATCCGTTGCCGTAAATCAAGAGATTTACTTAAACAAGTAATATCTCCATACCACCTTTCTCGGAGTGCTCGACCCGAAGCGTGCAAAAGGAATGAACAATGGGAAGCACTACACCGTGTCGAACTCTAAAAAGGTGAAAGAACAATTCATACGAGGAAATGGCAATTCCAAGGATCGCAACAAGACAAGCCAACGATCGCAAGTGACTTTCAAAAATAAGCCTATCTCTTCAACGGGCAAATTTTTGAAAGATCACTATAAAAGGCCGAGGAATGACTCGAGAGAAGGTTACTCGAACCACGAACATTCAAGAAATCAATTAAATTGTAACAGAAATACTCTCAAATCATTCAAGATTAATCCTCAAGCCTACATTACGAAGCACATCAATCCAACACTCACTGTGAAGGAAAGATAACTTCAATCAGTTGAAGAGAAAACTTTTGAAGAAAAGGGGTCTACATTCCACGAAGGATTGTAGGAAGGTTCAAGGTCGAACCAAGTCTTAAGCTTTTGGAGGGCTTCGTGATCAAATCCAAAAAGTTTGAGCAAGTGAGTGTAGTAGCAAAGGCACTGCCTGTGTGAAGAAGTTTCGAGTCGTCACGAGAAGCCGGTGAGTGATCAAGGCGTCTCGCATCGAGTCCCAAAGGATCAAGTCATTTGTGTGATCAAGACTTGTATCCGGATTTATTACCACTTTGTATGCGATCATTATCTAGTGGATTCCTCCAGGAGTTGGAGAAGAGAGGAGTAGAAGAATTACCCCATCTTGAACCTCTATAAAAATTTCATTGTGTCATTTACATTTCAAAGCACTTTAATTCTGCATCTTAATCTGTTTATATCTCACGATAAATTTGCTATCCATTTGATAATTTATAAGTACTAAACCAAGCACTAAACTCTTGCTTAATCAAACTTAAGGGTGTTAAGTCTCCGCTGAAACAAAACCTGATTGAGTTAACTTATAGCCAACAATGAGTTATTCCATCAACAAACTCGATTGAGTCATTGAGAGATTAACTCTCTTGAGTGACTAAATTGATTTGTCCATCAAGGACACAAATGTGTAAAGTATCAACTCGTATATTTAAAAGGACTAAATCGAAAATTTGGTAAGGTTTATTCAACCCCCCTTCTAAACCTTACACTTACACCCCTCAGGACCTACGAGAAACGACTTACGTCTTACGTGTAGTAGCACCACTAACACGAAGCACCTTCGAACTAGAAATATCTTCAAGATCAAGTTCTTTGGACTTAGTGCGGAATGTAGAAAATAGCTTTTGGAGGTGTATGAAATGCTATGAATTTTTACGTGTAAAATCGCAATGCACAACAATGATTTTATAGACAACCAACACCGCAGGAGATAAAAAGGTAGTGGGCATTAATCCAATTGTAACATCCCGGATGTTACACCCCACTACTCCATACGAGACAAGTAGTGGGCTCTTTTCGGATGATCACTCCGTAGGAGTTACTAACTCCAACGATCACGAATCGGACACCTACAATGTCCGATTCATTGGGCTTCAACATCCAGCGATCACTCGAATCAGGGCCAAGCCCATTTTCGAGTGGCAAAACTTTAGTGGACTGGACCCGAGCCCAATAAAAGGTTGCCGCCAAAGCCGATCAGCCCACGCCCAAGCCCAAGCCAAGGCCGGGCCGGGCTTAAGTGAAGTGGGCGCGCGTGTGGCTCGCTTGTGATCATCCACTTGTGTTATAGTTTATACAACAAATAACACCTTCAGTAAATAAACTAGGATAAACTATAATTTGTATTCCATGTGGGATAAGGCATAAGCCTTTCATCTCCCTTTAAATAATCTTTACATAATGCCCATTTATGTGGCTACCTTCGTGTATTAATTTCTCACTCACCAGAAATTCGGTTTGAGAAATAAAAAATACTACGAACATCTACTTTAACGTAGATTAATAATATATAATTTAATTTCTCTAGAATTAAATATTTAGCCACCAAAAAATTGGTCAAAGTCGGTCGACACCCACTTTATCAAAACCAAAATTTCCAACAATTTCTAGGCCACCCAAGTTCGAGGTATTTTATGATGGATCAAAATTTATATCAAGTCAACACAATTTTGAAACTCCAATGTTTCATTTTGATGCATAGGTGAAGAAGAAGCTATTTATTCCACCAAGGACTGTGCATATGCCACCAACAATCCAACATGGGCCTACTATGTTCAGCAGTTCCAACAAAGTCAGTTTCAAATTCTGGAGTGAATATAAGGGGTCAAGCATCATTTCTTTGGAGGCCACTTCATCCCATCTATCGAAAGTTGCAGCACACAACAAAGTACCATACCCAAGTCAATCATAAGCTGAAGGAGGCAAGAAGTATGTCACCTTCAAGAACTTACATTTGTTCTAACTCAAACCAAGACTAAAAAAAGGAGAGGAAAAAGGCAAAGTGAAAAAATGAAGCTGGAAAAATGAAGACTCGGGATTTTGAGATTTTGTTGAACATTTTAGTGTCAATATCCAGTATTTTGTTTTTGTTTTAAGTGTGAGATAACACTTTGTTTTTGTTGATTTGGTGATTTTGTTGATTTGTCACTTGGAATGCTCACTTTGTTTTTGTTCATTTTGTTGAGCTATTTTTATCTTTGGTTGGTGCCAAATTTATTCTTCCATTCCAATTTGTTAAGTCCAATATTTTTGAACTTAATTTGTTCTTCCAAAAATAGACTTGATGTCACCTATCATTTGATATGCATGTGACTCATTACAATGGCGAGAATTACATAGCTCTATCATTTGATCAATACAAATTTGGCAAATGACTAATAGATTATATTCAAGACTAGACACACGGGAATGTTACAAAATGGAACTTGATTTAATTAACATCCAATTGCAAAATAATACACGGGAAGGTTACATCCAATGCGCTCATAGATTTTTTAAAGCAAAAGATCCAAATATTAACTTCTTCAACTACATCTATTTTATCCTTCCCATTTCCATCCAAAATTTTAAATTTAGTAACCCATCCATAAAGCCACAAACATAAGCCAAGATAGCACCACCAACAACTTTAGCAACTTCTTGTCTTGACCCAACTTCTCGATTTTTCCTCCAAGCTAACCACTGCAGCCGTAAAGTAGGAATCACGATCATTGACCTTGCACACATGGGTGGGGCTTGCCAATTGAAATAGTTACAACCTCCATTCGAACATAAAAAGGAAAACAAATAAATAAAAGCGATTAACTTTCTACATATTTGCCCCTCAATTCTCTTTCAAGAGTATGCAAAACATCACCTTCTAAGCCACGGCAACCATAAAATCTTCTTAGGATTATCAATCGTCCAAGAAGTTCGTATTTTGCACTCGTTTTCCACACGCACAAAGTATCCAACCACCTCCACCACGTCCCAACGAAACAAATGACATTTTCTTCGTTTCTTTTCTTAGAAAAATTTACAAGCTCTCCTTTATATGTTGTCCGATGTGGGTCGATTCACACAAGAAAGAAGAAGGTGACCTTTAATGGCAAGCTCATAAAGCTCTTAAGGGAAAAATCGTCATCGCCCTACTAGATGGGGGAATTGGAGGAAATGTAATTATGTTTTCCGTCCTAAAATTGTCCACATGGCAATTTTATGCACATTACCTATTTAATTTAATGGAATATTGTACACATCACCTATCTAACGGAAATTTAGTGCCACAAAATAAAAAAAAATCCCAAATTTAGATCCTAGTCGGTAATTTCGGCAAATTAAAAATTTCCGGTGAAAATCGGACTAAATTTCGAAATTTCATAAATTAGAGGACTAATTTTCAAATGTGCCAACTTAGAGGACCAAAAGTCTAAACGAGGCCAACTTAGAGGACGAATTTTCTAATTTTCCCAATCCATAAAATATTTAGATCATAATATTGAGATGTTTAAGCCATTTAACAACACTAACTTTTACCTTCCCGATTTTCGAAAAAGAAACCTAAAGAGGCGGTTGTACTAAAAAAATTAGTCCACAGAGAAGAGTGCATCGATCTCTTTGAAGTATAAAAGATTCAAGTGAGACTCCACTTTAATAATGATCGTCAATAATTGAATTTCACGGATTCATGCTTGCATTTATTCTTTTATATCCAAGTAAACCACAAAATTAAACGTGAAAGTAGAAAAGATATGCGAGTTTTGTGAGAAAATTGAGTGAAGTTGTACCATTGTTGCAAAAATAATTGTATACTCTCGGTGTGGGGGTAGCGTGTAGCCTATGAAATCAACGAAATTCATCCATACCGAGCATTATGCAAAAATAATTGGGAAACGAATTCGAGAATAGTAGAAGCAACATAGACATTAAGAGGCAAGGAGATTCCTCTAGCTTGAAGCTTTTGGTCAACTTGAAGCCTATTTTTTAATAATCTCGGAGGAAGATTATCATAGAAAGGGTTATGCAATCATTCCAAATCTTATCAAAGAAGGTGGAAACAACTAGGTGGTTCTTATAACTTTCCAAGTAGAAGATATGAAAAACTTATCATTTGGAGAGACCATCCAATTTATAGAATTAGTATTAGCTGCAGAAATAGGGATCGGATGAAGCGTAATGCGTAGAAGTACCAACTTTGCATAACCTATTCATATCCCAAGTGCTATTAGACCAACATAATTTAAGCGGAATATGTTCAAGCCCATCCATATTAATATCAATTAATTGAGATAAAGGCTGTTAGAGAACCATGTCAAACCAAAAACTAATATCCCCGGACTTAAGACTCCAAAAATATCATTTTGAGCTTGATTTTTGACCTTACAAAGTCTTTTCCAAACAAGGTTGTCGTGAATAGAAGGAGAAACAAATGACCACATCCAACCCTCCTACATATTTAACTTGCAAAACATTAGCTCAAAAGACTTATTACTTCCAAACTTCCACCAAAGTTTAAAAGAGAGGGCATAAATAATATCAAAAATTGATATAATATCAAGGCCTCTCTCAAAATCATGATGACCAATAGTGTCCCAGGCCATCCAATGAATCTTCCTAGTATCTAAGGTCTCCCCAGGAAGAAATTGGCCATAATTTAGTCTATTTTCTTAACAATATAACGAGGAGGTTTAATAACTTGAACTAGATGAATACACATAGAGTTTAAGGTGTTTCTAATAAGCATAAGCCTCCTACCAAAAGAAAGAAATCTCAAGATTAAGAGCACACCTTATTATGTATCTTAGAAAGGAGGGATTGAAACAACCGTCCCTTCTTATGACATTTACAAATGGGAGTCCCAAGGTGTCGAAACTTAGTAAGAGAGGATATAGGTTGAATTAGAGAATGAGAAGCGTTGGAGCCCAAAATAAAGGAGCTCTTTGAGATATTTATCGATTGACGGACAAAGAAGCATAAAGATGAAATAATTGATGGAAGTTTGCAAAGATTAAGGCCTATTGTTGGAGAAAATCAAGAGATCATCAACATAAGCAAAGTGGGAAATAGGGATACCACCTGAGAGTTGAAGTACATCTTTAGGGTTTTTAAAATAAACTATCCATACCCCTAGACTAATATTCACAACTAATATGAAAAGAGAGGGATAATGGGGTCGCCTTGTCTCAAGCCTCTAATGGAATTGAAGAACCCGGATGAAATCCCATAACAAGAAACGAGAAATCAACAAATGTTGATATAATTTTAATAAATAAGATCCATCTAGCAGGATTCCCATCCGAGTAAGCATATTGTTAAGAAAGTGCCATTGGATCTTATCATAAGCCTTAGCCATATTAATTTTAAAAACCACATTCTTAACAATACCTTTATTATCTAAGCGGTGAACTAATTATTGGGCTATGAGATTATCACTACTAAGTCTCCCTTGAATGAAACCACTCGAGATGGAGAAATCGAGAAATTGAAGAAGGGGGGTGAGCCTATTATTCAAAATTCAAAAATTAGTTTAATTTTGATATTATCGAGCTAATAGGCTTGTATTCAACCCAAGTCTTAGTATTGGGACATTTGGGAATAAGGATAATGGTAGTAGCGACAAAACCTTTAGGCATAAGATTATCGAGAAAACAAATCATGAACAAAGAACACAAACATCATTTTGCACAATATCGTAATGTTGAAAAAAATAAAGCGAGTGAAACAATCGGGACCAACTACACCTTTAGGATTTAAAGAGAAAAGAGCATTCTTGATTTCAGTAGTAGAGGGTATCTCACAAAAGCGAGTGAGATTCACATGCTCGGGAAGGGTAGGAATAGAAAAGTCGATGAAAAAGGAGCAAACTCCGGATCGAGAGAATTTTTGAAAATAAGAGGCATCAGATTTAACAATGCCTTCATCAAGTAAAAAGTAATGCCATTATCAAGAATTCACGAATCCTACCCTTCGGCCTTTTTGCTTGGCAAATATTTGGTATTCCTTTCCCCTTCTATTATCCATTTGCATCGACTTTTGTTTCCAAAAGTCTTCATGATTTTAGCGACAAAGGTAAGCTCGGAAGTAGCTTTTTAGGTCTAAAAGATTCAAATGAGAAGGTTGAGTATCAAAGAGTTGTTCGCAATGAGCCACTCTTTGTTCGACTTCATGAAGTTTAGAAAATATATTTCCAAAAATATTCCAATTCCACCAGGTAAGTTTCTACGTGATCCTAATAAGCTTATGGTGAAGATTTGTCATGCTACTAGTAGGGGCAACCCAAACTTGCTTGATGGTATAAAGAAAAGAATGATGTCTAATCCACATTTTCTCGGAACCTAAAAGCAGATGAATGTTTATGAGAGATGGTGGAAGCTCTAAGAAGCGATGCATGATCGAATGAATTCTAGGTAAATGGGAAACCACAGATTTAAAGAAAATACCCTCCAACTAAGAGAGACCAATTCTATATAATCTTTCTTGCAAACCATTCCTAACCCAAGTATGAAGAGTAGCACCGTATATTCCAAGTCAATAAAACCACAAGAAGCAATAACATCACTCAAATCCTACATATCTAGCATTCTATTAATGTCACTACCACGACACTCAAATTTAAAGAGGAAACAGTTAAAGTCTCCACCAACTAACTAAGGTACATCAAGTTGACTATCAAGCAATATCAGTAAACTATCTCAAAGAGGCCTTCTATCAAGTTTGGAGCATTTAACATAGATGAAAGAGGTATAGAAAGGCTTAGGGAGAAGGGAGAATAAACATATAATGAATCACATTGTTCATGATTTAAACTAACGAGAAAAGTCAAACCCAAACTTAAGGAAAACCCAAATTTTATTAGACACACTAGCCAAACCATGAGTAAAACCTAACTTACTACAAAATGAGGGAAAATTAGGGCAACCATGGGCTCAAGAATAACAAGAATATGAATATGGTGGTCTTTACAAAGCATATTAAGATGATTAAGGGATGGGACATTGCCAATGCCCCTAATATTCTATATTAACATGTTCAAATTCATGTTTCAATGTATGGATTATTTTTAGCGGTAATTGCTTCTAAGAGGTCTCTTGTTAGGCCCCTTTTTGGAATAGGAATATCGATACAACTAGCCAAAGTTTTTGGGTGGGAAGATCATCTTGTTCCAAAGAAACAAGAGGGGAAAAGGAATTATGATTTTGTGAAGGAGAAGAAGTAGAAGGTTGGTCCAACTTAGAGGACTCAACAGGAGAATGATGTGTTTGATAAATGGTTTTATCATGATTTTGATGATTTTGATTTTACACCAAAACAATGTTTTTAAAGGTTGTCCAAATACTCTAAATGATTTAAAATGATTTTAATATTTTTCGGAGTATTTCCTCAAGTTTATTTTCGATACAAAATTGGACAATTCATTTAATGTTTTTAAGTCAATAGGTTTTTACATTGAAACTATGTTGTCCTAATACTCCCAATTGATCTAAAATGTTTCTACTATTTTTCTGAGTATTTATTGGAATTTATATCGGACAACACTTTGTGTGTAAATGTTTTATTTCTTCAAAACTATATTTCTAATGTTGTCCTAAATACTCCCGTCGGTTTAAAATGTTTTTACGAATTTTTGGAGTATTTCTTGAGGTTTATTTTTGATAAAAATCGGACAACTTGTCATTGAGGAGGTCGGCCGGTCGACGCGTGGCGACCGTACACGGGAACAAGTTTCGTGAAATGAAACTTGAGAACTCTCAAAATTGATCGTCTGCAACCGGTCGCACATAGGCTCGACGGCCGAGGTGCCCTTCGACCGGCCGCCTGTTAATTTGGTGCTTATATGTTTCAAACTCTATTTCGTGCGGACCGGCCGCCCTTTAGTTTGACAAAGAAAAAATATAATTGTGCGTGCAGACCATTCTTCCTTAAAATGTGGGATTGTTCTATAATCGATTTTTGTATCCTTATGAGACAACCATATTTATTTTAATCTCTTTGTCTTATTTGTAGACAAAAGAAAACATGGAGGAGCCCATGAAGGAGCCTATGTTGGAGGAGCCTTTGGAGGAGCCTTTGGAGGAGCCTATGTTGGAATTCAAATTTGAAGGCTCTCCTATAAATAGATGAAAGCTTGAGGGATCAAAAACAAGACTTGATACAAACAACAAGAGATATCACAAGCACATAATCTTTGTTATTCATTTCAACATTCTTGTTGTAATAGCCAAGTACTATCACTTTCACATCTTGAGGTCTAGGCTTTCATTCTTGATTACACTTGCACTTTTGAGTTGTAATATTTTTCAAAGTGTAATCTTGATTGTAATTCATCAACCAAACACAAGATATCCTTGTGAGTATTCTTGTGGTAAGAATACACTTGGGTGATCTAGGTGATAGGTATTTCAAGAGTGTGGTGCTCTTGAGGTGTTGAAGAATTTGGTATTCTTCAAGATTGAAGATTGTGGTGATCTTCAAAGGTGTCGTTGAAGGAAGATTGTGGTAATCTTCAAAGGGAGATTGTGGTAATCTCCAAAGGTGGTGTTGGAGAGTTCGGTGCTCTTCAAGACGGAAGATTGTGGTGATCTTCAAAAGAGATTGTGATAATCTTGAAGGTGTTGTTGAAGAAAAGTGTGGTGCTCTTCAAGGTGTTGTTGTAAGTTGGTGTTGTATTAATTTTTGGTAAATTAATAAAATCTTTTTCTTTTTGAAATCCATCCCAGGATATCTTGGGGTGGTAGAGGATTAGGCCCACAGGTGGGTTGAACCTCTTTAAATCGACGTGTGTTGTTTACATTCCGCACCTTCATTATTTTGTTTGAGCATTCGGGTTTGAAAAAGAGGGCGAAATCGAAAAGATGGAGATAATCTATTCACCCCCTCTGCAGATTATCGTAGCGCTTGGACTTACAAGTGGTATCAAAGCCAAACTCTTTGGCAAGCTCGTTTCACATCGCGAGTGAAGAGAAACGATCGTCGGCTACTTAACGAAGCTCACCTTTCCGGCACCTCCACCACCAAGCCACCTCGGTTTGATTCCAAAAATTTTATATTTTGGAAAGAAAGAATGGAATGCTACTTACAAGGTTGCGGGTTCGACATTTGGAACACCGTCATTAATGGAGAATCCATTAGATGAAAGATACACCACACACCTCAAAAAGGCTTCAAAAAGCTCAATGATGAAGAGAAGAAAATCATCTCTTTAAATGGTAAAGCTCTTAATATTTTACTTTGTTCACTTACCACTTTGGAATTTGATCATGTTGAAGGTATTCAATCGGCACATGAAGTATGGCAAAAATTAGAAGCCATCTATGAAGTATATGCAAATGAAAGGAGCAACTCAAAAGCATCTACTTCACAAATGGATACAACATCAAATCCAACAACATGGAATAAGCCTTCTACAACCTCCCATGATGAACAAGTTGAACAATGCCTCATGGGCATCGAAGAAGAAAACGAGGTAAGTTCTAAACCCTCTACTTCTTATGACCATGAATTGAAAAATGAATATAGTGATTTACAAAATGATTATGATGAGCTACAAGATGAATTCCAAAACTTACTTGTTAAATACAAAAATTTGAAAAAGGAATTCATTGTTTTGAAAAATGATAAGGATAGTTTATTTACTTCCTATGAATCACTATCATGTGCTCACACCACCACTCTTGACAAGGTTAGAAACCTTGAGAAAGAAAAAAATAGTACTCTTGTTGAGGATATAAATTGCTTGAAAAATGATTTATCTAAATCCAACTCGAAAGTACCGATAGAATAACCAATATTGTTGATTGTTGTGATAATTCGAAACTAGAACTTGATCATAAGCCCAAGGGTGTCAATCACATGAAAAAGAATCAAGTCTCTAAGACGTTGGTCATTATGCTCCTAGAATTATTACTTGCTTTTATTGCGGTAAAAAGGGTCATACGGTAAATACTTGTCGTGCTAGAAATAGCACTAATTATTGTTGGAGACCTAAAAGTCTCAAGACTAATCACAAAGGACCTGAAACACATGAGGGTACCACAAAACAATGTCATATTAGGTACCCGGCAAAATAATGATCGAAGAAAATTCATACGCATTAAGAAGACATCAAATGACCTTGTCATTTGATCAAAGAAGGAGAAAACATTTTCAACAAAGCCAATTTCCAAGAAGAGGATACAATCAAAAATGGGAAGAGTACAATCCTTGAAATGGCATAGACATCATCAACAAGATGATTTTCAAAGAAGAAGAGACCATCAACAATGGGAAGGTAACAAACCTTGAAATGGAGCAATCAAAGAAGCCATCATCAACAAAGTGACTTCTCGAGGAAGATATCATCAACAATGGGAACTAAGACAACCCATGGAAACGGCGAATTGGTAAACCGTATCTCCCCATTTAAAATATGCATTTTATCTAGTTAGTATGCATGTTTTTATTTGTGCCTATATTGCAAATGAGTTTTCATGTATTTAAATTTTAAATTAAGGTCTTCAAAACTTATTTGTATTTTTAAAATTTTTGAAAAAGAAGACCTTATATGATGTTTTTAAAACTCTTGTGCATTTTTGTAGACTAAAGTGTATGATCATCTCTTATGGATTTTTATGGCATGAGCTTACTTGTGATATCTCTTAGCTTTACACTTCTATCATTATGATTTGTCTTTAGATTTGTTTTAAGAATTGTGTAGGATCTACATATTTTCACAAATGGCCATTTTCATCATTATTTGTCAAGAAAAGGCATAAATTATCGAAACGTTTACTTGTGTATTGCCATATGCCTATGTGCTTGTTTTTTCATAGTGTTTCATACAAGTGCCATTAAGAGGATTTTTAGATTTTTTGAAAGGCACTATTCGATATTTGATTGCACATATTTGCTTTGTCAACTCTTGTTCAAATACTTCTTTTAAATAAGGTCTCAACTATATGATATCGGATTTGCAAATTTCAAAAGAGACCTTTTATAGCTTTCTTAAGCTTATTTGAACTTGCATGATTTATTAGACTCTTGATGATATTCTAAAAGCATAGTATGTGTTTCTTGCTTCATGGTCTCTATATATAGTATCTATTTCTACTATGCAAGATATTTTGTGATTGAGGCATGTTTTTACACTTGGGCTATTTTTTTCTTGCTTATATAAGCGATGCCATTAATGAGTTTGTTAAGTTGTGTAGATGAGAAATGAAGTACTCCAAATATTTGGATGTAAATGTTCTATTATGAACACCTTAGATCAATTGGATACCCTATGATGATAGTGATGAAGAAGATAAAAAGGGTATTAGGAACAAACTCGATGACCAAGGCAACATTGGTCGAACTAAGGCGAGGTTAGTAGCTCGAAGGTATTTTCAAGAAGAAGGTAATCGATTTTGATGTAACATTTGCACTCATAGCACATTTTGTAGCTATTTGCATTTTACTTGGCCATTCTTGTTTTAAGAAAATTTCAAGTTTTACCAAATGGATGTTAAATCCAAATTTCTAAATGGTTTTATTCAAGAAGAAGTCTATGTAAAACAACCTCCGGGGTTTAAAATTTTCCAGGCCAAATGATTGTTTTTAAGGCCTTGTATGGTTTAAAACAAGTACCGTGTATGGTATGATAGACTTAGCTATTTTTGCTAAATGATTTTACAAAAGGTAAAGTTGATACTACTCTCTTTGTTTGTGAAAAAGGGCAATATTGCTTAAACTTGTGCATATTTATGAGAATATTTTTGGTGCTACTAATGAATATTTGTGCAAGATATGGTTCTCTAAGTTGATGCAAGGTGTACTTGAAATGAGCATGATTTCTTGCTTGGACTTCAAATCATTCAATGCCAAGTAGATGGTCACATTTCAAAAGAACTCTTGAAGGAGTTAGGCATTGAAGAAGGAAGAATCATTCCAACCTCTATGGCTATCAATGAAGAGATTGACAAAGGTTGAGAAAGGCATGTCGGTTGACAAACAAATTCGAGGTATGTCTTCTTGTATTATTCCTATAGACTCGACATTCCATATACCTTATGTCTATATGCTCGACTTCAAAAACTATCCCAACAAATCTCATTAAAGTGCCATTAAAAGAAATTTTCAAATATTTGAAAGGCACTTCTTCTTATGACTTGTTGTATCCAAAGATTTAAAACGTTCTTATTTTTTTCGGGATAACAAGTTTGGTATCTATTATACGGTTATTCGTATTCAAAATTTGGTTCGTCATAATCGAACTAAACATATTGAGATTCGATATATTTTTAAGGGATTGTGATTTTTAACAAAAACATTGAGATGTGTTTAATTAGTCTCAAGGATAACTCGCGGACTTTTGATCGTTAACACGCCGAGTATTTTACCTCATTTCGAGCTTGATTATGACATAATGTATATTGAATGAGGTCTACGTTTGCATTTTGCACGTTTTAAAACTTAGGGGCGAAAAATCGGATTTTTGGATCAAATTTCGGATTTTCAAAACATAAAAGAACCACTGGCCATCGGGCAAGGGGAAAGGCCGCCTGCCGCCGACCGGCCGCCCATGCCCCGGACCTGGGGCCGCCTGGATGATTTTTGGCTAAAAATAGTTCGTTTCGACTTCGCCATTTTGGCTTATTTTGTCCATTTTTTCGTCCCTTCGAATTGCACACAAATTTCATTCAAAATTTGTTTTATTGCATACATTTTATATTTTGGGGATTATCTAGCTCGGTTATCATCATCATTGCTCGACTTTACCAATTGAATGGTAAGAATTTCACTATCGTTAGCTCAATTGGGTTGAACCATGAGTTTGTGGCTTATATGTATTTTTCCCGATGCAATTCATATATATTTGTGATGAGCTTATTGATTGTTGATGAATGATATATGTTATATTGCATTTGGTGATGAAAACTTGGCTTGATTTCATTTACAAGGACTATATATATCTCTTTCAATTTTTACGCCCGCCAAGAGTGTTCGATAAAACGTTTCAATGAAAAAATTCATCACCTACATGATTCTCTCGTTTTCAAAAGGCTTATATATTTATGGAGATCATGTTTTGCTTATCAAATAAGTTTTCATAAACCTCTACAAGTCGTATGATTCGACTTTTTCCTCCTATTTGGTCTATAAGCTTCAATGTTCAAATAGCTCGATACATCGGTTTAGTTGCGCACTTTGATATAAATATATGATGTATTTATCTTGCTAACATTCTTTTTGATGATTACAAAGGGGAGAAATAGGTTATAATCTCTTTAGCTCAAAGAAGCTAAGAAAAGCTTAAAAAAAAAAAGCTATAAGTTGCGGTTATTGAAAGTCATGTTGTGGCTATTGAAAGTCATATGTTGTGGATCATATTTTGTCCACTCTTGGTATATTGTGGTTGTATATGTTTCTTAGTCCATTAGTTGTAGTATGGACCTATATATGTTTCTAACGATGTCTCTTTGTGGGGAGCTTTTAAGTTTTGATACTTAAGCTCAATATTGAAAAGCTAAGCTTTTAGCTTTTGATTTAGTTGCTTCTTTATAACTCTTGTTGTGCATATTGATAGGGGGAGCATTTGCTATATGTGTTTGAATATCTCTACTCCCATCCTTGTGTTTTTATTGCATGAAATGTTGTCGCTCACAACGGATAGTTCTCTTTAACCTAGTAAAATTGTTTTGTTTTCAAAATCGACCTCGTTAAAATTGTTTTGGTTTGTAATCATCAAAAAGGGGAGATTGTTTGATAAATGGTTTTATCATGATTTTGATGATTTTGATTTTACACCAAAACAATGTTTTTAAAGGTTGTCCAAATACTCCTAAATGATTTAAAATGATTTTAATATTTTTCTGAGTATTTCCTCAAGTTTATTTTCGATACAAAATTGGACAATTCATTTAATGTTTTTAAGTCAACGGGTTTTTACATCGAAACTATGTTGTCCTAATACTCCCAATTGATCTAAAATGTTTCTACTATTTTTTTGAGTATTTATGGAATTTATATCGGACAACACTTTGTGTGTAAATGTTTTATTTCTTCAAAACTATATTTCTAATGTTGTCCTAAATACTCCCGATCGGTTTAAAATGTTTTTACGAATTTTTTGGAGTATTTCTTGAGGTTTATTTTTGATAAAAATCGGACAACTTGTCATTGAGGGAGGTCGACAGGTCGCTACCGAGCGAGCACCGTACACCGGGAACAAGTTTCGTGAAATGAAACTTGAGAACTCTCAAAATTGATCGGTGCAACCGTCGCACATAGGCTCGACCGGCCGAGGTGCCCTTCGACCGGCCGCCGCCTGTTAATTTGGTGCTATATGTTTCAAACTCTATTTAAATGCACGGTCGCCTTTAGTTTGACAAAGAAAAATATAACCGTTGCAGCATGAGACCATTCTTCCTTAAAATGTGGGATTGTTCTATAATCCGATTTTTGTATCCTTATGAGACAACCATATTTATTTTAATCTCTTTGTCTTATTTGTAGACAAAAGAAAACATGGAGGAGCCCATGAAGGAGCCTATGTTAGAGGAGCCTTTGGAGGAGCTTTGGAGGAGCCTATGTTGGAATTCAAATTTGAAGGCTCTCCTATAAATAGATGAAAGCTTGAGGGATCAAAAACAAGACTTGATGCAAACAACAAGAGATATCACAAGCACATAATCTTTGTTATTCATTTCAACATTCTTGTTGTAATAGCTAAATCTTATCACTTTCACATCTTGAGGTCTAGGCTTTCATTCTTGATTACACTTGCACTTTTGAGTTGTAATATTTTTCAAAGTGTAATCTTGATTGTAATTCATCAACCAAACACAAGATATCCTTGTGAGTATTCTTGTGGTAAGAATACACTTGGGTGATCTAGGTGATAGGTATTTCAAGAGTGTGGTGCTTTCTTGAGGTGTTGAAGAATTTGGTATTCTTCAAGATTGAAGATTGTGGTGATCTTCAAAGGTGTCGTTGAAGGAAGATTGTGGTAATCTTCAAAGGGAGATTGTGGTAATCTCCAAAGGTGGTGTTGGAGAGTTCGGTGCTCTTCAAGATTTTAAGATTGTGGTGATCTTCAAAAGAGATTGTGATAATCTTGAAGGTGTTGTTGAAGAAAAGTGTGGTGCTCTTCAAGGTGTTGTTGTAAGTTGGTGTTGTATTAATTTTTGGTAAATTAATAAAATCTTTTTCTTTTTGAAATCCATCCGGATATCTTTGGGGTGGTAGAGGATTAGGCCCTAGGTGGGTTGAACCTCTTTAAATCGACGTGTGTTGTTTACATTCCGCACCTTCATTATTTTGTTTGAGCATTCGGTTTGAAAAAGAGGGCGAAATCGAAAAGATGGAGATAATCTATTCACCCCCTCTAGATTATCGTGGCCGCTTGGACTTACATGATGCACACCCTTAGAAGCCTTAGAACAAGTAGTAGACTGTGAGTCAGGACGGGTGGGAGAATAATGTTATGTTCTTTCTGTGTAATGGGGACATGGGTGGAGTTGTGAGTGTAGTGATTACATTGATCATCCTTTTGTTCAGTAAGAGCATGATTATCCTCCTCAACATTACTAGTGGGGGACTAGAAGAAGGATTGGTAATAGAAGGATCTGTTACTTGATCATGAGACTTGGAAAAATGAGTCACTCAGAATTAGGCCCCATTCGAATAGGTTTAGGAGCATTTCCTACAGTATAACAATTTTCCATGACATGCCCAAGATGAAAGCAACCAGTGCAGTACTAGGGACTAGACTCATAAGCGACCCCTTATTTTTTCGATAAAATAATTAATCCTAATAAAGAAGAATCTTTTTCAGGGAGAGTTAAATCAACACCTATACAACTACGGGAAACAGAAAATCGAGTTTGCATGTTAATGTTGTGATCAATCTGAAGAGGTAGTCCAATCATACGAGCAATAGCAACCAAAGCATGTTTATCAAATAGGTGAACAGGTAAACCATGGAATTCAACCCAAATAGGAACAATTGGGGATTCATGTTGAACAGTAAATTGGGGACTCCATTTGTAAATCCACACAACCAATCCTTGAATAGACCGAACAAGTTTAAGCCAAACATGATTAAAGTCCTCAATATTTTAAAATTTTAATAAAACATGAAGAAAGTTCAGATTACTGACTATAATAGTTCCTCTTAATTTCAGGTCTAATAACATTTGTTTTACATTTTTAAATTCTGGTAAACCTTGGGAGAACTTACCAACAAGAGCCAGGTTCCATTTCTCAGCTAATACTTGAGTTTCAGCCTCCGAAAATGATAAGACTTCCTTATCTCCTTCATGGGTTATGGTACCCATCTGAAGCAGAGTCAACAAGTAGAATTCTTGAAATCATTGGGCGAGGGGTGCGATTAGCAGTCACAACTTGCGCAAAGGAGTGCATATCATTTTTGGCAGGGATGGGAATATTGAAATTCGTGGAAGGTAATTGTTGGTGAAACAGACATCCAAGAAGCGAAGGCGCAGAAATTGAACTTTTCCAATGGTTAGATTCAGAATTTTTGTGAGGGCTAACAAGTGGGGGAAAATTATTTGAATCAGGAATAAGAGATGGGGAAGATGGATGAACATCAACTGCCATGATGAATTATAAAAACTAGGGCTCAACACTCGCAAGCTTCAAGCCATCGGGGAACCTCCAATAATCCCGACAATTGAGGAATAAATCAGAAATTATGTAATATAGATGGAAATATAGAGCAACTAAACAATCCGTAAGATTGAATCAAAGAATCAATTGAATGAAAGATGGATGCAAATCAAAGATTGGAGACTACTCTTGTTTTTTTCTCTCACTAAAATTACTAAAGCTTCTTAATGGTCCAACAAAACTTTGATTTCTTTGGTAAAAGTGGACCACAACTGCATTTTCAGCGGCAACCTAGTTTAAGAAACGTCATATGTACGTATAAGGGGAAGATGATGGTTATGACATGAGTAACCGAATTCAGTAGAGACTAGGACTAATTAATTCCATTGATAATGTCAATTACCAGACCTATATAGGTTCAAGTTCGACTCTAAACTGAAAAAGGCTAAACTAAATGACATTGGACTCTTAATATTTATGAGAGGTGATTTCAATTTGCCCCCAAACTATGTGTGTTTTTCTACTTTGCTTACTTAACTTTGAATTGTTCTATTTTACTCCATTAATTTTGCAAATTATTGTACTTAGCCTATAATTTCCAAATTTTCCCTTTACCTTTACGATTATTTTATTTTGTGATCCACGAAAATGGTATCACAATCTACGTTTTATTAATGAAACAAACTATTATTTAATACTCTTTGTATATTGACTATAGATGATGAGATTTTGAGAGAAAACTAATTTAAATAATTATTCAAGATGTATTAACTACAAACAATCTACTACTAGTGAGGGATAAATATAGAAATTATAGGCCAAGTGCACCAATTTGTAAAGTTCAGAGAGTAAAGTAGAATATAATTCAAAGTTAAGTGGGACAATGTAGAAAAACACGCATAGTTTGGGGACTAACTATTTCCTTAAAATATTTAGCTTAAGTGTAATTTCTATTTTCTCATATTTCGGATAATGAATATATTAATAGCCTAACTATTTTTACAGGGTGACTCAAGCCGTCTGTTCGACCACTAAACACCTAAAATAAATCCAAAGAATCCTCGCAAGAGAATGAGATCAATCGTAGAGGGTAGCAAGTTGACCACAAGTCGTCTTTCAAGGAAGATTTAGCCAACAAATAATTATTATGCAACACATTATGTAGAAAATAAATCCTAAACACTCTAACAAGATTTGTGATTTAATAAACTAAAGAAAAACAAGCAAAAAGACAAAATCAAACTAAACGCGATTAAACTTGGAGAAAAACAATATGGATGAAAGTCAGGATTTGAGAATCATCTCATCAAATTTGCAAGCGAGAATATCAACTACTTGGTCATGCAGTTAACAAATATAACAAAACATGCAAAAACTAGCCTAGATTTGAAAACTCACGTATTCACATATTAGTGCTATCCCAATATAATTTGCTATTTTCATTAAGGCAAGTTAGAGAATATATCTCTCGATTCATATCTAACCCCATGAATA